>CM046944.1:26112316-26712316 GCA_025698515.1 Gossypium sturtianum
TCCTTCTTTTACCCGTTGAACCATTCGGAATAGAAGTCGGATACTCAATGTCTCACACGATAAGTACTTATACCATGGCCCAAAGCCAAATCAAGGTAACTTATCCAAAATTCTAATATCATGGCCCGAAGCCAAATCAGCCGATATGCATGGCCCGAAGCCAAATCGATATACCTCGCACCCGAAGTGCTAATAACATGGCCCGAAGCCAATTCAAAGTATACCTAATGACATGTCACTAGCATCCTAAACTATTCCTAAGGTTCAATCGGGTTTCCAGCTGTCAAATCTTCATTGAATCATTTCCGAACTTATCCGTAATCACATAATTACAATTTATGTTATATCGAAACATATAAACTACATTTGAAACAAAATTATAACATACGAACTTACTTCGGATGTTAAAACAGCGAATCGAGTCGATTAGTTGATAACTTTATCTTTTCCTCGATACAAGTCTGTATTTTGTTTTTCTTGATCTAAATATATTTAAAATTAACTTATTTAATCATATATTCATTCAATTTAGTCCAAAACACTCTTTAAGGCACATTTACACTTTTAACCCTAAACTTTCACATTTTCATAATTTAGTCCTTATTTTATAAAATCACAAATTCATGCAATTTAGTTACCACCCATGCTAGCCGAATTTCTCTAGTACTCATATTAGCCCATATTTCTCATTTATTTAACATTTTAACCACTAACTTTACACATTTCTTAAATAAATCATTATTTTGCATTTTTACTCAAAATCAATTTACAAAATTTGTTTAACTATTAACAAACATTCAAAATCTATCATCAATCATCAAAACTCATACGTATTCATCAATGGCAACATTCAAAATCTTTAACAATTTTGCAAATTAGTCCCTAGACTAACTAATACTAGTTGCAACGATCACAAAAACATAAAATCATTAAAAACCGGGATCAAAATCACTTACAAGAATGGATGATAGCTAGCCGAACTTTGAAGCTATTTTCATGGCTTTTTCCTCTTCAATAATCGGTTAAGAAGATGAGAAATAAATTAAATGGCCTTTTTTGTTTTATGAATTATCATTTAAATTGTCTAATTACTAAATTAACCTTTATTAATGTTCATAAAAATCACTTATTACTAGTCCATAATTGTCCACTTACTAATATAATGGGATAATTACAACATTAGGACCTTAACTTTAAAGTTTTATAGCTATTAGACACCTTTAGCTAATAGAACTCTCCTTTTACACTTTACGCGATTTAGTCCTTTTTATCAAATTAACCATTTAAACGATAAAATTTCTTCACTAAACTTTCACACATACATGCTATCATGCTGTAAACACTTAAAATAATATTAAAATAATTTTTCAATTTCAAATTTGTGGTTCCGAAACCACTATTCTGATTTGACTAAAAACGGGCTGTTGCATACGTTACTAGCCTATGAGGTTTTACATTCTTAAATAGAAATGGTTTGGGAATAAGGAATTTATGGCCTTAAAGTTAGACATGAGCAAAGCGTATGATTGGATTGAATGGGGTTTTCTTCGAGTAATGATGGAAAGAATAGGCTTTACAATGTCATGGATTGATCTTATTATGCAGTGCATTTCTTTTGTCTCGTATTTAGTGATTATTAATGAGAAGGTTGGGGAAATTTTGAAACCGAGAAGTGTGCTACATCAAAGGTACCCTTTGAGCCCGTTGCTCTTTCTAATTTGTAGTGAAGGGTTGTCTGTCTTAATGAATTTGGCCTTGAATGAAGGTTTGCTTAAAGGGGCTAAGGTCAATCGTAGGAGGCCACAAATTACGCATTTGTTATTTGCTAATGATTGCGTATTGTTCGGTGAGGCAAACAGAAGGGGAGCCCGTATTTTAAAAGATGTTCGAAAGGAATACGAGATCTGTTCAGGTCAGTGCATAAATTATGAAAAGTCTACGATTTTTTAGCCCGAACACCATCGATAGTGAAAGGTTAGCGGTCTCAAGAACTTTAGGCGTGAGGTCTTCGAATAGTCCAGAATGCTATTTGGGTCTTCCAAATATGGTGGGAAGATGGAAGAAATTGGCTTTCCAAATTTTAAAAGATAAGGTCAAATAAAAGATTGATAACTGGAGTAGACAATTTATGTTTCAAGGGGGAAAGGAAGTATTCATTAAAGTTGTCTTACAAGCCATTCTAACGTATTTTATGATGTGTTTTTTGCTGCCAAAGTTGCTTTGTGGTGATTTGAAGGGCATAATAAATAAGTTTTAGTGGCAGAAAGGATATGGTAGAAGAGTTATACATTGGTGTGAATGAAATGGTTTGTGTGAGTTAAAATTGAAGGGAGGTTTGGGTTTTCGTAGCCTAGCAAAATTTAATTTAGCTTTGTTAGCAAAACAAGGTTGACGTCTTATTTGCAATCAAAATTCATTGTTAGCACACATGTTAAAGGCAAAAATATTACCCAAATTATGACTTTTTAGAAGCTAGGTTAGGAAATCTACCTTCTTATACCTGGCAAAGTATATGGGTAGCTAGGGGCCTCCTTGAGAAGGGGCTTTGTTGGTGGGTTGGGAAGGGTGACAAGATCATTGTTGTAAATGCCACATGGATCCTAAAAGCTGTAAATTATAGAATCAGTGGAACTGTTAGTAATACTGGAGTAACAAAGGAATCATACTTAATTGATAATATGACTAGAACATGGAAAGTTGTAGTTATTGTGGATACCTTTTTTGAACTTGATGCAGGCAGAATTCTAAGGATCCCTTTAGCCTCGGTAGAACATGATGATATGGTAGTATAGAGGGGGGAGGCTTCTGGTGAGTATTCGGTCAGGAGTGGGTACAAATTGTTGCTTGCTAATACAACCGATTCTACTACTATTGAATTACAGAATGATATGATAAAATTTTACATAAAACTATGGAACCTTGAGCTTACAGCCAAACAGAAGATTACAGTATGGAAAGTCTCTTGGAATTTCATACCAACCCTAGTAAATCTACATCACAGAAGGCTTCAAACGAATACAATTTGTCCAAGGTGCTGAGAGGGGATGGAGACTATAGCCCACGTGTTTAGAGAATGTCCTATTTCAATGGAAATTTGGAATACCTTAAATCTTGAATGGGTTTTGTCGGTGGAAAATCTAGAGAACTAGGAATGGCTTACTTGGGTGTTTCAAAGAGGTTCAAGTTACCAATGTCGAATCTGTTGTTGTGCACTTTGGGAAATTTGGATTGAAAGGAAAAAAAAAATCATGAAGGCAAAAATAGTTCGGGTAGAGGAATAGCTGGACAGATTATTAGATATATCCAGGAAATCGATAAGTTGGGGGTTAGAAGCATTACCAAACAAAATATGTTTTCGATATGGAGGCCTTCGGAAAATCAATACATCCAGATAAATTTTGATGCAGCCTATAACGCTCAACAGTTTCGGTTGGCGTCAGGATTAGTAGCTAGAAACAGCAAAGGTAAGGTACTTGTATCCCAAGCAATACTGGAGAAGGAGATAGCTTCTCTATTCGCTGCAAAGGCTTGTGCATGCTCTCAGGCGATGAGATTGGGGATTCAAATGGGAGTGGGAAAGATTGAAATCGAAGGTGATGCGTTAACAATAATTAAGAAATGTCAGTCCAGTAGTATAGATAAGTCGGAAATTGGGGCATATATTAGAGACATTAAACAGCTAGCAAGAAGTTTCCAAAGCATTCGGTTCAAATATACCTCAAGATCGACGAATCAGACAACCCATTTAATTGCTACCAAAAGTTCAAAGAGGGGTGAAGAAGTTTACCTGGTAGACTCGATGGCTCCTTACGCTGAGGAATCGCTGGGATCAGGTAGGCAAACAGAACGAGAGCCTGACTAAGAGATCGGAGGGGCTTCAAACCGACGAAGAGGATGCTAAGTTGTTGATATTTTGGCAGCATCATTGAACTCCTTGGGGAACTGGAACCGACAGCATAAAATGTTTTTTAGAAATGAGAAGTGGGTGCTAGTTCATTCATTTTGTCTGGACAAATTTTTCTTTAGGTTAGTCGTTTTAAATTCTGGCAGATAAGCCTTTATCTACTAGGCTCTATTTCTATTTTGAACTTGGTTATTACTTGTTGGGTTTATTTTTTGGGTATTTTTATTATAATAATAGTCCAGTTTGATTACTCAGAAACCAACACCTACCTCTCCACAGTTTCCTTTCCTAAAGCCAAACACTACAAAATAATTTCTTAGATAAACCTTAAACCCTCAATCAATCCTAACATGTGATCTAACACAAAGAGTGAATCTAATTTTTTCAATCTTAACACTTACACTATTAGTCTCAGTCCTACAGTTCTCTATTTAGAAATTTATTAACAACCTTAAAACTTCGAACTAAAGAGTTACAATTAAAAATTAAAAATTGGGTTTAATCTTTTTTTAAAAGCTAGGTTTAATCTATTAAAACCAGTCCAACAAATAAATTTATTAAATTATGTATAAAAAAGTTAAAAATTATGTGGAAAAGGCAAAATTACACGTCTGTATCTTTGTCACTCATTTAACAAAAATTAACGAAGAGTGACCAAAATATTTAATTTCGAAAAGTTGAGTGACTAAAATGAAAAAAAAATTTACAATTGGGTGACCAAAATAGAACGAACTTAATAGTTTGGTGACTAATCTTGTACTTTACCGATATTAGAAAATATGTTAAGTTGTTTATGTTTAAATTTATTAAAAGATATATATAATGGTAGTAAATGACATCTATACATTTAATTACTAAAAATTAAATAAAATAATTATATAAATAAAAAACAATATGAATGGGTTTAAATGGGTCTGAGTTAGCCATTGATAAATATAACTAGATTTGAGCAAAAATTAATGCCCATATTTCAGGTTGTGTTGAGCTTGAAAACTATACATGATATTTAATATTATGCATAGGCTAGGCCTAGACCTAGCCTATGGACATCTCTAATTGAAACACTTACCACATTTATTTGGCTTCACTAGAAACCATGAAGGACTCTGAACTTTCAATACTCTAATCCCTTCCCATATCCAATAATTGTTGAAGATAGTGAAAAAAGAGAGGAGGAAAACGTGCAAATGTTGGACAAGAAGAATAGGAAAATGTTTGGAAACTATCTCCCAACTTGCGAAATCCAACCTATATAGAACAGTTCTACTTGCTTCTATCCAAAATGACAACAAAAAAGATTATATTCGATTCTTCTTGTTAGGATTTTTTATAACAAAAAGATGACAACAAAAGTGTAGTGATTTCATCATATTTGATAAATTAATAAAATAGTTTAATTGATTATTAACATAAACAAACAAATATTATTTATTATCTTTATGTTAGATCATCCTCAACGGTTTTTACATGCAAAGCAAAATAAATACGCAAATATTGGCCCGTTAATTACCTAAGGTTTAACTAATATTAAGTTGCATGTTATAATCAGATTAAAATGCGAGAAGACAACTTATATTAGTAGGTAATCTAAATTATCCATAGTTTTCATAATCAAATTGAGAAAATGATTCAAATAATATGTGACTATTATGTTGTCTATAGGTCCACTTGGGGAAATAGCTTGTCTTGGCTATTGGAGCTAGACTGACTCCTAGAAATAGAGACATAAATGTGATTGTATGGACTGACAATACATTGGATAAGACCCAAGTTGAACTTATCTTAAATTTATTTATGAATTTATTCACTTGTGTCGTTTATGGTGTGACTTACCTAACTCTTAAGTAACTTAATGACCATGTGTGTATAACTCATGTGCTTTGATATAATGGAAACATGTGCTCTCATGGTAGTGGACCGAAAGTTAGTATGTTGAGTAAATGACTTATGCATGATATGACTTCATTCTCAATAGTGGAATCATAGCTCAATAAAAGAATAAATGATATCCTCTAATTGAAATTGTATGGATTATGAAAATGAACCTAGGAAAAATGATTTTATCATTACTAATTTGAGTAATGATCATTTCATTATAGAAGATACAATTATGACCATAAGATAAAATGGGTTGAATTAGGTGAATAGGTTTAACCTAAAGAGATCATAGATATCCTATAAGGGTAACACACATGTGACAAGGTCACTGGACAAAGCTTGAGATCAATAGCTTTCATAATGGTATATAATGGGGAGTTCAATTATAGTACTTAATGAAATGACTCTGTGACGAAATAATTTGCGATTAATAAACAAATAGTTAGAAATGAATTACAAATTATTTAAGCCCTAATTATATATGTCCAATCGGTTCCTCTACTAGCACAACACAACTCTTTAACGGATTATGTTTAACATGAACATTTGCAAGGACCTGTAAACGATTGAACAAAGAGAAATGGTTCACTAGATTTACTCATTGGAGTAATAGGTGTTTTCTCGGTTTAATGATTAGATTGATCTGAGGTTAATTTAGTCACTTTGGATATTTATTTAATTGGATTAAATGATGAATCTAAAGTGGAGCTAAATAAAGGGATCATGTTATCTAATTATTTGGAATGAAATAAAATTAATTAAATAAAGTTACGTAAGCATTTTAATACAGTAAAATCATCATGACTTTAACAGGATTAAAATAGGGCTTGTATAAATTATTTAATTAGGTAATTAATTTTGGTTTATTAACTAAAATTAATTAAGCACAAAATACATATATGGGTCTTAAAGTGACCCAATAAGGGTCAAATTAGGTTGACATGTATGGGAAAAGATTGGTTGCCACTCAAGCAAGCATGTAGGTTGCAAAAGGAGTCCTTCTAGGGCTAGGTGTGTTGCCCATTGTTGTTATGCTCACCCTAGGACTCTTTATGTTATTAGTAATTCTAAATAATTAGAACTCTAATTATCTTTATATAAATATCTCACATTGGCTGAACAGAAAAGATTGATGAAAATCCTCAAATTGATAAAAATTAAAAATCTTATTTACCAATTCACTTATTCAGCCGAAAGAGAGAGTTTGTTCAGAATTATTTTTCTTTATAGATTCTGATTCAATACTTGTTTTTGAGTTTAGAACAATGCCCACATGTCGTGTGATCCGTGACTTAGAAAATAGTGGAGAAGATTCGATCAGTTGAAAGCAAATATTAAAGTTACGTGAGAATCTGAAGCCAATCTTCCAGGGTTTTGTAGGGTCAACTTTGACTAGAATTTTTTAGATGCTTTGACCAAATTTTGGGGGTGATTTTATGCCTAAATCATAAAATTGTGAGTTCTCTTTGAAACAGTTTTTAAATCACTTGATTTTGAGGTTTGTAGTCCGAGATATGGTTGTTTCCGTAAAGGAGTGTAGTTTCTTGCAGGCAATTCGAGTTCAATCACAAATCAACTTCTTTAGCTTGTCAAAGCGGATCATAACATAGCCAGGTACTAGATTATAATGTTCTATTGTTCTTAATTATCCGAGTTGATCCTAGATGCATGAAAATTTTTAAAATTTTACTGCACAACCGACCATGTTTTTCCAACACTTCTAACTTATGCTTCTTGTGACACCTAGTACAGCCAACACCCTAGACACAATGCACCTACCATCCACACCTTATCCACTTTCATGGGAAACCATGGCATCTCAAACTCTTTATCTAGAACCTCTTTAAGCTAAATTTGTCAGCTAATTTGATCACTTTTATTTCATGGTCATCATTGTATCTACTATGATGAAAATTATCGTTACTTAATCTAGTACTTGTAAGGCCCAATTTCGTCCGACCCAAACCAACCAAAAAACAAAAACAAATAAACAAAAAAAAGTCCATTAATAACAGTCTATTTACAAGCCCAATTTACATAAGCCCAAGCCCAAAAATCCTAAACCCAAACAGAAACCCTAATTTCCCCTTAAGCCATCAGCAGCCGCCACCCTTCACCACGTCAGCAAGCAAAACTCTTGAAGTCACCCATGCCCCGAGGTCTGCCCCCTGCCATCGTTTTGCCAAAATGGCAAAGGGGCACACCTTCCACCGCCATTGACCAAAGGCCCTCTTTACCACCATACGAAAATACCTACAAAAAGGAAAAACAGAAGCAGAAGTAGAGAAAAGAAAATATAATATATCTTGTAATATATTTGGCTATAAAAGTCGAAACCATTTTGTAACAGATTAATGAGAAATCGAATAGAGAACATAAAACAAAAAGAACAAAAGTATTAAAAGGTAAAATTTTTTTTGTTTACATTTTTAATTTTCTGGAAAACAAAATAGAAAGAGAGGTTTTTTTTTTACCTAATTGACGTTTCATCTTCAGCCGTCGTGGGTGGGTGAAGACCCCATCTCCAAGGAAAAACGGTCTTCTCCGACGCGAAGGACCTCTGAATCCATCAAGATTCGTCGGAAGCCTCGTCGGAGAGAAGGAAGCCGAAAGGTTTCTTTCTCCTTTTTGGAGTTTCGGTTAGGTTTTTGGGTGTTTTGACCTCATATCAGTGTTTTTCAGGTTAATGGATTCAAAGAGTTATTGGGAACTCCGGCCACCGAAGGCGGCAGTCTCCGTCACCGATGATCGGTGGCCATAGCGAAGATTCGCCGTCCTTATGGCCGGCCTGAGGGAGGATTTGAAAGAGAAAAAAGGGGGAGAATTTTTTTTTTTTGAAAAAACTAACTAAAATGAATTTTTTTAAAACATTTTTTTGACTTATATAGGCCCTTTAAAATGGTGCCATTTTGGGCTTAGTTTCAGATGCCCAAAATGACGTCGTTTTGGTCATGACCCGAGCATCCGACCCGAACCCTTTCAGGATCCCCGTGTTTTCAAAGGGGAGGGTCTAATTGCTACTTAGGCCATTCCACTTTTTCGTCCTATTTTAATTCTTTCCTATATCTTTTTATTTATTTTATTTTTATCCCTTTAATTTTATTTCCTTACAAATCATTCCCTCGACCCACTGTTGACCACTAAGGGAATGGCACGTGTAACACCCCTAACCCGTATCCGTCGCCGGATTAGGGTTACGAGGCATTACCTAACATAGCACAGTTCAGAACAGTCATTTATTACAAATCCAGCTTCGTAATTCAAAACTCATCAGAATACTTATCTTAATCACTTTTGAACTTAAATCTACTATATTACTTTCGTTGGCATATTTTAAAAATTATTCAGATATAAATATATATATAAATATCATTACACATCATATACCAAACATATAATAATAATAATAAAATTCAAAAGCTAATTATCACACATCACATTTTATAATCTAAGCATGTTCACATATTAAAATCAATTATCAACCATAAAATGCAAATTTTGGTTATCATTCATTATGGCCGAATATATTAATGGTTAATAACAAACATAATACGCATTCACATCCAAACAAAATGAACCATAACTCAATTTTGGTATCACTCATTTATGCGGCATTGATTTCATTTAAACTAACATACTTTAAATCTAAACTTATTTCTTTCCTAATCACCAAAACCATGCGCATATGACCTTGATATTTTAAGCCATTTTAAGCCCAAATAACAACTACAAATACACATAGTTCGCATGCCAATTTATATGCTTTAATATGTGCTAAAATTTCATTTACACAATCAAGCTGAATTGTTTCTTATTCCGTCATTCTATATAGCATTCAATACATAAAATATATATTTAGATAAATATACTATAAACCAAATACCATGCTCATCATTATAGTTCCAACGCCATATTCATATATATACACAAATACATTTACATTATCAAAGAAACTAAACCTCAAACATTAATAAACCACATAAACTTCATTTCATCGATATGCCATTATAAACAAATTACTAAACTAACCACACATATACAATTTGAACCTCATACCAAACTTATTTATTTCATTTCCGTTTTATAACAATCAAAACATATACATTCATGCCTTTATAAACCGACCCTACATAATTAAACAGCATAACGAAACATACAACACAACCAAACCACATATTTAGCTATTTTAAAATTCATCACATATCCGAATATACAAGCACATTATAACCGATTTTGTAACAACCCATAAGGTCGAACATGCATAAATTATTACATATCATATAACCTAATTTAATGAATATTCCATCAATAATATACTTAGCATCTCACTTATATTTTCAAATCCGCACCTCAAGACTTATACCTATCATTAACTATGGCTTAATTCAAGCACTCATTAACAAAGCATATCAACCAAGTTACATATAAACTCACCTTAACCAAGATCATACACACAAACATAAACATAGCAACTATGTTTCACATATAATAAGCCAAGGCCAAATTGCTAAAACCAAACACATAAAGCACTTAACCAAGAACACATAAAACTGAACTTAAACATAGTGATCAAGCCATTTTCGCATGGCTATATATATATATATATACATGTTTCAAAATGAAACATTCTATTTATGCTATACATGCCATAAGCCCAAATTCAACTTAGTAAAATACCGAAAGAATCCGTCGATAGTGTGATAAGCTTTGCTGACTATCCCCGAGCTCATGCTTGAGACTCCAAAATCTATAAAACAGAGATAAACAGGAACACACACAGAGTAAACTATTTAAGCTTAGTAAGTTATAAGCATAAACAAATATATAAACACTTGCATAATAACATTAGATTAACAAGGCCGATTACCCCAAAATATTAAGCACAATTATCATTTAGTACCAAGATCACATTTTACTTTCACACACATGAACATTATATAGCCGAATACACAAATTAACTTCACAAGGCCGAATAAATAATGCTCACATATTCAATCACATAATTCACTTAACATTTTATCATTTCAAATAACCAACTCACCTTGTTTCCATATAAACAAATAACTGACACATACCTGAACCTATGATTCAATTACACATTCGATCTTTACTTTACATTGCCCGTTAAATCTCTTAAACATCATCAAAAGCACATTATTTCAAATCAATATCAATAAGTTCTACTATTCAATTCTTACTCATGAATCAATACCTATTTTTTTTTTCTATCACTTTTCAAACTCATACACAAAATTCAACAACCACATAGGTTTCGTACGTACATGTACCTCATCATACTTATCTATTACATTTCCCACGTCACCTTATCGATCGATACGTTATATCATACGATAATATTTTATATTCAATGAACTCGCACACTTAGTGCCAAATGGATAACCGAAGCTATATAGAGATTTTGCGCACACAGTGCCAAATGAATAGCCGAAGCTATATATAGATATCGCACACACAGTGCCAAAATCTTGTAACGTATCGCACACTTAGTGCCGTCACATTTAACTTCTCGCACACTTAGTGCCAAATCCTTGTAACGTATCGCACACTTAGTGCCGTCATATTTAATTTCTCGCACACTTAGTGCCAAATCCTTGTAACGTATCGCACACTTAGTGCCGTCACATTTAATTTCTCGCACACTTAGTGCCAAATCCTTGTAACGTATCGCACACTTAGTGCCGTCACATTTAATTTCTCGCACACTTAGTGCTATATTTCATACTCTCATTTTCGTGCATTAATTTCACATATTACAAATCAGCATATAAATCTCATGTTTATATATAATTAACAACACATATATGCTTATAAACTTACCTCGGATATCAACGAACGTAATCGACTACTCGACTACTTTTGACTTCCCCCGATCTAATTTCGTTTTCTTCCGTTCATGATCTAAATAAATTCAAATTTAACTAATTTAACCACATATTCATTCAATTTAATCCAAAAACACATAAATGGGCAAATTACCATTTTGCCCCTGACATTTCGCACTTTTTTGCAATTTAATCCTTATTGCATAAAACACAAAATACACAAAATTTACACATACTATAGTTAGGCCGAATATTCACAAGCATTATACAAGTCCATATATTTCATTTTTTTCACATTTTAGTCCTTCAAAAATTTATTTTTACAATTTAATCCAAATTACTCAATTTCATCAAAAATTCAAAGACAAAACATGTTAATCCTTCACATATCTTTGATATTTTATCATCAAACAAAAAAAATCACAAGCTATCATCAATGGTAAAACCCAAAATATTCATCAAATTCAAAAATTAAAACCTGGGCTTTGTAGTACTCGAAGCAACGATCTCAAAAACGTAAAAAATAACAAAAACCGAGCTAGATACATACCTTAATCAACTCCCACAATGGCCGAATAACCTAGCTTATGTTTCTTTCTTTTTCTTCTCTTTGTTTCGGTCACAACAAGGATGAAAGAATGGCTTTTTCCAATTTATGTTTTATTATATGTTAATATAATATGTTATTAATTATTTTAACTTTTATAATATAATATATATATTAAAGTCAATATATCAATCAATATGCCGTCCACTACTTTATAAAATGGACTAATTGCAACATAAATCCTCCATTTTAAAAAGACAACAACAATTAAGTACTTTCACAACTAACCATCAAATTTTTATTTTACGCGATTAAGCCCTTTTATTTAATCGGACACTCAAACAAAAAAATTAAAACATGAGAATTTAACACAAGTAAATTCACACATAATAAAAACTGAAAATAATTTTAAAATATTTTTCGGACTCGAATTTGTGGTCCCGAAACCACTATTCCGATTATGGTCAAAATCGGGCTGTTACAACTCTCCCCCCTTAGGGATTTTCGTCCCCGAAAATCTTACCGGTGAATAGGTTTGGATAACGCTCTATGATCTCATATGGTCCAATAAATCTCGGACTCGACTTGCCTTTACCACCGAATCTGGGTATTTTCTTCCACGGTGAAACTTCCAAAAAAATACTTGATCTCTGATCTGACACTCAATATCCTTATGTTTCAATTCTGCACATGACTTTTGACGATTTGATGCAGCTTTCAAGCTATCTCGGATCACTATCACTTTCTGTTCAGTTTCTTTGATCAAGTCAACCCCATGTATCTTATTTTCACTTTGAACTCAAGGATGCAACATCTTAACATATCCTCAAGTATTTGAATGATTCGTTCGGACTAACCATCTGTTTGCGGATGGAAAGCTGTGCTAAAATGTAGTTTCGTACCTAAAGCATCTTGCAGTTTCTTCCAAAACCATGATGTAAACCTCGGGTCTCGGAACAAAATGAGCAGATTTGGTCTATCTATCCACAATAACCCAGATTGCATCTTTTTTTTTCTTTTTTTTTGCTCGGTGTAACATCCTGAAATATTGGGCCTTTGCGTTTAGTATGTGGTTATGTTAGTATGAGTGTTAGGGGTCCAGTATGGGCTCGGGATCGGGCCGAGATCTTGGTTAAATTTTCTGTTTGGACACTATAGGGTTTAAAAGATGGTATCTGTGGGTTAAATTACAAAGTGGGCTTGTGGTCCAAAGAGCGGGGAGGGGCGCCTGCAAAGGAGCTATAAGGTGGCGTGATTAGCAGGTGAAGAGGCTCAAGTTTTTGGCCGCTTGGGGCCCATGTATTTGGGCCATTTTCGGCACTTAAAAGAGGAGCAGGTTGGACGGCAATAGGGCTTAAAAATAGGGAAATTTAATGAATGGGATAATGTAGATAATATGGCGGATAAGGAGGTTGATGAAGGGAGGAGTGTGAGATGTGGTTTCACTGGGATTCTGCATGAGTGAGTGTGGATTAAGTCGGAAGATAGGATGATGAAGATAAGAGAAAACGTGGGTTAAGGATTTGAGAGTAGGTGGTGGCCGAAAGTTGGACTCTAGGGACAAGGGAGAAAATCGGTTTGATAAGGCTAAGGATGCCGAATTTTCATTATTTCCTAGGGCATAGTTTTATTTTTATTTTCCTTCTCTTCTTTTCTCCTTCTAATTGCGGCAACTAAGGGTTCTTCTTCTTCTTCTTCTCTTTTCCCGCTAAAAGCCGAAATTCCCTTAAACATTCTTTCTTTTCACACTTGTCCGCCATAGCCGAATCGCTTTAGCCTTGGCGAAATCCTTCTTATCTTTGTTCCTATCACTTCTTTACGTTTGATATTGGTCTTCCCCTCGATTAGTTCTTTTTAAAGGCCAAAATCATAAACCCCATTTGATCTCTTCATAAAGCCGAACCCCCTCTGTTAGGAGAAGCCGAATCTGTTGGTGTTAAAGGTGAGTGCCGATTTTTTCTCGCTTCCTTTCTTTTTCGATTTTGAGACCATAGCCAAATGGCTAGATGGTGGTTAGGGCCATCCTTAGTTTGACGTTTTCCCGATCTCGTGTTTTTTCTTTGGCGGCATTCCAAGATTTGAAGGAGATCTAGTCGCCTAGGTTTCTAAGCCGTAAATCGGTAGCATTCGAACCATATTATTTTCGGGATTTCAAGGTAAGGATTTTGATTCTCCTTAAGTTGATCAATCGGGTTCTTTTTTCGTTATTCGTGCCTTAACCTAATGTTTCGTTAAGCAATCATCATAGTACCTTCCGACCAAGGTCATTCATGGACTCGAATGTCGACCAAATCAAAGGAAGGGGTTGGATCTGTGGTCCCACCCCAAAGTTCAAGAAACGAGCGTAAGCGGTTCGGGATTGGCCGCGGGTTATGGACCAGGCCGAGTAGAATAGCGAGCGGATAGCGATCGTATCGGCTAATGATAGTGTCGACATAGAAAGTGTTGTCTTAACTGTGTAATCAGTGTGTAGATCTCTATCACACTACTTAACTCAGTATATATACATATGTTATGGGCTAAAAGCGGAAAAATAGGTCAGTATGAACAATGTGTTACCTAAAAAGGGTAGGCAATGGATGCCGTGCACGTGATCATAGAAACTTCTCTATGTGTATCGATGAATATGCTAGATTGTAAATCCTTAAGTGGTATATTATTTGATTTTGCATGAATGTACGCATGGGATGGGATTAATATGACTAAGGGGAAGAGCATGATAATAGGTCACTTGGTGATCGGTGGTTAAACCACGAATTGAAATGTTAGGTCACAATAGTGATCGGTGGCTAAGCCACGTTAAATTCATTCCCGATTATTAGGAATAGGCGGCATGTCCGTCGATGTGGTGTGTAGCGATTGGTGGGTTGATTGTAGAAATCCCAAGGTGTGATGGTTGGTACGGGTGGTGTGTAGAGGATGGATTTCTAGGTCGGGATGGGTCATGTAGCATACATATGTTTTGTTGCCATTGTGTATGGGCCAAGGCCCATAATGTGTTTGTGGGCCTCAAGCCTTTTATGTGTTTTCGGGATTTGCACACTGAGTCTTGGTGACTCACCCTTTTATTTTCCCGACTTTTCGATGAGCGAGATCGTGGACAGGGGAGCCGAGGCGGACTCGAGGGGCCATTAAGTTTTATTTTATTTATTTTCATGAATTATTTTCGGTTTTCTTTAAGTTTTAATTTTGGAACTATTTATGTAATAAGGCCCTATGGTTTAGGTTATCGCTTTGTATTTGACAGTGGTTACAGTTTATAAATTTATGTTCAAGGACTTAAAACATAAAAAGTAATAAAATAGGTTTTTCGAACACGTTCAAAGAAAAAGCAAAGGTTTTCATCAGATATCCTATTTTTAACAAATGCCTAAGTAAAGAAATTGAGATTTTCAAAAACCGTTAAAGCAAAGTTTTTACAATAAACCCCGTAGCATACCAGATCTGGTCGTAACGTTTGGGCCGGGTTTGGGGTGTTACACTCGGTGTCAATGGTAGACCAGATAAACAATCCATCATGACTCTGTCCTATTTCCACTCGGGTATCACAATTGGATGAAGTAACCTAGAAGGTACGTGATGTTCGGCTTTCACTTGCTGACAAACTAGGCATTTCAAAACAAAATCAGATATGTCTCATTTCATACCAGGCCACCAATATAACTGTTTCAAATCATTATACATTTTCGTACTACCCGGATGAACAGATAACCTACTACTGTGAGCTTCATTCAAAATCATCTGAATCAACTCTGAATTCTTCGGAACACATATTCAGTTTCTAAACCTCAAACAGCCATTTCCATCTACTCGAAATTCAGATTCAACATTTGTTTAACTAAGCTCGATTTGCTAACAAATCATTATCAACTTTCTGGGCATCACAAATTTGTTGAACAAATAACAGTCTTTCTTTTAATTCAGCTATTATTGAACCATCATCAGATATAACCATATATGCATTCATTGCGCACAAAGTAAATAATGATTTTCTACTTAAAGCATCAGCAACAACATTAGCCTTTTTCCGGATGATAGTCAATTACTAGCTCGTAGTCTTTTAACAACTATAATCATTGACGTTGGCTCAAATTCAGATATTTCTGAGTCATTAAATACTTCAGACTTTTGTGATCAGAATAAACATGACATTTCTCATCGAACAGATAGTGTCGCCAAATCTTTAATGCGAACACAATAGCCGCTAACTCCAAATCATGTGTCGGATAATTCTTTTCGTATGGCTTCAGCTCTCTCGAGGCATATGCTATGACTTTGCCTTCCTGCATCAAAACACAACCCATGCCACTCAAAGATGCATCACTATAAATGAAAAATTCTTTACCCGATTCAGGCTGAACTAACACTGGAGCTTCTGTCAATAGAGTTTTCAACTGATTAAAACTTTTCTGACACTTTTCTGACCACTCGAACTTAACATCTTTCTGTAACAGCTTCGTCATAGGTGTAGCAATCATGGAGAAACCTTTCACGAATCGTCTGTAATAATTAGCAAATCCCAGAAACCTTCAAACTTCAAAAACATTTTTCGGTGGTTTCCAATCAAGTATAGCTGAAACCTTACTCGGATCAATCCTGATGCCTGATGCTGATACAACATGACCCAGAAAACTGACTTCACGTAACCAGAACTCACATTTACTAAACTTTGCATACAACTGTTTATTTCGCAAAGTTTGTAGCACAAGCCTCAGATGCTCAACATGCTCGGTTTCATCTCAGGAGTATATTAGAATATCATCTATAAACACTACCATAAACCGATCCAGATACTGTCTGAAAATTTGATTTATCAAATCCATGAAAATAGCAGGTGTACTAGTAAGTCCGAAAGGCATAACTAGAAACTCATAGTGTCCATACCTCGTTCGAAAAACAATCTTTAGTACATCAGAGTCTTTAAGAATACAAATTCTTTTTTCAATCTATCCTTCAATTCATACATGTACGTTCAAAGTTTATTTCAGTTAGTAGATCAATTCAAACAAATATATCCCAATTAACTTTTCAATCAAATAATTCAAATCATACTAACTCATCGAATTGGTCTTTTCAAAGAAATCTTTATTCTCATTAGAAAGATGACCCTGTGCATATCATTATACAAATTAATCTTGATTTTCTATCATTTTCACTTTTATCATCATTCGAACCTTCACGAGAACTAGAAAAGAGTTTATAATAAAGTCATCTCATATATTAATCATCGAAACTCCGAATTATACTAAAATCACCTTAACCATATAGAAATCATTAAGCTTTATTAGGAAAAAATGTCTCAATCCTATAATGAGTATTATCCCAGCTGTTAATGAAGTATCTGAACATAGAAAGGAATCAAATATGATTTAAATAGCAACCATTATAGAAACACATCTTCTATAACTCTAAGGAAGGTACCACTATATTCTCACATTTCCGGCCAGAAATTATAATTGCAATAGACATTGTCATCTCTGTCAAATAGAAATCTCTTGCAGATAATCACATGGAATCATAAAAATACCGAAATAGCAAAATTTCACAATTGGAGTTACACAGAATATCTAAAAATTACAACTCATATAAAATAATATTAGTTCCGATGAAATCCCAGAAATATCCAGAAAGAACAATGTCGCTCATAAATACTGAAATCCACAGTAACAGAAGTAATATAATCTTCACGTATTTTCAACAGAGAAATAACCAGTAGGAACAAAATATTAGTCTCATACAGATTTTACCGTCGACTTTCATATCCACACCATGGAATAAATTATCAAAGGAAGACATAACAATGTCGAATATAACCCAAATAGATCAACGATGCTTTCGTCTATTAATATGTTTAGCTAATTTTCTCATATGATAAAACTTTCTCTAGATAACATACCTGAACAAGTCATTTAATCAAAGTTAACTTCTTCTTTAACAATGTCTTTGCATCATCTGAATAGTCTTTAGAACTGCCCAATATCTCTTTTAGTACTGTCTTCATTTGCCGATTCATTTTCCTTTCTGACCACATTACTAATCTTTCAAACACAGATTTCTAAAACTTCACATTAGTGAGTTTATTCATTCCAACTCTTATAATAAAATTGTAACATTTTTCTGACAAGGGGGTGAGAATAGTGAAGCCTCAAATTTAACTCTCACATAATTGCACATAATACATACTATCACAAATAGTCAATTCATTACTAATTTCACGTTCTCAAATCATTTAATAAACTTTTGCTTTTAATAACTTTTATTCTTAACACATTGTTCATAAGCAAACTCAAATCACTATTTCACGATCAGAGCATTTCAGATAGCGATCATAACTCAAATATCACATCTCATATGCTCATATAATTACAACATTTATCAATTACAACATGCCATACAATTTGATTCTTACCTTTATGAGTCTCAACTCATCATCAGCACATTTCCACTCAAATATTTGAATATCTACTTCTGTACTATCAGAATTAGCTCAGTTGGAAATCTTATCTATCTCATCAAAACAATCTTCGTTAGAGACGGGAGATATCACACTATCGCAGATTTAAAATGACATGTATAGCTAGACTCACATACGCTATTGTAGTCCTAGAACCGACTAAACCATAGCTCTGATACCAATCAAATGTAATACCCCTAACCCGTATCCGTCGCCGGATTAGGGTTACGAGGCATTACCTAACATAGCATAGTTCAGAACAGTCATTTATTACAAATCCAGCTTCGTAATTCAAAACTCATCAGAACACTTATCTTAATCACTTTTGAACTTAAATCTACTATATTACTTTCGTTGGCATATTTTAAAAATTATTCAGATATAAATATATATATAAATATCATTACACATCATATACCAAACATATAATAATAATAATAAAATTCAAAAGCTAATTATCACACATCACATTTTATAATCTAAGCATGTTCACATATTAAAATCAATTATCAACCATAAAATGCAAATTTTGGTTATCATTCATTATGGCCGAATATATTAATGGTTAATAACAAACATAATACGCATTCACATCCAAACAAAATGAACCATAACTCAATTTTGGTATCACTCATTTATGCGGCACTGATTTTATTTAAACTAACATACTTTAAATCTAAACTTATTTCTTTCCTAAACACCAAAACCATGCACATATGACCTTGATATTTTAAGCCATTTTAAGCCCAAATAACAACTACAAATACACATAGTTCGCATGCCAATTTATATGCTTTAATATGTGCTAAAATTTCATTTACACAATCAAGCTGAATCGTTTCTTATTCGGTCATTCTATATAGCATTCAATACATAAAATATATATTTAGATAAATATACTATAAACCAAATACCATGCTCATCATTATAGTTCCAACGCCATATTCATAAATATACACAAATACATTTACATTATCAAAGAAATTAAACCTCAAACATTAATAAACCACATAAACTTCATTTCATCGACATGCCATTATAAACCAATTACTAAACTAACCACACATATACAATTTGAACCTCATACCAAACTTATTTATTTCATTTTCGTTTTATAACAATCAAAACATATACATTCATGCCTTTATAAACCGAATTCTAAATAATTAAACAAAGATAACTAAACATACAAAGACAACCAAACCACATATTTAGCTATTTTAAAATTCATCACATATCCGAATATACAAGCACATTATAACCGATTTTGTAACAACCCAAAAGGTCGAACATGCATAAATTATTACATATCATATAACCTAATTTAATGAATATTCCATCAATAATATACTTAGCATCTCACTTATATTTTCAAATCCGCACCTCAATACCTATCATTAACTATGGCTTAATTCAAGCACTCATTAACAAAGCATATCAACCAAGTTACATATAAACTCACCTTAACCGAGATCATACACACAAACATAAACATAGCAACCATGTTTCACATATAATAAGCCAAGGCCAAATTGCTAAAACCAAACACATAAAGCACTTAACCAAGAACACATAAAACTGAACTTAAACATAGTGATCAAGCCATTTTCGCATGGCTATATATATATATATACATGTTTCAAAATCAAACATTCTATCTATGCTATACATGCCATAAGCCCAAATTCAACTTAGTAAAATACCGAAAGAATCCGTCGATAGTGTGATAAGCTTTGCTGACTATCCCCGAGCTCGTAACGAGACTCCAAAATCTATAAAACAGAGATAAACAAGAACACACACAGAGTAAGCTATTTAAGCTTAGTAAGTTATAAGCAAAAACAAATTTATAAAAACTTGCATAATAACATTAGATTAACAAGGCCGATTACCCCAAAATATTAAGCACAATTATCATTTAGTACCAAGATCACATTTTACTTTCACACACATGAACATTATATAGCCGAATACACAAATTAACTTCACAAGACCGAATAAATAATGCTCACATATTCAATCACATAATTCACTTAACATTTTATCATTTCAAATAACCAACTCACCTTGTTTCCATATAAACAAATAACTGACACATACCTGAACCTATGATTCAATTACACATTCGATCTTTACTTCACATTGCCCGTTAAATCTCTTAAACATCATCAAAAGCACATTATTTCAAATCAATATCAATAAGTTCTACTATTCAATTCTTACTCATGAATTAATACCTATTTTTTTTCTACCACTTTTCAAACTCATACACAAAAGTCAACAACCACATAGGTTCCGTACGTACCTATACCTCATCATACTTATCTATTACATTTCCCACGTCACCTTATTGATCGATACATTATATCATACGATAATAATTTATATTCAATGAACTCGCACACTTAGTGCCAAATGGATAACCGAAGCTATATAGAGATTTTGCGCACACAGTGCCAAATGAATAGCCGAAGCTATATATAGATATCGCACACACAGTGCCAAAACCTTGTAACGTATCGCACACTTAGTGCCGTCACATTTAACTTCTCGCACACTTAGTGCCAAATCCTTGTAACGTATCGCACACTTAGTGCCGTCACATTTAATTTCTCGCACACTTAGTGCCAAATCCTTGTAACGTATCGCACACTTAGTGCCGTTACATTTAATTTCTCGCACACTTAGTGCCAAATCCTTGTAACGTATCGCACACTTAGTGCTGTCACATTTAATTTCTCGCACACTTAGTGCTATATTTCATACTATCATTTTCGTACATTAATTTCACATATTACAAATCAGCATATAAATCTCATGTTTATATATAATTAACAACAAATATATGCTTATAAACTTACCTCGGATATCGACGAACGTAATCGACTACTCGACTACTTTTGACTTCCCCCGATCTAATTTCGTTTTCTTCCGTTCTTGATCTAAATAAATTCAAATTTAACTAATTTAACCACATATTCATTCAATTTAATCCAAAAACACATAAATGGGCAAATTACCATTTTGCCCCTGACATTTCACACTTTTTGCAATTTAATCCTTATTGCATAAAACACAAAATACACAAAATTTACACATACTATAGTTAGGCCGAATATTCACAAGCATTATACAAGTCCATATATTTCATTTTTTTCACATTTTAGTCCTTCAAAAATTTATTTTTGCAATTTAATCCAAATTACTCAATTTTATCAAAAATTCAAAGACAAAACATGTTAATCCTTCACATATCTTTGATATTTCATCATCAAACAACAAAAATTACAAGCTATCATCAATGGTAAAACCCAAAATATTCATCAAGTTCAAAAATTAAAACCTGGGCTTTGTAGTACTCGAAGCAACGATCTCAAAAACGTAAAAATTATCAAAAACCGAGCTAGATACATACCTTAATCAACTCCCACAATGGCCGAATACCCTAGCTTATGTTTCTTTCTTTTTCTTTTCTTTGTTTCGGTCACAACAAGGATGAAAGAATGGCTTTTTCCAATTTATGTTTTATTATATGTTAATATAATATGTTATTAATTATTTTAACTTTTATAATATAATATATATATTAAAGTCAATATATCAATCAATATGCCGTCCACTACTTTATAAAATGGACTAATTGCAACATAAATCCTCCATTTTAAAAAGACAACAACAATTAAGCACTTTCACAACTAACCATCAAATTTTTATTTTACGCGATTAAGCCATTTTATTTAATCGGACACTCAAACAACAAAATTAAAACACGAAAATTTAACACAAGTAAATTCACACATAATAAAAACTGAAAATAATTTTAAAATATTTTTCGGACTCAGATTTGTGGTCCCGAAACCACCATTCCGATTAGGGTCAAAATCGGGCTGTTACAGCACGTGTACTGGTGTTGGGAAAAAACCCTCTGAGTCCCTATACTTTCCTTTTTTTTTTAAAATTGATCCATCATGTTCTTTTTTTGTTTTTTTTTTATAATTTATACGTTAAATTTTATTATATTTTAAATTTAGTCCCTTATTTAATTCAATTCCTTTATTTTATATTTTTAATTTCTAGTCCTTTTAATTTTATTATTTACGCTTTAGCCCCTTTAAATTATGCAATCTTCAATTTCATCTTCAAGTTGTTATTTTGTTTATTTATTTATCTTATTATTATGGTTATTATCATCATCATTGATTAATATTATTATTACTATTATAGTTGTATTATTATATACTAGCAAGATTATTATTATCTTTATTCTTTTATGATTTTTTTTTTGCTATATTATCATCTCGTTTTTACCCACGTAGCTATTTTATTTTATTTTTGCCATTACTATATTATATAACATGTTTAAATATTCGTTTATTTTCGTACCATGCTCGAATAAATTAATCGGATATCGCATTAAATGTTGCATTCGTTTTTATACTACACATAAGAAAATAATTATAACCGAGACTATGTTCTTTATTTAGAGGATTCGAGAAATTGTGCCCCTAACTTACGGGGTACGACTTTCTCTTCGAACCAAAACAATCGAACGTCTTTTTTAAAATTTTTTAAAAAAGGAAAAAACACATAGGATTCAGGTAATCATTAAACGATGAGTATCCTTATTTTCGGGGATTCGAGATGTCTTGCCCTAACTTACGGGACATGACCTTTTCTTCTCAGTTGAACCGAAATAAGAAAGCCTTCTCCATAAAATTTAATTTAGTTAGTGATATGTTAATCATTAAGCAAAAGAGGGATCACACTTTAAACTCTATTTGAATTCTCAATTTTCGACACTAAGACATCAAGTAGTCAATTAGGTACCAATTTTGGGCGTTATGAGGGTGCTAATCCTTCCTCATACGTAACCGACTCCCGAACCCACTTCTAGGATTTTGTAGATAAAAAATTATCATTTTAGAAATTTTAACATTTTATTAAAATGATTAAATCTCGAGGTGAGCCAATCACACCTAATAAAAAGGATTGGTGGCGACTTCGTCTTCGTTTTAAAATAAAATTTGAGTTCCAAAAGGTTTCGACAGCTTGGCGACTCCGCTGGGGAATAATAAGAGAGTCAAGCCCCGAGTTGATTACTTTTTGGTCTTTTTGCCGAAAATTGAGAATTTGGTTTAAATTGGCAATCCCTTTCTTGCATTTCAACATTCATGTTTTGTTTTGGTGGTAAACAATTATATCTTTGTTAATGATCTCGGGTTACATAGTGATCTAAGACGTATGTTTTTTGGTTTGAGAGTTTCTCTTTGTATATTTTCACCTATATTGCATGGCATAATCGTTCCATTCCGCCCTTCTTAAGTGGGAGTGAGAAACTATTCCTTCGTGAGGCCTTCACCTCCGTGCAGGATAGTGGATCATTTTCGGGATATATCCGTACCTATGTCTTCGTGAGGTCTTCACCTCCGTGCAGACATAGGGAAATGTATTCCCTTGATCTGAACTCGATCCGTATGAGCCTATAATGGGTGAGGATTGAGGAATCTTCAAGTTCAGGTATCTTTACTTTAGAACCAAACCCCATGTAACAAACCCTAAGAGCCCACCTTAAGTAGAACCATGTCGAACCTTTAGCAGTTACCCGAATAGATTACAAAGAACAAACATTTTTAATTGTTATTATTTACTTTAATTTGTATTCAAGCTTTATACAAAATGTACTGACTTGTTTCGTTTTGGCTGTGGTCGCATTGCATCTTCATTTTAGAGGAAATGTGTTGATTCATGTTCAATTACTAAATAGAGAACTTGCTATGGAAAAGGGGTTTCCTGATAAAGTGGAAGACAACGCGGTCGTGTGAATATGGTCAGAGAAAAGGCAACAAGAGAAAGGTGAAATCCTGTTAGAGGGGTATATGTCAAAGCTATGGGATTTCACCCGGATCAATGTGACTCAGAATAATCTGCAAGAGCTGGAAGAAATATGAGATCAATGGGATGATGAAACAAAGCAGCTATTTTACCATGAATATGGTGATTTGTCTTACCTACTCGATGTCAAAGTAGATAAGCATCTATTCCTAGCTCTCACACAGTATTAGAATCCCACTTACTTTTGTTTCACTTTTGGGAACGTAGACATGGTAACCACTGTAGAAGAGTATACCACTTTGCTTCGTTGCCCAAGGATCCAGGTCAGTAAAGCCTACTCTAGAGCTGCCAACATCCCAACCTTCTTAAAGAGGCTTATGAACATAACTGGGATGAGCGAGCAATAGGTCGTAGCCTGAATTAAGGAAAAAAATAGATAATAAATGCATCACCTGGAAGAGCCTACGGGACTTAATCTTAGTACATCCAGACATAATGAAAAAAGTCGATGTCTTTACTTTAGGTATTTATGGGTTAGTCATCTTCCCTAAGGCATTAGGACATATATAAGATGTAGCTTCAGATTTGTTTGACCCACTCAACAAAAAGGTCACTCCTATCCCAGCAACCTTGGCTGAAACCTTTAGGTCTTTGAATGCCTGTCGAAGAGAGGGCGAATGAAGATTTATTGGTTGTGCACAGTTCTTGCTAGTATAGTTTCGTAGTCATTTCTAGAAGATAGAAAAAGTCTCCAATCAAGTGTTCTCTAAAGACTATCCCCCATTAAAGGAATTTGTGGCTACCCAAAGACAAGAAAACATCTCTAGAGAAAAATGGATGGAAATTTTCCAAAGTCTCAAAGATGAAGATGTTAAGTGGCGGGCCCCTTGGATGATTCCCGATGAAATCCTATATCGATGTGGGGACTTTGACTGGGTCCCTTTGCTCGGGATATGGAGAGTTGTCGGATATGCTTCTTTACTAGTATTAAGGTAGTACTGGTCGAGGCAGTTATTCTAGCAACACAAGGGTTGGCCCAATGTTAGTTCGCATATAAGGGTGACAATTATAAAATGATGGTCCGTGAAATCTTGAACACATGAAACCAAACTCACAAGATGAAGAAATTTGCCGCAAACCCTATGACAACCCCAGAATACAATTGGTGTTGGAGTAAAAGAATCAATGATAATATCCATTCGTTAAGTCAAGAAAATGTTCTGCCAATAGAAGAACACTTGTAGGTGATCCCGTCAGAATTAGACATTGTGAAGCAAGACTTCGAAAAGAAAAGTTCGAAGCTAGAAAAAAGAATAGAGAAGTTGGAAGAGGAGAAAATTCAGCTGGGGTTAGACATCGATGTCCAAAAATTAGAAGTCGAAAAATGATAAAGGGAAAGAATAAGGCTGAAGAGGACTTGAACAGTTTTAAAACCGGACTACTAGAAACTTTCCTTGTCAATAAGGACTGCCGGGTTGGGCAAAATGTCGGGACAATGGCGACAAGAAATCCAAGAAGAGAAGAATAGAGTAGATCTTTGGGAGAGAAAGTTTCAAGATACTCGAGTCCGGGAGGATGCTATAAATGGAGAATTATTAGAATGTCAGGTTGAAAATTTTGGACTGAAAGCTTGAGTAGCGGAGTTGGAAAGGTCTTTGCATCAACATCGTAGTCGTAACTCTATGACTGAGTTGAAAGCAAGTCGGGCTAATAATGAAAAGTTGAAAAGAAATGTAGAAGAACTTGAGGCCGCACTACAAAATTGTGAACTACGAATTGAGCTTCTCAAAGAAAATAGGGAAACAAACAATGAATATTGGAAAGAGCAACTCCAATGTTTTCAGGGGCAGGTCAGAGATAGGGACCACGTTATAAGCGAAGCTTTGGCCTAAGTACGAGAAGTGGCTGACCACTTGCAAACCCTAGCCGTTCAAGCTGATATTCTGAGCCTGAAATATGAATCAGAGTCGGATCGGGGCCGAGAATTAGCTTGGCTTCTTAGGAAATTTAAGGTTATAAGTATTAAGGCGAGGCCATATATGTGAAATGTATCCGCCTTATGTAAAGAAACTTGTTTTCTAGTAAAGTTGTTATTATGGAATTGAGCTAGAATCAATGCCTTTTTGCATGCATCTTTTCCATTCATTAGCATTACATCTCATTACATGTATTAAATTAATAAAAAGTACCCTAATTAATCAAAGAATTTGTGACAGTACCCTTGGAGCTATGGAGAATCTGCAAACTTGACATCACTACAGTACTCGTGGTAAAACTAAAGCCATGGATCAAAGACTAAAAAGGCTGGAACAAATTCAGAAGGATATGTAAGACTAGTTGCAAGCGCTGGTGCAAGATCAGTTAGCTAAGGTGCAACAAGATATGAAAGTTCAGATACAGAAATCTCAGAGCAACATAATAAGTCAATTGACCCAGTTACTGACCGGAGGAGTTGACAAAGGGAAGGGTATTGCGGTAAACCCCAAGGACGAGAATGAAGACCCTGTGTACCCCCCGAGTTTTACCTCAGTACACATCCAAGCTCAACAAGAGACGTATCCACGAGGAGTACCTGTCACTATAAGACCGCAGCAGTACCAGGTTGGCACATCAGGACCAGTGAATTACCCGGTGGCTTCAGGTTCCAACCTCGGAGACAACCCAACCAACCCTGTTGTTCCAGATTTGCATGATATGACGGAAACGGAGAAGGCAAAAGTAGAACTTCTAAAATTGTTAGAAGATCGTTGTAAATGGCTAGAGGAAAAGTTCACAGCAATAAAGGGCACTGACTTCTTTTGTAGAGTCGATGCCAATAAGTTAAGTTTGGTCCCAGACCTAGTGCTCCCACCAAAATTTAAAACCCCAGTATTTGAGAAATACAATGGGACTAGTTTCCCTGAGGCTCATATCACGATGTTTTGCAAAAGAATGACAGGATATGTCAATAATGATTAGTTACTAATCCATTTTTCCAAGATAGTTTAATTGGATCGGCTGCAAAATGATATAATCAGCTGAGTCATACCAGGATCAATTCATGGAAGGATTTGGCGCAGGCCTTCATGAAACAGTAAAACCACGTGACTGATACAGAAGTTTTAGGCAATATGCCCAAAGGTGGAGAGATGTGGCAATACAAGTTCAACCACCTCTATTGGAAAAAGAAATGACGATGCTCTTTATCAACACCTTGAAGGCCCCGTTCATCAATCATATGCTAGGAAGTGCTACCAAAAGCTTCTCGGATATAGTTATGTCCAGGGAAATGATCGAGAACGTGATAAGAAGTAGGAACATAGATGCAAGAGAAAATGCTAAAAGATCAGCCCCGAGAAAGAAGGAAAATGAGGTTAACACTACGAGTGTATTCAATGCAAACTATTCAAAGCCAGTCACAGTAGCATAGCCTAGGACCATGACAACCAACCAGCAGGGCCCTCCGAGATAGGAATCTAGTTCGAGGCCAAATATAGAAAAAAATCAAATTCGCGTCTATCCCAATGACGTATGGAGAGCTATACCAGAACCTGTTCAACGCTCACGTAGTATCATCATTTTACCTAAAGCCTATACAACCTCCATTCCCAAAGTGGTATGACACAATTGCTCAGTGCGAATATCAAGCGGAGATAATGGGACACTCGATCAAAAATTCACTGCCTTCAAAAAGTTGATCAAGAGATTTTTCAAAAAGGGAATTGTAAGGTTTGATGGTCCCTCAAGGCCTAATGTGGCTGGAAATCCACTACCCAGTTATTTTGATCAAGGGGTAAACACAATAATCGAGGATAGGAGCAAGAGGATTAAAACCAATGTTGTGGAAGTGAAGTCCCTTTTGAAATGAGTTTGGCAGAAAATGGTAGATGTGGGTTTGGTCACTCGAGATTCAGAAGATGTACCAAAAGGAGTAAAAAACTACTGCGAGTTTCATGCTGCGAAATGACACGAGATCCAAATGTGTGTCAAATTGAAAACTCTAGTATAGAGTTTGATGGACAATAAAGAATTAGAATTTTATGAAGATATTGAGGATTCAGAGGGGGAAGATATTTGTGCCTCCGAAGAGGGAGCATTAGAGAAAATTTATAAGGTCAACCATCCAGTAGTGATCATTTCTCAGCCAAGAGGCAATGAAGTTGAGGCACAAACCATACCAAGAATCATAATCCAAAAAATCGTGGTCTTCCCTTACAAGGATAGCAAGAGGGTCCCATAGAGTTATGATTGTAATGTGATTATTCTAGGAGGAGAGAACTGAAAAGTCACTTTGGAGGGGGTCAGGGATGTCAATTTCTTCACAACCAGTGGGAAATGCTACGACCCTGCAAATACAGAAACTGAACCCCACAAGGAAAAGGCCCTAGTAACCGAGCCTAAGAAAGGGAAAGCCGCTAGACTTGAGTCACCAGTTAACGAGCCAGTGGTCGAGAACGAAGCTAAAAAATTCTTGAAATTTTTGAAGCATAGTGAGTACAGTGTAATAGAGTAATTACACAAACAGTCGGCTCGTATACAAGTGTTAGCCTTGCTTCTAAGCTCAAAGACACATCACAATGCATTAATGAATGTGCTAAATAAGACTTACGTTGCCGATAACTTCTCTGTGAATAAGCTGGACTGTTTGGTCAACAACTTGAGTGCCGACAATTTCATTTTCTTCAACAATGACTAAATACCTCGAGGGGGTATGGGATCAACAAAAGCTCTGCACATCACTACTCGTTGTAAGGGATATGTATTGCCTGGAATATTATTTGACAATGAGTCTGCACTGAATGTTCTACCTCTGTCCACACTAAATAGGCTGTCGGTTGATAGCTCTTAGATGAAGGCATGCCATAACATAGTAAGGGCGTTTAATGGCACAGAAAGGAAAGTAATCGGGAGGATCGAAATACCACTCCTAATCGGTCCAAATACATATGAGGTGGACTTTCTGGTAATGAAAATCAAGCCCAACTATAACTATTTATTAGGAAGGCCTTGGATTCATTCAGCAGGGGCAGTGCAGTCATCGCTGCATCAAAAGTTAAAATTGGTGACAGAAGGTCGATTGGTCACGATAAATACCGATGAGGACATCATTGCATCTGTGACTAGTGACATGCCTTACATAGGGGCAGATGAAGATGCTATAGAATGATCTTTCCGATCATTGGAATTCGTCAATGCAACTTTTATTGCTGAAGAAAGCAAGATCCCCATGCCAAAAGTAACTAAAACCATAAGAATGGGTTTGCGATTGATGGTCGGGAAGGGTACTTTGCCAGGAAGAGGACTTGGGTAATATTTCCAAGATAGGGTTAATGTACCAAAGCTGACGGATAAACAAGATCGTTTTGGCTTAGGGTACAAGCCAGATGCAAGATAGAAGAGGAAGGAACTAGAAAAAAAAAGCAGGAGAGAAGGAAGGCGCGACTGAGTGGGGTAGAGATCAAGTGGGAACCGATGATCTTTCCCCATATATTCGAAACATTTGTGTTAGGAGAAGTCATCTACCCTGAACAAAAAATAATAAATAAAGAAAACCAGATAACCAAGACTGTGGGAAGAATGTTGGAAATTTTAAGCATCAACGCCATATCTAAAAAGGGAACTCAGGAAGGGAACCTATCGAGAATTCGTCCCTACACCCCCTGAAGTGTTTTGAACAACTGGATTGTGGAGGAGATCCCTATAGTTTTTAGTACTATTTCAGAGTAATGTTCAGAACTTACCTATTTCTTTAAGCCTGGGACAAATAGGGATCTTTTTGTGAAAAAGCACATGACCACTATCTTTATTTCAATTAAAACAATGCATCTTTGTGTCCCACTTGGAAAATATTCTACTATTTTTTATTCATACTCATACCATACAGTTAATCATTCTTAAATTTATTTTCTCATTGGGTCACATTTTATTCCTATAACAGGTCTCCAGATATCAATGATATGAGCGACGCTGCAGCTGACCCAAAGCCTCCTTTTGAGCATGATATGTGCCTAGAAGAACCTCAAGACTTTGAAAATGATCAAGATTGTAATTTGTCTCCTGATCTACTAAGAATGGTAGAGCAAGATGAGAAACAAATCTTACCTCACAAAGAATCAGTGGAAGTTGTGAGCTTAGGGGATGAAAAAAAAGAGAAAGAGGTGAAAATCAGAACTTGCATCACTACAGAAACAAGGCGAAATCTCGTCGAGTTGCTTCAAGAATTCAAAGATGTCTTCGCATGGTCCTATCAAGACATGTCTGGCCTAAATACTGATGTAGTGGTACACAGGATCCCCATAAAAGAAGAGTGTAAGCTAGTTTAGCAGAAGCTTTGAAGGATGAGGTCTGACGTACTGTTGAAGATAAAAGAAGAGGTCAAGAAACTGTTTGATGCTGGTTTCCTACAAGTGGTCAAATATTCAGAGTGGGTAGCCAATATAGTATCCGTCCCTAAGAAATATGAGAAAGTGCAAATGTATGTAGATTATCGGGATTTAAATAGGGCCAGCTCGAAGGATAATTTCTCATTGCCCCACATCGATACCCCAGTGGACAACACGACAGGTTATTCCCTATTCTCCTTCATGGACAGTTTCTCTGGATATAACCAGATAAAAATGTATACTGAAGATATGGAGAAGACCACGTTCGTAACAATGTGGGGAACATTTTGTTATAAAGTGATGCCATTTGGGCTGAAAAATGCAGGAGCAACATATCAAAGAGCCATGATGACTTTTTTTCATGATATGATGCACAAAGAAATTAAGGTTTATGTCGATTATGTGATCGTAAAATCCCAAACAGAGAGCGAGCATGTGAAAGTCTTAAGGAAACTATTCTTAAGGTTGAGGAAATTCCAGCTAAAGCTGAACCCAACAAAATTCACTTTCGGGGCCACGTCGGGCAAATTGCTGGGATTTGTAGTCAACAAGAAAGGGATTGAGATTGACCCGGATAAAGTCAAGGCCATACAGAATTTAACGCCGCCGCGTACCCAAAAAGAAGTTCAGGGTTTCTTAGGGAGATTAAATTATATCGCCCGGTACATTTCACAACTAACCGAGAAATGTAACCCCATATTCTGTCTCATTAAGAAACATAATCCAGGTGTATGAGATGATGAAAGCTAGGAGACGTTCGATAAGGTCAAACATTATTTGTCCAATACCCAAGTGCTGATGCCACCTAGCCTAGATAAACCATTGATATTATACTTGGCATTATTTGGAAACTCTATGGGATGCATACTAGGCCAACATGATGAGTCGGGAAAGAAATAAAGAGCGATCTATTACCTCATCAAGAAGTTTACTGAATGTAAGATAAGATATTTGCCAATCGAGAAGCTGTGTTGCGCCTTGGTTTGGACCACACGGAGGCTAAGGCAATACATGTTGTACCATACGACTTGACTCATCTTGAAAATGGATCTTGTAAAATATATGATGGAGTCGACCGCATTGAATGTAAGAATGGCTCGATGGCAAATTCTACTCTCCGAATTTGACATAATTTACGTAAACCAGAAGGCAGTAAAAGGGAGTGTAATAGCGGATTTCCTGGCTAGCAAAGCTCTAGAGGATTACGAGCCTTTAAATTTTGATTTCCTGAATGAAGATCTGGTGCATGTTGCAACCATTGAAGAAGGTTCTCCAAGAGAATATCCCTAGAAACTTAATTTTTATGGTGCCTCAAACGCCATGGGTAACGGAGTTGGGTCAATATCTCTAGATGGAGATCACTATCCTTTCACCAGTAAACTGGATTTCGATTGTACAAATAACATGGCAGAATACGAAGCGTGTATTATGGGTATCCGTGCGACTATAGAATGCAAGACCAAAGTGTTGGAAGTATATGGGGATTCTGCACTAGTAATCTATCAACTCAGGGATGAATCGGAGACAAGAGATTCCAAGCTGATTGATTATCAAAGGCTATTTCTCGAGTTAATTAAAGAGTTTGATGATATCACATTTTGCTACCTCCCGTGAGATGAAAATCAGATGGCTGATGCCTTGGCTACCCTGGCCTCCATGATCAAAGTAAACAAACAAGGAGATTTAAAACTCATCCAAATGAGCATTTATAAGGCTCCGGCCCATTATTACAACATCGATGAAGGAGAAATGGATGACCATCCTTGGTACCATGACATATTGCAATATGTAAAGAATCGTAAGTACCTTGAGCAAGCAACCGAGGATGATAAAAGGACGCTAAGGAGGCTGGCTAATGAGTATGTCCTAGATGGAGAGATCCTATACAATAAGAAGAAAGGATCGGGTGTTACTAAGATGTGTGGATGTTGTCGAGGCCTCGAAAATCCTGGAAGAAGTCCATGAGGGTGTTTGCGAAACACATGTTAATGGTTTCACAATGGCTAAGCAAATCATGAGATTTGGGTATTATTGGTTCACCATGGAAGGAGATTGCGTCAATTACGCGAAGAGGTGCCATAAATGCCAAATTTATGGGGACGAAATTCATGTGCCTCCTTCACCTCTCCATGTTATGACTTCTCCATGGCCTTTCTCTATGTGGGGCATGGATGTCATTGGACCAATTTCGCCAAAGGCTTACAATGGGTATCAATTCATCTTCGTGGTCATTGACTACTTCACCAAGTGGGTAGAAGTCACTTCTTATGCAAATGTCACGAAGTCGGCAGTTAACAAATTCTTGAAGAAAGAGAGTATATGTCGGTATGGAATGCCAAAAAGGATCATATCCGACAACGCATTGAATTTGAACAACAGCACGATAGCAGAGGTCTACAATCAATTCAAGATCAAACATCACAACTCAACACCATATCGCCCAAAAATGAATGGTGTAGTGGAGGCAGCTAATAAGAACATTAAGAACATTGTGGGGAAAATGACAGAGACTTATAAAGATTGGCATGGTAAATTATCATTTGTCCTTTATGCTTATCGAACGTCTGTTAGAACCTTCACCGGGGCAACACCTTTTTCATTGGTTTATGGAATAAAGGCAATTTTACCCATTGAAGTTGAGATTCCTTCCCTCAAAATTTTGTCCGAACTAAAATTGGATGAATCAGAATGGATCCAGTCCAGATATGATCAGTTAAATTTGATCGAAGAAAAGAGGCTGAAAGCTATCCGTCATGGTCAAATATACCAAAAGCGAATGATGCAAGCTTATGACAAAAATGTCTATCCCAGAGAATTCTAGGAGGGGGACCTGGTGTTGAAAAAGATCCTTCCTATACAAAAAGACTTCAGAGGAAAATGTATGCCAAATTGGAAATGACCTTATGTGGTAAAGAAAGCCTTTTCCGGAGGAGCGCTACTTTTGACCAAGATGGACGGCAACGATATGCCCAACCTCGTGAATTCGGATTCAGTCAAGAAATACTTCACCTAAAAAAAGGGGGAAGATGTCAAGATGAAAATTCGTAATGAACGTCTTGAAACCTAAGGAGATTTAAGTTGAAAACCTGAAAAAGGCGGCTAAAATTTGGGCCCAAGAATGGGCATGTAATAGTTGTTTCCCCTCAAAGGTAACGAAGAGGAGGAGCTTTACATCTTGTGGCATCGACAAATTACTCTAGATCTCCTAAACATATATCAGGCTCAGAATGATCCTCAGAAAGTTTGTTCAGAGAAGCTCATACTGTGATATCTGGGGCACCTAATTTTATTTTTACTCACTTTGTGTTCTAGCAATGTTTGCCATTTTAATTAATCCTTTCATTAAATTTTTTTCACCTAATAAATTTCAGTCTTATCCATATTGCAACCTTGTTTAAGCATTTTTGCATTGAAATAACGATTAATGGACTAACAATATTATAAAGTATAAAAGGATTTCTGCATATCGCTCTGGAAATTTCTAAATAGTACAGGGATCTGAAACAGGACCACTAGTTGGAAATAACCAAATTTGAAAGTTGGAAAGATCCTGAAACAAATAGTCCAGATTGCGACTACCTCTTCGGGTTTACTGTCAAAGATACCAAACCTGAATGGAAGGCATGGTAACATGTCAGTGATAGGACCTGGACGAACGATAACTAATGTTGACCTAAGAACTAAAAGACATGACCATTCTCAAATATGACATTTTGCATTCATACAAATATCATTCATACATATCTAGTTAGGAGCATTTGATTCATTCCGATCATAACATCCTAAATGCTTGGCATAAAATATAGGCCTATGAAATGGATTTTACAGGTCTTGTTCCCCTAGAGAATGGTGTAATAGATCAGTAAAATAATCTCAAAACTCGTATCCCTGAAGATGCAATTGATCGAATCATAACTACAGTAGCGAATCTTATCTCCTTGAAGATGCAGTGGAGCAAGATGAAACTACAAATCCTACATCCCTGAAGTTGCAATGGATCGGATTGAAATTATAACAGCGAATCTTATCTCCTTGAAGTTGTAGTGGAGCAAGATGAAGCTACAAATCCTATATCCTTGAAGTTGCAGTGGAATGGATCGAAACTACAATGACAAATCTCATCTCCCTGAAGATGCAGTTGAGTAAGATAAAGCTACAACCTCAAATCTCGTCATCATGAAGTTGCAGTGAAAGGGATAAATCAGTGATTCCAGTCCCCCTAAAGTTGCAGCGAGTTCGAATGAAACTACAACAGCAAACCTTATCTCCTTGAAGTTGCAGTGGAGCAAAATGAAACTGTGACACTAAGTCCTGCCTTCCTAAAGTTGTAGCGAAGCGGATACAGTGAAGTAGAGTAACCAATGAATTGAAAGAGTGGGTTACTTGAAAAAGAAAAGCACTAGAAAAGTCAAGATTCAGCGAGACCGGACAGAATTGGTTCTCCTTTAAAATCTTTGCTCCCTTCCTATTACACGACAATGAGCAAAGATGGGCAACTATAATGACCCAAATTCGTCCAGCCCAAACCAACCAAAAAACAAAAACAGATAAACAAAAAAATTAAAAAAGTCCATTAATAACAGTCCATTTACAAGCCCAAATTACTTAAGCCCAAGCCCAAAAATCCTAAACCTAAACAGAAACCCTAATTTCCCCTAAGCCATTAGCAACTACTGCCCTTCACCACGACAGCAGGCACACCTCCCGAAGTCAACCACGCCTCGAGGTCTGCCCCCTACCATTGTTTCACCTAAATGGAAAAAAGGCACACCTTCCACCGCTGTTGACCAAAGGCCCTCCTTGCCACCACCACGAAAATACCTGCAAAAAGGAAAAACAGAAGCAGAGAAAAGAAAACAAAAAAGAAAAAAAAACAATATATATTGTAATATATTTGGCTATAAAAGTCGAAAACATTTTGTAACAGATTAATGAAAAATCGAATAGAGAACAAAAAACAAAAAAGAACAAAAGTATTAAAAGGTATAATTTTTTTTGTTTACATTTTTTATTTTCTGGAAAACAGAATAGAGAGATAGGTTTTTTGTACTTGACTGACGTTTCGTCTTCCACCGTCGTGGGTGGGTGAGGACCCCGTCTCCAAGAAAAGACGATCTTTTCCGACGTGTAGGGCCTCCGAATCCATCGGGATTCGTCTGAGGCTTTGTCGGAGAGAAGGAAACCGAAAGGTTTCTTTCCCCTTTTTGGAGTTTCGGCTAGGTTTCTAGGAGTTTCGACCCCAGATCAGTGTTTTTTAGGTTAAGGGGTTCAAAGGGAAAAGTTCTTGAGAACTCCGGCCACTGGAGGCGGTGGTCTCTGTCGCCGATGATCTGTGGCCACGGCAGAGATTTGCCGTCCCTATGGCCGGCCTGAGGGACGATTTGAGAGAAAAAAAAAAGGAGAATTTTTCTTTTAAAAAAACTGACTAAAATGAATTTTTTTTTTCATAACATTTTTTTTTACTTATATAGGCCCTTTAAAACGATGTCGTTTTGGGCTTAGTTTCAAATGTCCAAAACTGCATCATTTTGGACATGACCCAAGCATCCGACCCGAACCCCTCTAGGATCCGCGTGTTTTCAAATAGGAGGGTCTAATTGCTACTTAGGCCCTTTCGCTTTTTGGCCCTTTCGCTTTTTCGCCATTTTTTAATTTCATCCTATATCTTTTTATTTATTTTATTTTTTATCCCTTTAATTTTATTTCCTTACAAATCAATCCCTTGACTCACTGTTGACGCACTAAGGGAATGACACGTGTACTGGTGTTGGGAAAATAACCCTCTGAGTCCCTGTACTTTTCTTTTTTTTAATTTGATCCATCATGTTCTGTTTTTGTTTTTTTATAATTTATACGTTAAATTTTATTACATTTCAATTTAATCCCTTATTTAATTCAATTCCTTTATTTTATATTTTTAATTTCTAGTCCTTTTAATTTTATTATTTACGCTTTAGCCCCTTTAAATTATGCAATCTTCAATTTCATCTTTGAGTTGTTATTTTGTTTATTTATTTATATTATTATGATATTAATCATGTCATAATTATTGATATTATTATCATCATTGATTAATATTATTATTACTATTATAGTTGTATTATTTTTTACTAGCATGATTACTATTATCTTTAATTTTTTTATGATTTTTTTTGCTATATTATCATCTTTTTTACCCACGTAGCTATTTTATTCTATTTTTTCCATTACCATATTATATAACATGTTTAAATATTCGTTCATTTTCGTACCATGCTCCAATAAATTAATCGGATATCGCGTTAAATGTTGCATTCGTTTTTATACGACACATAAGAAAATAATTAGAACCGAGGTTATGTTCTTTATTTAGGGGATTCGAGAAATTGTGCCCCTAACTTACGCGGTACAACTTTCTCTTCGAACCAAAATAATCGAACGTCCTTTTTAAAAATTAAAAAAAGAAAAAGAAAATAAAACACATAGGATTCAGGTAATCCTTAAACGATGAGTATCCTTATTTTCGGGAATTCGAGATGTCGTGCCCTAACTTACAGGACATGATCTTTCCTTCTCGGTTGACTTGAAATAAGAGAGCCTTCTCCATAAAATTTAATTTAGTTAGTGATATGTTAATCATTGTGCAAAAGGGGGATGCACTTTAAACTCTCTTCGAATTCTCAATTTCTGACACTAAGACATCAAGTAGTCAACTAAGTACTAATTTTGGGCGTTATAAGGGTGCTAATCCTTCCTCATAAGTAACCGACTCTCGAACCCACTTCCTGGATTTTGTAGACTGAAAATTATCATTTTAGTAATTTTAACATTTTATTAAAATGACTAAATCTCGAGGTGACTCAGTCACACCTAATAAAAAGGATTGGTGGCGACTCCATCTTTGTTTTAAAATAAAAGTCGAGTTCCAAAAGGTGCTGACAGTATTGATAAAGTCATTTGTCTCAAACAAATGACAAATGGTCATGTTTCATTTTCAGTAATCATACAATGCCAATATAAGGATTTCACTTTTTATAGAATTATGATTTCATTATTTTAAATGAAATGTCATGTACTAATCATATACTCAACAGACCAATTTTATGTTTACTACCTTAAGACGTATGATTCTCAATATATCAATTATTATTATTAACTTATTTAGAATTTAAATAAGAAATACTTTGAATACGAAATTAGTTACTACTTAAACAGTTCCCAAACTAATTGAAGCACCAAACTATATATTTGAAAAAAGAAATCCATCCGAAAAAACCTCATGCAATCCATAAATAAATGGTATGACCTTCGTAAGGCATGACGTAATCGCTAAACGAGTCCCATTTGGCTTACCAATCACATAAAAGTGGCTCTATACTATACAATTTGAACGTCAATTCTCACACTCTCAACTCTAAAACACTAAAGCAATGTCCACCGCCGGCCAACATATTCTGGTGTATCCAATTCCGGCGTCCGGCCATTTCATCCCTTTTCTCGACCTTACTCACCGCTTACTCAATCGCGGCTCTGAGTGTTGGTGGAGTCACTCGATGGGAGCAGAAGAGAGCGGAGTGGAGCCAAGATGTTGAGTGAAGCAGCCCTGAATGCAGTCAATGATGGAACTTCAGACAACGATTTGGGTTCCTTAGTTAAAGCGATTAATGAAATAAAAGCAAAAGGGGAAGCAATAAAATCTGACCGGATCACCTGTCCTGTTTCATAAAACTCACCCTTATCCGAATTTAATTGATATATCTTGTGGAAAAAAGAAGTTAAAACTGAACTTCAAACACTGCTCTAGTGTTAGCAAACGAAGTCGAAAATGTGAGCTCATTTCTATTCCGAGAGTTACTAAATGAAAGGCAGAGATCTTGAATGCGCATGTATTATTATGGTGTCATCCCACTAGATAGCTTTTGATGCTTTTGTATCCTATCCGAGTCATAATAAAGTTGGGTTACTATAAATGGAACTGAGGTTTGTGTGTCCCCTATATGATCATGCATTCTATCCATTTCTCATACCATTAAAAAGAATATCTTAAATAGTATCTGTTTAGAAATAGTAGATTTTTTACTCCCTTACTCGGGGGTTAAATATTTCATTTATAAAAAAATAATTTTATTTATATTAAATAATAATTTAATATTTTAAATAAATAAATTTAAAATTAATATTGTACTGGAGTAAAAAAACTCCATAAGCAAGTTTGGATTGATGTCACTTGTTTTCAGGGTGTATTAAAATACATGTTAGTATAAGTAGTTTTAAAAATTTGACATGTATTTTTTTGTTTGTAATATTTTACTATACTTCTATAGGATACTTGCCAACCCCTAACCTTACTTGTGAATTTTAAAACTCCACTGGTAGTATACTAAATATTTTTTCTTAAAATAATAAAATAATTAAAAAAGACACTTTACATTTTTCTAAATCCACTTGTGGAGTTTTTTTTTACTTCGTTGGTAACGGATAGAATAATTACCCATTATATAAAAAAATGAGATAAAAATATGATATTGCTATGAATATCTTATTAAGTGGATGTCCATCATGATCAAAATAAAGTTTTGATGTAATTTAAATTTTAATAGTTATTAGAATTAGATCTCTATTTCTTTTATACTTTTTATACATATAAATAGAGACTCTGATGAAGCATTGTAATCATCCATTTGATTAATAAAGTACATTCTCTATTGCTTTCATATTTTCTTTATTCTTTATTCTTTATTCTCTGCATTTCTCTTTATTTTATAACACGTTATCAGCACAATAATTCTCTATTTTTTCAAAATCTTTTGAAGTCGTCCCACAAATCAAATTCATTTTCACCTTAAACTTTCACCCTTACAACTTCATCTTCAGGATGTTGAAAGATTCAATCTCATATTGGATTATGGTTCTTAATTATTCCCGATCTTTGATTTATAATTGTACAAGCATGGGTAAAGAACAGATTTGGTAAGAAACTTTTATATTTCGACCATATTTTCTTTTTCAATTAATGTATGACTACTACTAATTTTTATTTAACATAAATTTCACATTCTGATGATATTTGATTTTTGTCTTTCTAGGTTAAATTTTTATTATGTAAAAGACATAATTGTTGATTAGATATGTTTGCTATTAATATGGTATTTTTTTTAAGTTTTTTTAATTAAGTTATATTATGCATAATATTTTTATGTTTAAATTTTTTTTCTTGTTATTTATTCTTGAATTTGATTAAAATTATGGTGGAAAGTGTTATTAACCTACCATTGTTGATTAAAGATAAATTTGATAGGATCTATTTAGTCTTATTAACTTTCTAATATTGAATGATTGTATTATATCTTTTAAATTGAATTTATAAATATTTTTATTAAAAGCAACATAAAATTATATAATATATATGTGGTATTGAAATTTAATACAATGTGTATCGGATAATTTTCAAGCATCATCAACGAAAATTTTGATTGTTTATTAAATGATTTTTACTATTAGATTATAAATGTTATTATGAAAATAAAGTTGTTTTACTACTTGTAATAGTGCTTGTGATAATAGTCAAGGTGATGATGATGATGTTAAAGATCTTCAGGTATATTTTATTATATTTTATTTATTATATCATATTTATTATAATTGGAGAATAATCATGACAACATGAATGGATAGATTCTGATTTAAAATCCACGTATGTTTACGATGGTTATTATGAAATAAAAGATCAATAGAGGTGTTTAGAAGTCTGCCCTACCAAATTTGTTACATTCCCTGAAGTGAATGTAAACATAAAGAAAATAAAAAATATAATTACGGACCACTGAAAGTGGGAACATAGTAATAAATAAGAGAACAATGAGAGTTCTTAAGATAACTCTTCAAAGGGTAAAGATAACTTATGTTATCAATGTGATATGAAATATAATTAGCCACATATGTGTGGCGTATGCCCAAATATTTTGTTTCTGTTAATATTCTTTGAGGAAGGATATGAAAATGTAATAATGAATTCTATCATTACAGATAGAAAATATTTATCTTATTTGGTACTGAAACAAACAAATATTATTTCAATATTTGATAGTATAAAATTAGTTGAAAGCTCCAGAAGAGCTAATATATCAATATCTAAAAAGCACAAAATTCGTGATGGTTAATGCATTACTTTTAAAAGATATTTGTAATGGATCTCATATTGAGATTGTGAATGAGGAAAATATTATATTTCATATAAATAAATAAAAAGGGATTAGGTTATTAATTTATATTTATTTTATAATCTTTGTGATCTTCTTTTGTCATCATCCCCATTAAAGGGTTGAAAGCAAAATATTTGTCTGTAAAAGATCTACTTATGAGAAATAGAATATGATAATTCTATCTAAGCTTATTATCGTTAGATGCACCTAAAGTTACAAGTTTTTAAAAAAACTGTAAGTATAACTCTACAATATTCAGAATAAGTTCTCAATTAAAATTACGTGGTAAGATATTACTAATGAGAACTTGCAAGAGAGAAAACTTGTGTATGAAAGGTCATTGGTTATGTACCTGTTGTACACCTGGAAAATATGATTCGCTCTCAAAGTTTGCTATTAATATATTTTTGGACATTTGAAGATTTTGGCATATTCCTTGAAACGAATACTGCATATAATTATTTAGAAATTATATTTATTGACTAAGTGGCATTATAGACTTCACATTAATTTAGACATTTCCAGTAGTAAATGTCACAATAGTACTTATATGTGGATACAAATTAAAAGGAATAATAATAAAATTATCAATTTGTTACAATTTAGTACAATTGAAATACATGTTAAAGTAAACTAGAAGTTTACTAATACAAATGCATTTACTACTTGGCGTGACCAGTTAGACCGTCCTGGATTATATATGATGTGAAAATTAAATGAGAATTCATATGGACATTCATTAAAGAACCATAAGATTCTTTAATTTAAAGAATTCTCATTTGTTGCTTGTTCCCAATGAAAATTGATTCTTAAAAACACACTAGCTAAAGTTGAGATTTAATGTCTTGCATTTCTGAAATGAATATGGGCCCATTCATCCACCATGTGGATAGTTTTGATATTATATGATTTTGGTAGATGCATCTATAAAATAATCACATGCGTTACCAACTCTCAACCCGTTGTTTGCGAAATTGCTTGTTTAAATGATTAATTTCAGATTATGCAATTAAAACAATTCATCTTGCTAATGTTGGTAAGTTTACATCTTAAGTTATCAATGATTATTGCATGTCAATTGGGATAAAAGTTGAACATCCTGTAGCTCATGTTCACACACAAAAATGATTTAGCTGAATTGTTTATCAAATGCCTCCAACTAATAGCTAAATTATTAATTATGAGAACAAAACTTTCTATTTTAGCATGAGATTGTATTGATTTACATGTTGTACGCATCAAGCCAATAAATTATAAATACTCCACATTACAATTGATTTTTGGTCAAGAGCCAAATATTTCCATCTTACAATTTTTGGATGTGCGGTATATGTTCCAACTGCTCCACCACAATGCACACAGATGGGTCATAATAAGAGATTGAGAATGTATATTTATATGAGTCTCCTTATAATATTTTTGAACTATTAATTCGATATTTAGTTATGACATGAGTTGTCCATTTCCCCAACATTAGGGGGAGAGAATAAAAAGCTAGATTAATAAAGTACTTAAAATGAATTATCAATGTCTAAGATCCTCGTACAAAGCAACGTGAACCAGAAGTTAAACAGATAATTCATTTTACAAATCAACTGCCAAATTCATTAAATCTCACATACCAGCTGAAAATGCTCCAATACGAATTGATGTCCTAATAGGGCAAACTGTTAGTGCAAAAGGAAGTAATTCATGCCTAAAGCGTGGAAGACCAGTCGGTTCCAAATATAAAAATCCTCGTTAAAAAAAGGAACAAACATTCAAAATGGTCATATAGTGGAGGCGGGGGTTCCTGAAAAGACCCATGACATAACTAATCATAAAACTCAAGAAGAGATCCAGGTACCTAAAAGTGAAAATGGAAATGATGAAAATAAAGAGATCTCGATAAGTTATGTCAATACGAGAAAAAGATGGAACTGAAAAAAAATGTAGTTGACAACAATTTTGCTTATAATGTTGCTATTGAAATAACAAAAGAAAATGAGGATCCTGAGCCTAAATCTACTAAGGAATGTAAAAATAGAAAAGATTAGCCAAAATGGAAAGATGCAATTCAAGCAGAATTGAATTCACTTTCTAAACGTGAAGTTTTTGGACTCGTGGTCCAAACACCTAAAGGTGTAAAGCAGGTAGGATATAAATGGGTATTTATGCGAAAATGCAATGAAATTGATGAAGTCGTAAGATATAAAGCTCGACTTGTAACACAAGGATTTTCGTAAAGGCCCGACATTGATTATGAAGAGACATATTCTTCTATGGTGGATGCAATCACGTTTAGATATCTTATTAATCTGACAGTACGTGAAAAACTTGACATGCATCTAATGGATGTTGTTAAACTTGACATGCATCTAATGGATGTTGTTACATCCTATTTATATGGTACACTTGATAGTGAAATTTATATGAAAATCCTTGAAGGATTTAAAATCCCAGAAGGATATAGAGTTTCTTGAGAAAATTGCTCAATCAAATTAAAGAAATATTTGTATGGATTAAAACAATCTGGATGTATGTGGTACAATCGTCTTAGTGAATACTTGTTAAAAGAATGTTACAAAAACGATCCAATTTTTCCATGTGTCTTTATAAAAATGTTTGGATCAGATTTTGTAATAATTGTTGTTTATGTTGATGATCTAAATATTATTGAAACTCCTGAAGAGCTTCAAAATACAATAAATTGTTTAAAGAAAGAATTTGAGATGAAAGATCTTGGGAAAAAAAAGGTTTACCTTGGCTGACAAATCGAGCATTTAAAAGATGAAATCCATGTTCATTAATCAACTTATATGTAAAAGATATTAAAGAAATTTTACATGGATAAAGCACACCCATTAAGTACTCCGGTGGTTGTACGATCGTTAGATGTGAATTAAAGAAATTTTACATGGATAAAGCACACCCATTAAGTACTCCGGTGGTTGTACGATCGTTAGATGTGAATAAAAATCAATTTCGTCCTTGCGAGAATGATGAAGAGTTTCTTGGTCCTGAAGTACCATATTTAAATGTCATAAGAGCATTGATGTATCTTGCAAACAACACAAGACCTGGTATAGTTTTCATTGTAAACTTGTTAACAAGATCTAGTTCTTCTCCAACACGTAGACATTGGAATGGAATTAAACATATTTTTAGATATTTCAGAGGGACCATTAATAAGGGGTTATTTTATTCAAATGATTCAAAATCCCTATTAGTTGGCAATGATGATGCTGGATACTTACCAAATCCACATAAAGGTCAATCTTAAACAGGATATTTATTTACGTAAGGGGGGTACTACCATATCATGGCGTTCGACAAAGGAAACATTAGCTGCTGCTTCTTCAAATCATGCAGAAATAAGTGTAATGCATGAGGCAAGTCGAGAGTGTGTTTGACTAAGGTTATTGATCCAACATATCTAGAAGATATGTAATTTGCCTTTACAAGAAAAGATGTCAATTATCTTATATGAAGATAATGCAACATGTATAGCTCAATTGAAGAGTGACATCAAAGGTGATGGAATGAAACATATTTCACCAAAATTATTCTTCACCCATAATCTTGAGAAAAGAGGTGATATAAATGTTCAACAAATTCGTTCTAGTGAAAATTTAGCATATATTTTTACTAAGGCATTGCCAACTTCAATAATTGAAAGATTACTACACAAGATTGGAATGCGTCAACTCAAAGATGTAATGTAATATTGCCATTAAGGGGAGTCTAAAACAAGTTGTACTATTTTCCTTTAACCAATGTTTTGTCCCATTGGATTTTCTTGTAAAGGTTTTTAATGAGGCAGCTTGTAATAGAAGATTGTGTACTCTTTTTCCTTCATTAGGTTTTTATCCCACAAGGTTTTTCCTAATAAGGTTTTAATGAGGCACATTATCTACCAATGGACATCAAAGGGGGAATGTTATGAATATCTTATTAAGTGGATGTCCATCATGATCAAGATATAGTTTTGATGTATTTTAAATTCTAATAGTTATTAGAATTAGATCTCTACTTCTTTTATACTTCTTATGCCTATAAATAGAGACTCTAATGAAGCATTGTAATCATTCATTTGATTAATAAAGTACATTCTCTATTGCTTTCATATTTTCTTTGTTCTTCATTCTCTTCATTTCTCTTTATTTTATAACAGATATCAGATAATTTAAACATAATAAATACAAAAACAATTAAAATATTACAATAAAAGTACAACAAAACCCCCTGTAGTATACGTTGGATTGCATTTTAACTCATCTATTGAAAAAATGGATAAATTAGTCCCTGTACATTAGATGAGTGAGCAAAAAAATCCCTCCATTAAAATTTGATGTTTATATATAAAGTATAGTAAGAATTTATCCCTCAACCTTTACACATTTATTCAATTTGATCCCTACTCTTTTAATTGAAAGTAAATTAGTAAGTATTTAAAACTAATAAGGCTAAAGGGTCAAAAAGGCCTTAGTAATAATTTTTTTTTAAAAAAAATCAATTAATCCATTTTAAAATTTCAAATTATTAAAAAAATCATAAACAAAATATAAACAAAATTTTTTAAAAAATCATAAAAATTTTAAAATTATAATTTTTTTTATTAAAAATAACAATACCAACCCAAAAAAAGAGTAGGGGTCAATTTTTTTTTAAATCTTTTAGCCACTAGATTTTAATGGCCAGTGTTTTTATTTTTAATAAAAAATTTATAATTCTTTTATAAATTGTGTTCATATTTTTATGATTTTTTTAATGATTTTTAAATTTTAAAATGGCTTAATTGATATTTTTTAAAATTGTTACTAAGGCCTTTTTTGACCCTTTAGTTGTATTAGTTTCAAAATTTTCTAATATATTTCCAATAAAAGAGTAGGGATCAAATTAAATAAACGTGTAAAGTTTGAGGGTTAAGTTTACTATTATACCTTATATATAAACACTAAAATTTAACAAAGGGACTATTTTGCTTACTTATCTACCGTATGAGGACTAATTTACCGATTTTTTTAATAGAGAGACTAAAATGGATATATTAGAGGCAATTTTGTGATACTTTTACCAAAATATTACACAAATTTATGAATTTGCAAAAATCTATATAAAAAATATTAATTTCTTAAATTTATAATTAAAATTACATACAGGTCATGAACATATAAATACAAATACATAAATATTTTCTCTAAATTAAATGCGTACGAGAAATTATGAACTAAAATGTGAGAACCACAATACAAATTCACAAATTCTCCTATAAATAAAATCACAATAAAAAATTATATAACACAAAAAATAATTACAATATAAAATAAAAAATAACATTATATATTATTGGTATGAACCTTTTAAATAATATGGACAAATCTCTTGAAATTAATACAACAGTAAATAAGTTACTATATGATAAAGATACAAAATATGATAAATAATTAATATGCAAGATAAAAAAAATAAACATACGAATACGTCAAAACATACACAAATTATTAACACTTAAAAGTTTGATTGAATTTATATAAGCAGATTTATAAACTAAAAAAAGGAAATACAGGTGCATGTCTTGATCTACATCTTGTGAAAAAGAGTTAAAATTATGATAGTTACGCTTGTACCTGCCGAAACATTCCTTTCTGATAGCAAATCGGAACAAAAAAATTTAGGTTCAATTCCGATGTAAATTTTAATTGGTATCGATGTGTACCGGTTAATTTCGTTCGTACTGGTTGACACCAAAAAATTTAATTTTTAATTTTTATTATTTATTTGTAAAAAATATATTTTAAATATAAATTTAAAAAAGTATTATTTATTTTGAATTTGTTGAATTATAAATTGTTATATGCCTAGTATGAGATGATCTTATTGTTTAAATTATTTGGAATAATTTTTTTGCTTATTTATTTTAAGTTTGTTTAATGATGGATTATATTTGTGAAGCTTATTAAAGAATATTTTATATAGTTGATGAGTTTTTTTTTTTTTTTTTTGAGATTTGAACCTATGCCACCAATATTTTAAAAATCTTTTCTTTATCACTTCAACCATTATGAGTATTTTATATTTGTGATTTATTTAATTTTACTATCCGATATTTGTAAATACTTTTTATATACAAATATCAAATGTTTTTAAAAAATAACGATAAATTCGAAACGATACATTAAAGCAAACTTGTACCAATATGTATCAATATTAATAGAAAAACGGTACATCCACCAATAAGAAACCAACTACCTTAATTAAAATTAATGGTTGTTTGATTCACTAAAAACTACTTTCGAAAAATAATTTTTGGAAAATAATATAAATTTTTTGAAAAAAAATGATATTTTTTTGATGATTTTACACAAAATATTTTCAATTTTTTGATAAACGTTTGTGAATTCATTTTCCAAAGATTATTTTAAATGAAATAAACACAACATAAGCATTTTCATATAAAAATAATTCTTTTCGTGATTAATCTAAAATATTTAATTTAACTGTTAAATAAATAATTTTTTATTAAGAATTTGATCGAAATATATAAATATACATTATAATTTAAATAACTTTAACAAACTTTCAACCTTCATCATTACAAATTTGTACGTCAACATTACATAAAAGGAAGCTTCAAGTGGGTAAAATCAACGCAACGACTAAGTTTTTTTATTAAGAAAATAAGCAGAGAAGAAACATATCACCATCACCACCACCACCAAACAACCATATTCAATCATCCAATCATGCATTTTTTGGGGATTCCCACATTTATTTCAGAGGTCGCCTGCCCAACAGAATAAACTCGTGATGAAAATATTCACTAAAGGTTGTAATACATTTTTGGGGTTTTAGTGCAGTTCATTCACCATGTTCTGCCAGCTCTAGTATCCATAAAAAGAAAAAAACCTTCTTCGTAAGGCATGACGTAATCGCTAAACCAGTCCACATAAAAGCAGCTGCATACCCTACAATTTGAACGCCACTTCTCCCTCTCAACTCTAAAACACTAAAGCAATGTCCGCCGCCGGCCAACATATTCTGGTGTATCCGTTTCCGACGTCCGGCCATTTCATCCCTTTCCTCGACCTTACTCACCGTTTACTCAATCGCCGCCTAACTGTCACTGTATTGGTCACACCCAACAACCTCCATCTCCTCGACCCCCTCCTGACCCGCCATGCTTCCTCTTCACTCCATCACCTGCTTCTCCCCGACATGGACCCATTGCCAGCACCCAACCTCCCCGCTAGATTGCGCCGCTTGCGTGACCTTCACTATCCTGCTCTGCTCCAATGGTTTCAGTCCTTAACTTCTCCCCCTGTTGCTATTTTTTCCGATTTCTTCCTTGGATGGACTCAGAGTCTCGCTTCCGAGTTAGGCCTACGACGGATTGTCTTCTCGCCCTCCAGTTCCTTCAGCTACTCGTTGAACATGTCGTTGTGTCGGGAATCACTGAGGATCGATGATCCCCAGGCCGAAAATCAAACGTTATCGTTTCCGGATATCCCTAATTCTCCTAAATACCCTGCCTATCAAATCAACTCGATTTACAGAACATACAAAGATGGCGACCCAGACAAGGAATTCTACAGGAGAAACTGGCTCCAGAATCTAGAGAGTTGGGGGGTCGTTTTCAACACCTTCTCTGACTTGGAGGCCATTTACATTGACCACTTGAAGAAAGAGATCATGGGTCATGATCGGGTTTGGGCGGTTGGGCCCGTACTGGGAGACGATGGCTTGGACATCACCAATCGCGGTGGGTTTAGTTCGGTGCCATTTCAGGAGCTGGTGGCGTGGTTGGATTCACGGGACGACAACTCCGTCGTCTACGTTTCTTTTGGGAGTCACTACGTGTTGACACGTAAGCAAATGGATGTGGTGGCGTCCGGGCTCGAGGAAAGTGGGGTCAACTTCGTTTGGTCCGTAAGGGAACCCAAGGCCTCGCAAGTCTCGAGCGATCACGGCGTGATTCCGGATGGATTTGAGGATCGTGTGGCGGGAAAAGGGTTTTTAATCAAAGGGTGGGCGCCCCAAGTGGCGGTTCTTCGACACCGAGCCGTGGGGGCTTTTTTGACACACTGCGGCTGGAATTCGACATTGGAAGGGATTGCCGCCGGGATGGTTATGCTGACATGGCCGATGGGTGCAGACCAGTTTACGAATACTAAGTTGTTGGTTGATGAATGTGGGGTGGGAATACGAGTGGGTGAGTCGACTCAAAACATACCAGAGTCAGGCACGTTGGCTCGAATGTTGGTGGAGTCACTCGATGGGAGCAGAGCAGAGAGGAGTCGAGCCAAGATGTTGAGTGAAGAAGCCCTGAATGCAGTCAATGGTGGAACTTCAGACAACGATTTGGGTTCCTTAGTTAAAGCGATTAATGAAATAAAACCCTTTACGGGAAGCAATAAAATCTGACCGGATCACCTGTCCTGTTTCATAAAACTCACTCTTATCCAAATTTAATTGGTTCTTATGAGTCAACAACACAATTACTACAATAAAGCTGCTGCTGTTCATGTCTTTATTTACATCTTGTGAAAAAAAAATTAAAACTCAACTTCAAACACTGCCCTATTGTTAGCAAACTACTAAAAGATAGCCACCATATAACATTCCCTACCGATCCCAAAAATGTCAGCTCAGTTCTATTCCGTGCGTTGCGAAAAACATGTTTCAAATACAGCATTGATTGTCTGGAAGCACAACCTAAATCACTTATGAATCGAGTGTCATCAACACAAGAATCTGACTTTTCCAACTATGATGTTATCACCGAACTCCAGCCAATTCCATATCCTTTATCACCGTATCTAATCTCTGACAAAGCCCAGCTCTTCGATACCCCGCAACCAACAAATTGTAAGTCGATTTCGTGAGCTTATGAGAACGCTTAATATGTTCCAAAAATTGATCTAGCCTATCATAAGCTTCTTCCCTGAAGTAACAGCAGATGACCTTCTCAACATCATCGGCGCATCTGAAAGATAATCCTTGTTTCAACATCCTGCCCAGAGAGTATTCTACATCATCCAATCGATTTAACGTGGCATACATTCTTATGATCCCGGAGCTCACCTGTGATAAAACCGTGACAGCCTGACCTGACTCCACTACAGTTGAAAGTAGCTCCTCCATTTCTTCTACTTTTCCATGTTCCGAATATAAACCGACAACCTTCTCAGCCATCTTGACACTAATTTCCTGCCAAACTTCTAGACAAGATTTGATGAACTCTTTAACTTGATTGAATCTCCGGCGTCTACAAAACCCCTCCAGTAAATTCTCCAATATGGTCTCACTAGGCATGATTCCGGTTGATTTTATTTCGTCGTAGAATCTATTGGCACCATCAAAGTCTCTGGCTTTAATGCAACCGGAAACAAGAGATTCATATGTTTGAAGAGTGGCACAATAACCGGCAGCTTTTTTTGCCGAGTACCAACTTTTCATGGCATTGGTATTTCCTAAACTCGAAAACCCAATTATGAAGGTCTCATAAGTCTCATCATTTGGTTTATAATCCTCTGAACTCTGCATAATCTCGAATAAGCTCAATGCTGTAATCGAATCTTTAGAAGACAAACAGGCGTGTATAAGGGAATTGAAAAGGGAAGTTGTGGGTTTAATCTCATGAACCTCCATTGAAGTAAACACATGCATTGCCAGTGAAGCATTTCGGATCTTTGCACAAAGAGACATTAAATACAAATACTGATCGTAATCTCTCTCATTTCCCTTCAACATTTTCTCTAATTTCCATTCCAAAACCTGAGCAATAAAATAGTAATCTAAGTTAAATAATGGGGAAATAAAGGCATTCATTCAGTAAATTAAGCCATCGTTAAGTAGCTATTTTACGTAAATCAGGTTCAATTATTTGTAAGTTAGAGCGTCTATTTGGAGTATTTAGGGGATTCGTATCTTCTTTACCCATACTTAAATATGATTCGAACATAAGTAGTAGAAGAAAACTAAGAGTGGGAGCAACATAAATAAAAGATGGGTATGGGTTGTTGAACTCATTCATGTTCAAAAATCTTAGCAGCCAAAACAATCTCATCTGTCAATAAAAGAAAGGAAAAAGCAAAAAATAGAAGAGAAATGGGTTTTAGGGTCTTACAAGCCGAGCCTTGTCAGATGACAAAGAGGGGAGACAGGCGAGGAGGGAATCCCAGGAAAAGTGGGGATTATCTTGGGGAAAACGAGTAGCTGAATCAAGGGTAGACTTGATTAATGAGCTGGGCAACTGAAGCAGCTTGTTTGGAAGAGGATCCAAAGACGATAACGAGCGTTGAGATTTAAAAGGGGTTTGAACAAATTGAGAACTTAAACCTCTTTTAGCTACTGCTCTTAAAAAACCCTTGCAAAGGAACGCCATTGTTCTCCCCCCTGTTTGCCTGGGAAAATATTTTATCTTCAAATAGGGCGTGTTTGGTTGTAAAAAAAGAAAAAACCCCCAATTTATTGACCTTAAAATTATTATATTTTAAACATCAATTAATTAATTCATTTACAAATACATCCATGATGTAAAAGTGTGGGCACATAGTTAATTTGTTATGTAATTAGTAGTGACATATAACTTTTGTTTTGATTTGAAGTCCACATAATTGCTAAAAGAGTTCATAGTCCCAACTAATATAATGTTATAATTAGGTAATGGAATCTCTAATAACATACTAACATGAAAAATAGGGTCTAAATATGCTCGTAATAAAACGACATTAGATCTAGGCTTCCATAGAAAATAACTGCTTCACCATCTCTTCCATGTCCTGGGCGGAGCTGCCACCCTCTCTTACTGCTTCCAATGCTGCCTTTCTCAATTCCATAACTCCTTTCCTCTCAACTCCCTTCTCCCGGCTCACTGATTCCGCCAAGACTCGGGCCAACTCCTCTGGATTCGGCACTGTTTGTGGTCCCTCACATGCCTTCTTACCCACCTTTAGCTCTTCCACCAACAATGTTTGGTCCACAAACTGGTCGGCTCCGAATGGCCACGTCAGCATGGTTACGCCAGCTACCACTGCTTCCAACACCGAGTTCCACCCGCAATGAGTTAAGAATGCACCCACTGCTCGGTGACTCAGTATAGCGACTTGCGGGGCCCACCCTCTGATCAAAAGTCCATTGTTAGCCACACGATCTTCGAACCCATTTGGCATCATTCCGTAATTTTCCTCCACGTGTCCCACAGAAGGCTCCTTGATCGACCATATAAAACGGACACCACTCTTTTTCAACCCGGATGCAACACCCGCCATCTGATCATTGGTTAACACGACTTGACTCCCAAAGCAAACGTACACGACTTCGCCATCTTCACACGCGTCAAGCCACGTCAGCAAGTGATCCAACGGCACCGAGCTGGACCCACCCCTATGAACGGCCACGGTAAGATCATCGTGGTCATGGAGAGGGAGTAAGGGTCCCACTGCCCACACTCGATCACAGCCCATCACCCGTTTCAAATGGTCAAAATAAGGCCTTTCAAGTTGATTAAAGGAGTTGACCACAAGGCCCCAGCTCTGGATGTTCGCGTGGAAAATATCTTTGATAAATTCCATGGCTGGGTCTCCCTCGACGCAAGCCCGATACAAGCCAGAGATTTGCCACCAAGGGTATTTCGGACAATTCGGAAGTTTATCAAACGAAACGACAGCCGTCTGATCACGAGGGTCATCGAGCCTAGGAAGCTCCATCCACAGGGAATACAAAACAGACAAAGCCAGGCCGCCGGAAGGCGAGAAAACGATGTGTTTAGCCCCGACACGGGAGGCCAAACGTTGGGTCCAGCCCAAGAACATGTCGGAGACAATGGCCGAAGGAGGCGAAGGATGGGACTGGAACCAGGAAAGCAAAGGATGGTAGAGTTGGCCGAGGGTATGCATTAAGGCAGGTAAACACCGTTGAGGGAGGTCCTTTAAGTTTTCGACGGCGGAAGGGATGGAAGGGTGGGGAGGGAAAGGGAGGACCAAAGGCTGAATCCGCGGGTGGGCAGCGAGGAGTTGGGTTAAGAAAGGGAGGTTCTTTGGGGTGACTAAGACGGTAATGGTTAGATCAATGGCAGTGGCGGCTAAGGCTAAGCGATGGGTGAAATCTAAGAGAGGGATGATGTGGCCTTGCGCTGGGAAAGGGAAAACAAGGATGTGGGAACTGCTTCTCAAAGTTGCCATGTGATGTAAAAAAGAAGACAAGGAGAGATTGAAGTATGAAGGAAGTTGAAGAAGGGTTATGGAGTGTTATGTAGCCAAAGGATTCAAACGGGGAATCATGCGGTATCGTTTTCCAATGAAGAAGTGTGCATTCATGGTGGAAAATTTTAATATGAAAATTAGAAATTTTAATAAAAATGTTTTGGAGAAATGGAAGAATTTTCTTTTCTTTTCTTTTTTTAAGTTTTATTTTATGTAATTTCGATTTTTTTTTTTTTAGAAATATTACATGGTGATGTTGGATATCCAAATATATCACAAATTTTAGCATCTTTTGGTAGTTCAAATTTTTAGACTAAATTACCCAAAAAGGCCCATTTCCAAGCAAATTTATGGAAATGGGCCAATTACAACGTTATTTATCAGAAAAGGTCATTTTTTGCAAAACGTGCCTACGTGGCCGCGTTTTAGGGGAAAGTGCCAGCAAAGCGCGCCCTCAAGGGAGCGTTTTTTGCCACATCGAAGAAATGCTTCCACGTCAGCGCATTTTGCTTGACGTGGCAAAAAATGCTCCCTTGAAACGCGCTTTGCTGGCAGATTTTCAACCCCAACAGCTAAATTGTTTTGACCGTTGGGGGGTTCCATAAAAAAAAACTATAAAAACACCCTCCACTTCTATTATTTTCACACAAAATTTCTTAACAATTTAGCAAATATTCTCTACAATTTCTCCCTAGAGCTCTCAAATTTCTTATTAAATTTCTCAAAGCTCTTTATAATTAGTTATTTACTTTTATTTTTTTCTAAATTAGTATTATTTTTTATAATTTCAAAAATATTTGATCGTGTTAGCAATGGCCAGTGGATTAATTCGTCTCGATCATAAACATATCTCCGTCGAACAAATGAAAATGGTAACGGTTTATTTTAAAATTTGAATATTATTTAATATTTTTTTCATTTATGTAATTTTAATTAATTTTAATTTTTTAATATTTTTTAATATTTTTTTCATTTATGTAATTTTAATTAATTTGTATTTTATAATTTTTTATAACAGTCTATAGATCGGGTGTTACAATGTTATATTCGTAACATGTCTGGCCCGACATCACCGTTGATAGAAAATTACTTGAAGGAAGCAGATTTTTGGCACGCGGCCACTATAGGCCGGGGGTGTAAGTTGGACCCGAAACTCATCAGCGCGTTAATAGAGAGGTGGAGACCGGAGACACACACATTTCATCTTCCATGCGGAGAGTGTACTATCACTTTGGATGACGTCCAGTTACAATTAGGACTGCCGGTGGATGGGGCCGCACTCACCGGGTCCATTCAATCTGCTGATTGGGGAGCCATATGCTACGATCTTTTTGGTGCGATTCCGGATAATATTTACAGAGGTCAGATCGAGATGGGCTGGTTACGATACACATTCCCGGAGCTGGGGAATGATTCGACTGAATTAGAAAGAATACGATATGGCTGGGCATACATCCTTGAGATGATTGGAAGTTATCTGATGCCAGACTTGTCACGAAACCTCGTACATCTGAGGTGGCTACTGAAACTTGTTGATTTTAGAGTAGCTGGCGAACTTAGTTGGAGGTCTGCCGTGTTGGCAACATTGTACCGGGAGATGTGTGGGGCGACGCCACCAAATAAAACAAAAATTGGAAGTTGCCTATCACTACTATAATCATGGGCTCGGTTTCGCTTTCCATTTTTACGTCCTCGAGTGAACCACCCATATACATTCCCACTCATAACAAGGTAAAATTTTTATTTGATTTTACAATTATTCCATAGATTTAAAATAAAATTGTATGCTGAAAATTTATTTAATTAGGTGAAACCATCCGGCGAGTTATGTTGGAATACCTACCGCTCTTGAAGATATACGGCTTCTATTAGACCAACGGTCGAAAGCGCTATTAAATAAAATATATATACATAAAATAGTCATTTCATATTTAGTATTTAGTATTATGTATATAACTAATATTTTTATCCCGTTCATATAGTTTCAATGGACACCATACGAGGATCCGGCAATACGGGCAGTAATTCCAGAAGAATTCTTTCAAAATCCGAACATTTGGCATGTTAAGGTCCCATTAGTCAACTATGCTACTGTCGAGATGCACCAGAAGGATAGAGTGTTGCGACAATTTGGATTTTGACAACCGATTCCTGAGGAACCTGAGGTGCTCCATGAGCAGCACAAAATCGACTTACGACTAACGAATACAAATTGGCCGTTATTCTGGTCGGAATATATTAAAATTTGGGAAAACCAGTACGATCATATACCTGATTGCGAACCGATCATCGTCTCAGAGTTAGCGTGCACCCCGGATTACATGCCATGGTTTAGGATCCATGGCAAGCCATATTTACTGTCGGAAGAGCAGAGGCGTCAGCAAATCCGTGTGGAAAGGGAACGACAGGGCCCTTTAAATCCAAGGAGAAGGGATGATGGCACGGGCCCATCATCAGCTCTCACACAATCACCGGGCCCAATGCCTCAACCTACGACACCCACATCACAGCCGCTTCAGATTATACCAGGTGCGTATCCTAGCCCTTACATGTATCCTAACCCATATATGATACGATCTCGCCTCGGTTTAGTGAGTTGAGTCACTTTCGTTGCCCGATCGTCTAACGATGAAGTTTCGTTCGCTTGGTGAAAGGTTGGGAATATTTGGCTATGATGGGAATTGATATTCAATTGGGTTCAAAAAGGTTTTGGTTTAATGTATTAGGTTCGGCTATTAAGAAAGAAGCAATATAGGTTGATAATAAAACGGTTTAGATGGAAAATGGAATAAAGGGCTTAAGAAACAAGAATGAACCAACACTATGCTTAAGTGCTGACCCGAAACTTATATATTCTTAAGATGGTTTGGTGAATGAAGATAAGGACCTCGACCCATATCTATGGAAGATAGGAACCTCGGTATAATGGTTCGAACGCCACACTACGGAAGTGATAAGTTCGGTTTCAAAAGAACTAGGTTGACGCCACTAGCTGAGTAGATAAGTCAACAGAGTCTTTGGACGAAATTTGAGAGAATTGAATCTCACAAAATACTTAATTTTAATCATAAAAATGTCAAAAGTCCTTAACAAAGTGAAGTGAGCCGAAGTTTATAGAAAAATACAAGGGGTAGCCGAATAGGCTTTAAAGGTAGCTGAATAGTTAGCTGAAAATTCCAGAAGTTTGTGGGAAAGTTCCTTGAAGCTTCTTGTGCATGGAGAACGTCAAGGGCTGCTTCTAGATGCCTTAATCCAGCTGAAAAGTTAAAGGGAATGTTTGGGAGATGAATGCATTAAGTGGGTTCAGCCATGTGCTTGAATCTTCTTTAATTGAGCTGCTTGGTTCAACCGAATGTACATGGGAGTTAATGAGCTGCTTTGGGCACTCCATGGGTCATGGTGTGTGAACAAAACGATTTGAATGGACATGTGAGTGTGAACAACCAAAACCGAACAGCCCCTTGATGTGAAAGGAATATTCGGCTGGTGTGAAAGGCATTAGATTGCCTTGGGCAGCCAATCAGCCATCTTGGAGAGTTGGAAAGCTTGGCTGAATAGTCACTTGGGAAACACCAATGATCAGCACACCTAAATTAATGCATCCACGCACCTAGGACGTCCAAAGGAAGTGTACCTACACAAAATTAAATCATAAAATTAAATCCCCTTTTGGACACATCAAATTCGGCAGAAAAAAAATAAAATTTGCACATTAATTTCAGCTAGCATATTTAATCTATGTAATAGTTTAAGACATATTAAACACACACAATTAATTAAAAACATAGTTAAACACTTAACTTAATTGTATTGTCCAGATTATGACAAATTAATTATTTAAACTAAATAACAAATTTAACTAAAGACAAATTAATATCTTATTCCAGCAAATTAAATGCAAGCTAGAGTAAATTAAAAACAAATAATAACTAAGACAAATTAAATTCAACAGCAGCTAAGACAAACTAATTAAAACATGAAATTAATTTGTCTAAACTTTAGACACATTTAAACTCTTCTAATTTAACATGTTCAGATTAAGACATATTTATTAACACTCATTTATTAACTTAAGCTAAGCTAACTAAATTACTAAACACATTAATTTATGAGCTGAAACTAATTAACTAATTTAACTAAATAATTTATTTAATTCTAGCAACTTAAAACGCATAAAATAAAAAAGATGGAAACGAGCTCATTGAGCTAGAAACGAGCTCATTGAGCTAAAGTTGAGCTGGTTCAAGGGCGTTCCCGGGGCGTGGTCGTATCATCCCCTTCCTCTTTGAAGCGATTTGTCCCCAAATCAGGCCACTTGCTCGCGAAAAATCTTTCTTTGTCACGAGCCTCTTGCGTGATGAATTTGACAGAAATGCTCCCAAGAACCTGAGATTCACAAATACCTCGAAAAGAGAATAGGTTGTTTGCATACCCTCCCTCTTTAGGAGGAAACCATTTCGAGGCGTCACCTACACAAGAATGAAAGAGTTTAGTGACACTAGAAATTATAATCTCAAGAGACTTTTCATAATCTTATTCAAAAATTGAGCAAATAAACCAATGCCAGGATAAAAAACAGAAGTTGATTTTACCTTTTCGCAATGAATCAAAAATTTCATCGATGACATCAAAATAGAACCACAAAGCATACGAGAGTTATAATTTTGGACAGCAAAGATCCATGTCTCAAATCCTTTGTACATCGATATAGAACCAAAGCTTTGATTTAGCATTTGCAACTTATCATATTTCAACAACTTCGTTTTCAGATTTAAAGTCATAACATCAAGCAAGCACAAATGGTCCACACATCTATTCACACGAAATTCAGAGTGCTTGATTGCTCTCAATAATGATCCAAAATGACAAAGCTTTCGATAGTTATTGTAACATCTCGATTTAGGGCCTAGTCGGAATAGTGGTGCGAGACCACAAATCCGAAGTAGAAATTATGAATTTTAAGGATTTTGAGATGTTTGCAAGTTTATGTGAAAGTTTCATGAAGTAATTTTGCTAATTGTGATTGAATTGTCCAATAGGACTAAATTGCAAAAGTTGCAAAATGTGGATTATTAATTGGAGGTCCTTAAATAGCAATTTGCCCAATGATAAACCATAATTTACACATATTTTAACCCCATGCTTAGCTTACTTTTGGATGAATTTTGATTGAATTTGATGAATTCGATGCTCCTAATCTCTTAATTTCATGTTTTATACTCAGGAGAACTTAGAAAGTCGAAAAGGACGAGAAACAGGCCAAAAAGGGGCAAAATGGGCCTACCTAGGAAATCAACACGGCCTGGACCATTGGCCACGGCCGTGTGTCACGAGCAGGATCAACCACGGCCTGGACTATCGACCACGGCAGATCACACGGCCGTGTGTGGCGAGCAGAATCGACCACGACCAAAGAAGTCCACCACAGACGTGTCCCTGCCAAAATCAGGATGAATTCTATTCGGAATAGGGTACTTGTGGGCTAAGTAAGGCATCTCAAAGCCTATATAAACACCCTAGGGGGCAACCTAAAAGGAGAGCTCGACAGGACGTCGAATAGACGCCGAGTAGAAGGAGAAAATACTCCAAGACAGCCGTCGGGAACAGCTTAGGAGAAGGATCTCCATCAAGACAGAAGATCTCCCATCAAGTTCTTTAGGAGTTTTTTGGGTTTTCTTATGTTTTTTTGTTTTTCCTCTTTCCATGATGTTTCCCTCTTTTAGTATGAACTAAATCCCTTAAATATCTAAGGGGATGAAACCTAAGACAAATCTTATTATTATTTGATTTATGAGATAAATACTTGTGCTTATTCTTAATTGTGAGTTCTTATTCTTGTTTTGATAATTCAGGTTATTGATTCAAGTTGAATGTGCTTATTCAGTGGAGCAAAAGTCCCTGTTTAAGAGTAGATCAACACAATTAAGCGGAGTTGATTGCAACCCTAGAAATAGGACGACAAAAATCTGTCGGATTAGGGTCAAACCTAATAAGGGAATCCATAGATCGAGTTAATGCGACAATATGGGTTTTAATTAGAAAGAGATTTCAATTAATCAACCTCGAGTCAGTTGTTAGTAGCCTCGAAAGAGGTATTAATATAATTTAGGGATTTATACTGATTAAGCCAAGTGAATAAATCGCATGAATCAAAAGTAATAAGTGAAGTCTAGGTGGATTCTTCCTTAGGTATTGCTTATCACATAAGTTGTCTCAAAGTATTTTTCCAATTCTTTCGTTGTCGTGTTTTTAATTAATTTAAGTTTTAGTTTAAAAAGAAATCACTCCAATACTTAGGCTAAATAATAAAGATAGTAACTACTAGTACTCTTGGTCCTTGTGGATACGATATAACCGGTCTTACCATAACTATACTATTAAACGATAGGTGCGCTTGCCTTTATTGTGGTCATAGTTAGTTTTAGACACATCAAGTTTTTAGCGCCGTTGCCGGGGACTAAGATATTAGGAACACTAAATTTTTATTACTTTAGCCATTTTTTTATTTTATTGCAATTTAATTTCTTTTCTACTTTTCTAATTTTTCTTTTTTTGCTTTTGGCAGGAACTTTTAGTTTATGACTAGAAGGAACCCGTCAGGACCATTACTTTTTGACAGTGAGATTGAAAGTACAGCTCGCAAAAACTGAAGAGAAATAAGGTGAAGCCTACAATACATAGAAGAAGAGCAAGAAGACGAAATCAACACTACCGAAGAGATGGCTGACAATAATCCGCTACCTCTTGTGGTTGCCACAAATCCGGCGAATCAAAACCCTGCTCCTCGTACTATGTATGATTATGCTAAACCTAATTTAACAGGAACTGAATCAAGTATTGTTAGACCTTCTATTACTGCAAATAATTTGAACTGAAACCTAACACTATACAGATGATTCAGCAATTTGTTCAGTTTGATGGTTTGCAGGATGAGGATCCAAACAATCACTTAGCAAATTTTCTGGAATTCTGCGACACTTTCAAAATTAATCGCGTTTCTGATGATGCCATCCACCTTCGGTTGTTTCCCTTCTCGTTGAGGAACAAAGCTAAACAGTGGTTGAACTCGTTACCACGAGGATCAATCACTACATGGGATCAAATGACTGAAAAATTTTTACTTAAATATTTTCCGCCAGCTAAAACGGCTAAGTTGAGGAATGATATCTCTTCTTTTGTGCAGATGGATTTAGAGACACTTTACGATGCATGGGAGAGATACAAGGATTTACTAAGAAGGTGCCCTCACCATGGGTTACCTTTGTGGCTCTGAGTTCAAACCTTTTACAACGGTGTGAACCCCTCAACTAGGCAGTTGATTGATTCAGCCGCCGGTGGAACCCTAAATAACAAGACCCCTGAAGCGGCTTATGAGTTTATAGAGGAGATGTCACTAAATAACTATCAGTGGCAAGTTATGAGGACAAAGCCAACAAAAGCCGCCAGTGTTTTCAACCTCGACGCAGTAACCATACCAGGTAGAATTGTTAAATAAAAAGATTGATGGTTTGTGTGGTTCTTCGCAGGTACATCTAGTGATGCAGTGTGATACAAATGGAGGAGGGTCGAACAATACAGAATACCCACCCTACAACCCTGGCAAAGAAAACGAACAGATGAACTATATGGGTAACAATTCTAGACCTCAAAATAACCCTTATAGTAACACTTATAATCCAAGTTAGAGAAACCATCCAAATTTCTCATGGGGTGGCCAAGGAAATCAGAGACAACAACCCCCTCCAGGCTTTCAACAACAACCCTACCCACAAGAGAAGAAGCCGAACCTTGAGGAGATGCTAACGAAATTCATCGCGGTGTCAGAAACCCATTTCCAAAACACTGAAATAGCACTCAAAAATCAACAAGCATCGATTCAAGAGCTCGAGAACCAAATAGGTCAGCTTGCTAAGCTGATCTCAGAACGACCACAAGGAAACTTGCCAAGCAACACTGAAACTAACCCAAAGGAGCAAATTCACACCATTAATGTTCACGATAGTGAAGGGTTAGATGAACCAAAATAGAGGCAAGAGAACGTGGTAGATAAGGGTAAGGTTGAGGTAAGCCATGATAAACCGAAACCGGTAATTACAGAGTACCAACCTCATGTGCCGTATCCCAATGCGACAAAGAAAGACCGCATAGATGAATAATTTGGTAAATTTCTTAAACTTTTTAAAAAATTACATATTAACTTACCGTTTCTTGAAACTCTTTCGCAGATGTCCAATTCAAGGAAATTTTTAAAAGAGCTTTTGACAAACAAACGGAAGTTAGACGATACATCGCATGTGGAGCTAAACGCAGTGTGCTCAGCAATTCTACAAAATAAACTACCACGAAAATTAAAAGATCCAGGGAGTTTTACAATTCCGTGCTTAATTGGTAGTTTATCTGTTAATAATGCTTTGGCTGATTTAGGGGCAAGCATAAATGTTATGCCTTATAAAATGTTTAAACAGCTAGGTCTAGGGAAACCCAAACAAACTAGGATGAGCCTTCAATTAGCTGATAAGACTATTAGAGTTCCTAGGGGTATAATCGAAGATGTACTAGTAAAAATTGATAAATTCATATTCCCAGTAGACTTTGTCATTTTAGACATAGATGAGGACAATAATATTCCTTTAATTTTAGGAAGACCCTTTTTAGCAACTGCCAAAACTAAAATTGATGTTGGTACAGGTGAGGTCACATTTCGTGTAGGTGACGAAACGATCACTCTTCAGGCTCTTGACACAGCTAGGACATCGAGTAATAAAGGTGAGAACATAAATTTTATAAATGACCATTCATTCAAATTTCTTTTTCAGAAGCACCACGAAATTACACATCTCGAGCCACATCCTAAACCTCATGCCAACAAGGAAATAACTCATGAGGAACAAAGGCTTCAGATCGATGAACTAGACGAGTGGAAGACACATTTCAAGGAGAAACTAAAAACACACGAAGCAAAAACGAGGCAACTCCATTCAAACTTAAAGATGGGACATACCAATTTCAGGATCGGGGATCGTATTGTTGGACAAGACAGACTTCGAATCGCCATTTCGCACCTTAATACAAATGAAGAAATCCCTTTTAAGGTACTCATTGTCTTCCCATACGGAACAGTCGAGGTAACTAATCCTAAGATCGGCACTTTTAAGGTAAACACTACTCTACTCAAATTATATAGTGATCATAGAACTGATAGCAGGGGAGAGGAGTTTCAACTCCTCAAACCACCATGATTATGCGAATAAAGGGGTAAGTCTAGCTTAAGACTTTAAACGAGCGCTTCTCGGGAGGCAACCCGAGCACTAACTTCACTAATGTCATAATTTCAATTTTTAGCACCTAACTCAAAACTAACCAAATTAATGAAGCGCAGTTTTCCCTACCACACGGCCTTGCACACGGGTGTGGCCGTGGCCGTGTGGACACTACGAATTTGCACACCGGCGTGGTAGAGATCGTACGAACCAAGGATAAAAAATCCCCAAACCATGGGCGGTGATAAAATGCCACGGCCGTGCGATACGGTCGTGGTTGACACTGAGAAAGCTACACGGGCGTGGAAACCTCTACACATGCGTGGGAGAAACGAACGAGCCACCACACGACCGTGCGATATGGCCGTGTGACTTAACATGCCCACGACACACGGGCGTGGGTAGCAACCAGGTCTCTGATTCCTATTTAAAACCTCTCCTTCTTCTCATTTTCTCCCCAAATTCTTCTTCTCCCAAACCCCAGCCACCACACCCCTCTCTTTTCTCACTATCTTCTCCCTTCATTTTCCTTTCCCCTTCCCCTCATTCTTTTTCTTTCACCATCCTCACCACCATCTCCATGTCGAAAGAAGCGAAAGGACCTATAGCACAGTCTCCCTGTGCGAGACGATCTACATAAGTTCATGCCTGCTAGCTTCATTTACTCGATAAGACAAGGACCTTTGAGTCCATTTAATTTTTCTTTTCTTTTCTCTTCTCCTTTATTTTCCTTCTCTTTATGTTTCTTGTGCTTAATTTATATTATTATATTTTGATTTCTTTAATTTAGGTTCAAAAGGCCATTAGGCAATCACCACACCACGACCCTAGTATCCACCTCCACCTTCATCTATGCCCAACTTACCTTTTCTTTTCCTTGACTCCATCCAAAGTTCAGGAAGTTTACTTCTCTTCCTATCTTATGATTTTATACATTGTAGATATCTATCTTTGTACATTGAGGACAATGTACGTCTTAAGTGTGGGGAGGTGTCAACAATATTGTCCCTGAATGGTATCTTGTCTTAAGTAATTTTCTCATATTACCATTAGAATAAAATTTCTATTGATTTATGATTTTCATTGATATGTTTTGGATTAAGTCATAGTTAATTGTGCATTGATGATTTAAACTTTAAGATATTAGATAATCAAGCATGATAAGTCTATTTTCCGTAATTAAAACTTCTAGGTTGTTTTCCTAAATTTAAATATTACTTTGAAGTTTGAAATTTGCAAGGTTGACATCAAAAAACCATAATTTCTGTGAGTCTTTGAGCCTTTTAGAGCATATTTTTTCCTGCTCACTTTATTGATTATGAGTGTGTCAACATTGATTTTTTATTCTAGAACTTGCTTCGATTATACATGTCGAGACCACACTTTTGATTTGATATACAGAGATGATAAAGGCACTTAGGTTTTAACCCACTTACTCCATTAAAAGCCTATCTTCATATTTAACCCCTAGTGAACCCCTTTGAAGCCTAATCAACCATTTCTTGATATACCACTAATATTAAACCAAAACCCATTTTGTATTTGTTATCACCATTTCTCTTGACTACCCTTATATCGAGATTTGATTTGATCAGTTGCCTAACTACATTCTTTATTTCAATTGTTAAATTCTATCTTATTATTATAAATACTTGTACTTATGCTTAAAAAAAAGAGGGAAATTTATTCATTATTAGTATTATGAGCTTAAACTGTTAATTTTATTATCTTTAGAAGAAGCTCGTGTTATTAGTATTAAGTTTACAATTAATGTAATTATTCAGTATTAGTCCAATTTTCCTAGTTAGGTAATTTATTAATTCAATCTCGATACTAACCCTCCAATTCAGCCTTTATCCACACTTTTAACCCAAGCCCCATTATAATCCTTTAAAAGACCTTTTAATTTGAGTATCATCTTATTTTATAGTGGTGGAGATTTGATTTTCATGCAAGCCTATAGGATTAACTTTTCATGTTTGACTTCTGAGTGCTTAATTTGAACCTTAAACACTTTGAGTGATTTGAGTGAATCTTTAGTGAGGATGTCAATTCTTGTCGATTTTGGATCAAAGGTAATTTTTTAGATGAGGGGAAACACCTATGTTTTCGGGCTACAAAAATTTATGACTTAGATTATTTGAACCTCTAGGACTCTTTTTGTTAAATTATCAATGTATGAATTATCTGTGAATTAGGATGAACCATTATTGATGAGGATTATGAATTGAGGGAGTTAATTTTAATTGTGAGTTGAGGATTTTGCTTGAGGACAAGCAAAGGCTTAAGTGTGGGGATATTTGATAAACCATAATTTACACATATTTTAGCCTCATGCTTAGCTTAATTTTGGATGAATTTTGATTGAATTTGATGAATTCGATGCTCTTAATCTCTTTATTTCATGTTTTATACTCAGGAGAACTTAGGAAGTCGAAAAGGACGAGAATCGGGCCAAAAAGGGGCAAAATGGGCCTACCTAGAAATCAACACGGCCGGACCATTGGCCACGGCCGTGTGTCACGAAACGAGATCAACCACGGCCGGACTATCGATCACGGGCAGATCACACGGCCGTGTGTGGCGAGCGGAATCGACCACGGCCGAAGGAGTCCACCACGGGCGTGTCACACGGGCGTGTCCCTGCCAAAATCAGGATGAATTCTATTTGGAATAGGGTACTTGTGGGCCAAGTAAGGCATCTCAAAGCCTATATAAACACCCTAGGGGGCAACCTAAAAGGAGAGCTTGACAGGACGTCGAATAGACGCCGAGTAAAAGGAGAAAATACTCCAAGACAGCCGTCGGGAACAGCTTAGGAGAAGGTTCTCCATCAAGACAGAAGATCTCCCATCAAGTTCTTTAGGAGTTTTTTGGGTTTTCTTATGTTTTGTTGTTTTTCCTCTTTCCATGATGTTTCCCTTTTTTAGTATGAACTAAATCCCTTAAATATCTAAGGGGATGAAACCTAAGACAGATCTTATTATTATTTGATTTATGATATAAATACTTGTGCTTATTCTTAATTGTGAGTTCTTATTCTTGTTTTGATAATTCAGGTTATTGATTCAAGTCGAATGTGCTTATTCAGTGGAGCAAAAGTCCCTGTTTAAGAGTAGATCAACACAATAAAGCGGAGTTGATTGCAACCCTAGAAATAGGGCGACAAAAATCTGTCGGATTAGGGTCAAACCTAATAAAGGGAATCTATAGATCGAGTTAATGCGACAATAGTGGTTTTAATTAGAAAGAGATTTCAATTAATCAACCTAGAGTCAGTTGTTAGTAGCCTCGAAAGAGGTATTAATATAATTTAAGGATTTCTACGGATTAAGCTAAGTGAATAAATCGCATGAATCAAAAGTAATAAGTGAAGTCTAGGTGGATTCTTCCTTAGGTATTGCTTATCACATAAGTTGTCTCAAATTATTTTCCCAATTCTTTCATTGTCGTGTTTTTAATTAATTAAGTTTTGGTTTAAAAAGAAATCACTCCAATACTTAGGCTAAATAATAAGAAGATAGTAACTACTAGTACTCTTGGTCCTTGTGGATACGATATAACCGGTCTTACCATAACTATACTATTAAACGATAGGTGCACTTGCCTTTATTGTGGTCATAGTTAGTTTTAGACACATCACCCAATTTCTAATTTTTGGACAAAAATGGGCATGAGTGGGTAAAATTTGGAAGTTTGGCAAAAAGGGCATTTTGGTCATTTGTCAAATAAATGATTAAAAAGGATGAAATAGTCAAAATTTTATGTTCATCTTCCTCAGTGCCAAAAATTTGAAAAACCTCATAGCTAGGGTTTGTTCATCTTTCAAGCTTGCTAGTAAGTGCATCCTAGTCCCGTTTTTGATATTCTTCGTATTTTTGAAGTCCTTGTAACATGAGTTAGCTATTTTTAGCTATATGTTGAGCTAGGATTCATGTTCAAAAATATACCCATGTATGACATGCATATATTTTGATGTTTTATGGAAGATTATGAGAGTTGGATGTAGAATAAACATCTTTTACTAAGTGAATTCCATGAGAAATGCATGTAAGGACTAGTTTGTAAAAGTCTTGAAAATGGTCATACATGAGTGTTTTAGTGAGAATTGAAGGTTGCTATAGTTGAGAGTATGAGTCATCTAAGCATGAAATTCTAGAAAGTTGAATGAAAATCACTTTACGAGCCTTGGGGCAAAAGTGTAAATATGAGGAAGTTTAGGGGCAAAATGGTAATTTTGCAAAAGTATGAGTTTTGAGTCAATTTAGTCAATGTGTGTATTAAATGAGTTGATTTATCAATATAAATCAAGAAAGACGAAGCCCGGATCGAAACCGAGGCAAGAACAAAGTCGTGGACTAAATTGTACGTCTTCATACATTTTGAATACCGAGGTATGTTTATGTGTAAACAATGCATTTATACATATTCATTGTTGATGCTAACTAGTTATAGCATTATTGAGAACCTATAAAATTCAAGTGGATTGAATGTAGTAGTTATTGAGTAATTGATGTATGAATTACGAAATAGATTTGTGAATGTGTAGTGATAATACTTGACGGTGGGCTAAGTGCGATACTACCTTAATACTTAACTACGATGGGCTGTGTGCGATACTATCGTTAAGTATATTATTTAGTGGGCTATGTGCGAAACCACTATAATTATCCTATTTGGTAGGCTATGTGCAATACTACCCTACTATTTGATTGTGGTGGGCTAAGTGCGAAACCACCGAGTGATTTAGCTGTGTGTTTGAATTATTGAGAAATCATGATGTGTTATATCATGAGAAATTGTGGTGTTGAGTGCAGGTATGCAAATGAATGAATGTAAGCATTAAGCTTGTGATGTGGTAGAAATATGGTAAGGGATGGAATGAGTAAGCATAGTTGTGGATGTGAATTGTCTTGTTTAGTATAATGCTAATTGTTGTTTAGCTCATACTATGATGCAAATTGTTTATATGTAAACTTACTAAGATTAAAGCTTACTCCCCTTTCTTTTCCCTTGTCTTATAGAGTTAAAGAGTTGGGACGAGATACGCGGATAATTTAGAAGATTACCCATACTATCAGCTCACTTGGTATATTTAGATTTAGTGCTTTTGTATATGGCATGTATAGAGGCTAGACAAGTTAGTTTATGTTGTTGTATTGGCCAAGGGTGTGTTGGCCCTTTCGATGGATAATCTATTTTGTATAATGCCATGGTTAATGGTTTATCTTGTTATATGAAAAGATGTAGTTATCCATGAGGGTTTATATTGCAAAACATGAATTGTTTGATGATGTGTTAAATAGATACATGTTGTGTGAACTAGAGGGGTGAAAAGAGTTTGGCAAATAGCCTTGTTCTTGTCCACTCGGGTAGACACACGGGCGTGTGTCTAGGCCGTGTGTGACACACGGGCTAGCCACATGGGTGTGTGACTTGGGCGTGTGTCCCCTGCATGTTAAGGTGGTAAGTCAGTGTCGACCACGAGCTAGCCATACGGGCATGTGCCTAGGCCGTGTAAGATGGTCAGTATTCACCACGGGTGGAGAACACGGGCGTGTTCTTAGGCCGTGTAATACAAGTAGAATACCCAAGTTTTTATACACGGGGTAGGGACATGGACATGTGTGACCACACGACCTGCTCCCACGGGCGTGTCCCATTTCACATGGGCGTGTGGCCCTTGTCAAGGTGAAAGAAATTTTAAGATCGCAAAGGTTTCCGGCAGGATTCCGGAACCCCTCTTATGTATGTTTAAGGCCTCGTGGGTCTTTAATGAGGTCATTTTGGTGACTATGGAGAGTTGTCAAGTTGGGACTAAAGTGGATCAAATCCGGTAATGCCTCGGGCCCGGTTCTAGCGTAGAATACGGGTAAGGTGTGTTACATTTAATGGTATTCGAGCTATGGTTTAGTCGATTCTTGGACTACCGTAGCGGGTGTAAGAGTCTAGCTATACATGCCATAAGTGTATAATGATAGTGTGGTGGCTTCTGATGATTCTAAACTTTGCTTATTATAGTATATGGATCCCGATCAATCGACTGCTGATGACGCAGCTAGTAATGCGCTGGCTCTCGCGCAAGGGACCGCGCCTGTTCATAGTGGACTCGAGATTAGGGGTCAAGGAGAAGAGGCTTGGGAAGCCTTTCTCCAGATGATGAGTAATTGTACTCGGAGTATGTTCGAGCAAACCCTAATGCTCAACCTCCTCCACCTCCTCCTATACCTCAGCCAGTTCCAGTAGCTCCTCAAGGTATAGAAGTAGTGAGAGTAACAAAGCCCCCGGTAGATAAGATTCGGAAGCAAGAGGCTGAAGAGTTTAGAGCTAAAGTAGATGATGACCCTGAGAGAGTGGATTTCTGGCTTGAGAACTCAATGAGAGTATTTGATGAACTCTGCTGTACACCTGAGGAGAGCTTAAAGTGCGTCGTGTCTTTACTGAGGGACTCGGCATACCATTGGTGGAAAACGTTAAAATCAGTGGTTCCAAAGGAGAGGGTGACGTGGGACTTCTTTCTGGAAGAGTTCCGAAAAAAGTATATAAGTCAGGGATTTACTGATCAGAAACGGAAGGAATTCCTTGATTTAAAGCAAGGAAGAATGACTGTAGCTGAATATGAGCGCGAATTTGTGAGGCTTAGCAAGTACGTGCAAGAATATGTGTCAACGAAAACTATTTTGTGCAAGAGGTTCGAAGATGGGCTAAATGAGGATATTAAACTCCTAGTTGGCATTTTGGAGTTAAAAGAGTTTGTAGTGTTGGTTGATAGGGCAAGTAAGGCTGAAGAACTGAGTAAGGAAAAGAGGAGGGCTATGAGTGAGGCCCGAGATGCAAGGAAACGACCGATGGGCAAATCGTACCAAACTCAGTCGAAAAGATCCAAGGAAATGAATCCTCAGACAACTGCATCAGTTGTTTATTCACATCGAGACCAAGGCAACACTCGTTCGGGCTCGAGAGTTCAAGCCACCTCGATGGAAAATGTGGGCAATCCGAAGACCAAACCAGAGTGTCCAAGTTATGGTAGATATCACACTGGAGAGTGTTGGGGAAACAACCGAAATTGTTATAAGTGTAGTTCCCCCGACCATTTCATCCGAAATTGCCCCGAGAAGGATGGCAAGGAAAGGAAGCAAGAGATAAGATCCAGCAATATATCTACAAGGGGTAGGCCACCAAAGAACCTGAGAGGTGGGACTAGTGGTAGAGGTGCGTCACGAGACTCTGCTGTGAGACCGGAGGGTCGGGCACCTGTGAGGACGTATGCCATTCACGCTCGCGAAGAGGCATCATCCCCAGATATAATAACGGGTACTTTTTCTCTTCATGACACCTTTGTTATTGCTTTGATTAATCCAGGGTCTACCCATTCTTACATTTGCATGAGGCTGGCATCTAGTTTGAGTATGACCGTTGAGTCTACAGAAATTGTGGTTAAGGTGTCAAACCCGTTAGGTAAACATGTGTTAGTGGACAAGGTGTGTAGAAATTGTCCTTTGACAATTAGGGGTCATTGTTTCCCGGCAAACCTTATGTTGTTGCCGTTTGATGAATTTGACTTGATCCTTGGTATGGATTGGTTGACTACCCATAGTGTTTTAGTGAACTGTGGTAGTAAATTTATTGAATTGAAATGTGAGAATGAAGATGTTATTCGGGTTGAATCAGGTAGATCAGATAGTCTCCCGGTGATGATTTCTTCCTTAGTAGCCGAGAAATACTTGAGAAAAGGATGTGAGTCATATCTCGCTGTTGTATTGAATACTCAAGAGTCTGAGATAAAGATTGAAATAGTGCCGGTGGTATGTGAGTATCCGGATGTATTCCCAGAAGAGTTACCCGGATTGCCTCCAGTTAGAGAGGTCGAGTTTGGAATTGAGCTAGTTCCGGGGACGTCACCAATTTTGATTGCTCCGTATAGAATGGCGCCATTAGAGTTGAAAGAACTGAAGGTTTAGTTGCAAGAGTTGACGGATAAGGGTTTTGCAAGGGTGAGCTACTCACCGTGGGGTGCTCCGGTATTATTTGTGAAGAAGAAATATGGGTCGATGAGATTGTACATAGACTACAGACAACTCAACAAAGTGACGGTGAAAAATAAGTATCCTTTACCAAGGATATATGATCTATTTGATCAACTAAAGGGAGCCACAGTATTTTCCAAGATAGACACAGAGGTCCGCTATTACCGATTGAGGTTAAGGAGCACGATGTTTGAAAACCGTATTTTGATTTGCAGTATGGCCATTATGAGTTTCTAGTCATGCCGTTCGGTTTAACGAACGCTCCTGCAATTTTTATGGATTTGATGAACTGTGTCTTCCGACCGTATTTGGGCAAGTTTATGGTTGTCTCCATTGACGACATACTGATTTATTCTCGGGATGAGAGTGCTCATGCAGAGCACCTGAGGATTGTCTTACAAACCTTAAGAGACAACCAGTTGTATGCTAAATTTAGAAAGAGTGAGTTTTGGCTCTGAGAGGTCAGATTCTTAGGACACATTGTGTCAGGTGATGGTATTAGAGTCGACCCGAGTAAGATCTTGGCTATTGTGGATTGGAAACCGCCTAGAAACGTGTCGAAAGTCAGAAGCTTTTTGGGTTTGGCGGGGTACTATAGACGGTTTGTGAAGGGGTTTTCTATGATTGCTACCCCAATGACGAAACTGTTACATAAGGATGTTAAGTTTGAATGGACTGAGAAATGTCAACAGAGTTTTGAGAGATTGAAAACATTGTTGACTGAGGCGCCGATTTTGGTTCAACCAAAATCGGGGAAAGAGTTCATGGTTTACAGTGACGCGTCGTTAAATGGTCTTGGTTGTGTGTTGATGCAAGAGGGTAACGTAGTCACTTACGCCTCGAGGCAGTTAAAACTGCATGAGAAGAATTATCCGACTCATTATCTGGAGTTGGCTGCGATTGTTTTCGCATTAAAGATTTGGCGACACTATTTATATGGTGAGAGGTGCCGAATCTTCACGGATCATAAGAGTTTGAAGTATCTGATGGATCAAAAGGATTTGAATTTGCGACAACGGCGGTGGCTTGAGTTATTGAAGGACTATGAGTTAGTCATCGATTACCATCCGGGAAAAGTGAATGTGGTTGTGGATACCCTGAGTAGGAAATCCCTGTATGCTTTGAGAGCTATGAGTACGAGTTTAGCATTGTCTGATGATGGTGCTATATTGGCCGAGTTGAGAGCTAAGCCACTATTTGTTCAACAGATATGTGAGGCTCAAAGGAATGATAGTGAGATGCAAGCTAAGAGAGCTAAGTGTGGATCGGAAAATGATTCTGATTTTCGAGTGGGTTCGGATGATTGTTTGTTGTATCATGACAGAATTTGCGTACCCAAAGGTAATGAGTTAATTCGAAAAATTTTGCATGAGGCACATAGTGGTTATTTGTCAGTACACCCAGAGAGTACGATAATGTACAACGATCTGAGGAAATTTTATTGGTGGCCGGGTATGAAAAGAGACATCTCTGAGTTTGTGACAAAATGTCTAATTTGTCGACAAGTGAAAGCTGAGCATCAAGTGCCTTCGGGATTGCTTCAGCCAGTGGTTCCCGAGTGGAAGTGGGATCGGATTACCATGGATTTTGTGACGGGGTTGCGTATGACTCCGAAAAAGAAAGATGCTGTGTGGATTGTCATTGATAGACTAACGAAGACGGCTCACTTTATTCCAGTGCGTGTTGATTATTCACTAGATAAGTTGGCCGAGTTTTATATTGCAGAGATAGTGAGATTACATGGAGTGCCTGTATCTATTATCTCGGATAGAGATTCGAGGTTCACTTGAGGTTTTGGAAGAAGTTGCGGGAGGCCTTGGGTACAAGGTTGAATTTTAATCTTGCATTCCATCCGCAAACCCGATGGTCGATCTGAAAAGAGTAATTCAAGTTCTCGAAGATATGCTCTGGCGTCTTTGTGTGTTAGAGTTCGAAGTTAGTTGGTAGAGATATCTACCTTTGGTCGAATTTTCTTACAACAACAGTTATCAATCGAGTATACGGATGGCACCGTATGAAGCCTTGTACGGTCGGAAATGTCAGACTCCTTTATATTGGACCGAGCTTAGTGAGAAGCAAATTCATGGGACCGATCTAGTAAATGATCGAGGAGAAAGTGAAAGTGATCCGTAATAGTCTGAAAGCTGCTTCGGACCGACAGAAGTCGTACGCAGATTTGAAAAGAAAAGAAATTGAGTTTAAAGTGGGCGACAAGGTATTTTTGAAAGTGTCCCCGTGGAAGAAAATCTTGAGATTTGGACGAAAGGGGAAATTGAGTCCGCGATTCATAGGGCCGTATGAGATTACCGATAGAATTGGGCCAGTGGCATACCGGCTGGCTTTGCCGATAGAGTTAGAGAAAATACATAACATGTTTCATGTGTCGATGTTGCGACGATATCGCTCCGATCCTTCGCATGTGATTCCTTCAACGAAAATTGAGATACGACAGGATATGTCTTATGAAGAAAAGTCGATTAAAATCTTGATTTGAGAAGTGAAGCAGTTGAGGAATAATGACATAGCCCTAGTGAAAGTGTTATGGCAAAAACACGGTGTAGAAGAAGCTACGTGGGAACCGGAAGAAGCCATGAGAGAGAAATATCCAAACCTTTTTACCGGTAAGATTTTCGAGGGCAAAAATCTCTAAAGGGGGGAGAGTTGTAACATCCCAATTTAGGGCCTAGTCAGAATAGTGGTGCGAGACCACAAATCCGAAGTAGAAATTATGAATTTTAAGGATTTTGAGATGTTTGCATGTTTATATGAAAGTTTCATGAAGTAATTTTGCTAATTGTGATTGAATTGTCCAATAGGACTAAATTGCAAAAGTTGCAAAATGTGATATTCTAGAAGCTTTAAGTATGAAATAGCTTTGGATTATTAATTGGAGGTCCTTAAATAGCAATTTGCCCAATTTCTAATTTTTGGACAAAAATGGGCATGGGTGGGTAAAATTTGGAAGTTTGGCAAAAAGGGCATTTTGGTCATTTGTCAAATAAATGATTAAAAAGGATGAAATAGTCAAAATTTTATGTTCATCTTCCTCCTTAGTGCCGAAAATTTGAAGAACCCCATAGCTAGGGTTTGTTCATCTTTCAAGCTTGCTAGTAAGTGCATCCTAGTCTCGTTTTTGATATTCTTCGTATTTTTGAAGTCCTCGTAACATGAGTTAGCTATTTTTAGCTATATGTTGAGCTAGGATTCATGTTCAAAAATATACCCATGTATGACATGCATATATTTTGATGTTTTATGGAAGATTATGAGAGTTGGATGTAGAATAAACATCTTTTACAAAGTGAATTCCATGAGAAATGCATGTAAGGACTAGTTTGTAAAAGTCTTGAAAATGGTCATACATGAGTGATTTAGTGAGAATTGAAGGTTGCTATAGTTGAGTGTATGAGTCAGCTAAGCATAAAATTCTAGAAAGTTGAATGAAAATCACTTTACAAGCCTTGGGGTAAAAGTGTAAATATGAGAAAGTTTAGGGCTAAAATGGTAATTTTGCCAAAGTATGAGTTTTGAGTCAATTTAGTCAATGTGTGTATGAAATGAGTTGATTTATCAATATAGATCAAGAAAGACGAAGCCCGAATCGAAACCGAGGCAAGAACAAAGTCGTGGACTAAATTGCACGTCTTCATACATTTTGAATACCGAGGTAAGTTTATGTGTAAACAATGCATTTATACATATTCATTGTTGATGCTAACTAGTATATAGCATGATTGAAAACCTATACGGTTCAAGTGGATTGAATGTAGTAGTTATTGAGTAATTGATGTATGAATTACGAATAGATGTGTGAATGTGTAGTGATAATACTTGACGGTGGGCTAAGTGCGATACTACCTTAATACTTAACTACGATGGGCTGTGTGTGATGCTATCATTAAGTATATTATTTAGTGGGCTATGTGCGAAACCACTATAATTATCCTATTTGGTAGGCTATGTGCGATACTACCCTACTATTTGATTGTGGTGGGCTAAGTGCAAAACCACCGAGTGATTTAGCTGTGTGGTTGAATTATTGAGAAATCATGATGTGTTGTATCATGAGAAATTGTGGTGTTGAGTGTAGGTATGCAAATGAATGAATGTAAGCATTAAGCTTGTGATGTGGTAAAAATATGGTAAGGGATGGAATGAGTAAGCATAGTTGTGGATGTGAATTATCTTGTTTAGTATAATGCTAATTGTTGTTTAGCTCATACTATGATGCAAATTTTTTATATGTAAACTTACTAAGCTTAAAGTTTACTCCCCTTTCTTTTCCCTTGTCTTATAGAGTTAAAGAGTCAGGACGAGATACGCGGATAATTTGGAAGATTGCCCACACTATCAGCTCACTTGGTATATTTAGATTTAGTGCTTTTGTATATGGCATGTATAGAGGCTAGACAAGTTAGTTTATGTTGTTGTATTGGCCAAGGGTGTGTTGGCCCTTTCGATGGATAATCTATTTTGTATAATGCAATGGTTAATGGTTTATCTTGTTATATGAAAAGATGTAGTTATCCATGAGGGTTTATATTGCAAAACATGAATTGTTTGATGATGTGTTAAATAGATACATGTTGTGTGAACTAGAGGGGTGAAAAGAATTTGGCAAATAGCCTTGTTCTTGTCCACTCGGGTAGACACACGGGCTAGCCACATGGGTGTGTGACTTGGCCGTGTGTCCCCTGCATGTTAAGGTGGTAAGTCAGTGTTGACCATGGGCTAGCCACACGGGCGTGTGCCTAGGCCGTGTAAGATGGTCAGTATTCACCACGGGTGGAGAACACGGGTGTGTTCTTAGGCCGTGTAATACAAGTAGAATACCTAAGTTTTTATACACGGGGTAGGGACATGGGCGTGTGTGACCACACGACCTGCTCCCACGGGCGTGTCCCATTTCACATGGGCGTGTGGCCCTTGTCAAGGTGAAAGAAATTTTAAGATCACAAAGGTTCCCGGTAGGATTTCGAAACCCCTCGTATGTATGTTTAAGGCCTTGTGGGTCTTTAATGAGGTCGTTTTGGTGACTATGGAGAGTTGTCAAGTTGGGACTAAAGTGGATTAAATCCGGTATGCCTCGGGCCCAGTTCCAGCATAGAATATGGGTAAGGGGTGTTACATTTATAGTCTCGAATATCAAAATCCATTGGTTCAAATCTCTTGATCAATAATAAAGAATAATAATCACCGGGATCAAATACAATAATTCCTCTTACCTTCTCAATTTGACTCAAAAGTGTCATGGCCGGCAACTCAGAAAGAACATGTAGCAACTGAGAAGCATAATCTTGCAAAACATGATTAAATCTTTTAAACCACAATATAAAACAACCTCCGGAGTCAAAAATGTGAGTTTGACTTTGCAAGCCAATGAAATTCTCATGTCTCATTTTCAGACTTAAAGACAAAGCATCATACAAGCAAAAATTGTTTACACATTCATTCAAACAAAATTTACGATGCTTGCTTTCTCTCATGGACGATTCATAATAACAAACTCCAGGATTGAACACATGATTTTGATCATTCTTTCCAAAATGCAGCAAGAATTCATTTTTCATCAAGAAGTCACACATGCCAAATAAAGATGATGTAGGCAAAAACAAACTCAAGCAATCAAACTTCTTGATTCTCTTTCGAATTGACATGTAAAGACATGAGTATTTCGCACAAGAATTTAAAAATGTCTCAGGAACAACACAATCGGATAGATTAATCGTCTTACACGAAAACCTTTTACCAAATGTGTTAAACAAAGGAAATGTGAACATACCAACATTCAAACAACCATATATCTCAAGTTTCTTTCGGTCAAACTTACACAAACATGCGAAATTTACACAACAAAGCAGAATCATCTCACCAACATCACAAACAATCAGACTATGAGTTTTACATGGCAACTTTTTAACACACAAGTTCGAAAATTATTTATGCTGATTTATACTTACTTCACTAACACACGTGTCAACGCAGTAATTTTCGTTATTGAAACTCGTCTTGCCATCTTTTAAAACGGATGCATCAACATTAAACAAAGAATGGCAGTTAACCATATCAGCTATATTATCACAAACATTCAAGTGGGATGGTGGAGACTTAAACGTTATAGAACCCTCACCTTGCTTACCTTTAAGTGCCGGTGGACTAGGGTCATCTATGTTCTTACCTTTCTCGATCAACTTGAACCGCCTCTTATCTGGAAGGTAATGAAGCTAGAACTCACCGGTCAATTCTTCAGAAACCTAAAAAGGAACAACACGAGGAAAACTCAAATGGTAGTTAGTGGAAATATTCCTCACTTGTTCTCACTCGTCTTTTTCTTTTATTTCTTTTTCTAACTCATTTTCTTTTTCAATTTTCTTTTCGTTTTCACATTCTTTTTTGATTTCTTTTTTTCGTCTCTCGATTTCATTCCATATTCGCTCATTTTCTCTCATTATCATTTCTTGTCTCTCTTTTCTTTTTATTTCTTTTTCTCTTTTCCTTTCATTACAAGAAGAAGACAATAAGAAGGAATCAGAATGGCAAGCCTTTCTTTGGACAGAGGGAAAATCATCTACATAAGGAAAATGATCATCCCTTCGCGAATGTTCCTCCGTGGATGAATACTTTGAGGCACTTGAAGTGAAATTTCTACGTTCTCGTTTGTCACCTTGAAAGGTTTCAAACTCGTAACTCGCCTCATTTCGTCTCGAATTCCTTGATGAATAGGAATCATGACTAGAATCTCTTCTCGAATAGTCATTGGATGTGTGCTTTCGTGATGATCTTATCTCCGCCCCTCGACTTGGTGAAATTTGCTTTCGTCGGGCTCTTTCCTCCACTCGATCCAATCGTTCATGCAATTTGTCAAATTTAGATTCCACCATTCTACGCATCTCTTGCATCACATATTGGAATTCTTATTCGGAAAGCTCTTCTCAAAACATGATTTATTGCTGAAAAGAAAAGTGATAAGAACAAAATAGAAAAACAATAAATACCTCACCACTACAAACCTCACGTTTCACTCACGAAGAAAAAAAAAATGTATATGACACTCCACTCGTGTTTGCACTCTTTATTGGCTTTTTCTACACTCTAATGCTCTCACAAACTCTCGTGCCTTTTACCTCTCGATTCTCCTCTCGAAGTTCGTAGTAGACTCGTTTAGACTTACAAGCGAATCTAGGGGTTGGCTCCAAGTGGGTTTACAAGGGTAATGATGAATAGGTGCAAGGTTGGCTGAAAGAAACAATTTGGTGATGGGTGTGTGGCGTATTGGTGTTTAATGATAGTAGAAGAGGATTTTGATGGATCGGGAATTCAAAGAAAATAAATACACTTCAACACTTTTTTTTATAACTTCGAATGTCTCTCTCTCTTTTTTTTTTCAAGATGAATACATTCAAAACACTTGTACAATCACTTATACACGAAATAATAATTATATTTGTTTTGAATTTTTTTGAATTTTTTTTGAATTGTTTTTGATTTTTTTAAATACTTACTCCGGCACTTCACGAACGTACGTACTCCTCGATTTTTACTAGCTCTGATACCAAATGATACGATCTCGCCTCAGTTTAGTGAGTTGAGTCGCTTTCGTTTCCCGATCGTCTAACGATGAAGTTTTGTTCGCTTGGTGAAAGGTTGGGAATATTTGGCTATGATGGGAATTGATATTCAATTGGGTTCAAAAAGGTTTTGGTTTAATGTATTAGGTTCGGCTATTAAGAAAGAAGCAATATAGGTTGATAATAAAACGGTTTAGATGGAAAATGAAATAAAGGGCTTAAGAAACAAGAATGAACCAACACTATGCTTAAGTGCTGACCCGAAACTTATATATTCTTAAGATGGTTTGGTGAATGAAGATAAGGACCTCGACCCACTATCTATGGAAGATAGGAACCTCGGTATAATGGTTCGAACGCCACACTACGGAAGTGATAAGTTTGGTTTCAAAAGAACTAGGTTGATGCCACAAGCTGAGTAGATAATTCAACAGAGTCTTTGGACGAAATTTGAGAGAATTGAATCTCACAAAATACTTAATTTTAATCATAAAAATGTCAAAAGTCCTTAACAAAGTGAAGTGAGCCAAAATTTATAGAAAAATACAATGGGTGTAACAGCCCAGTTTAGACCCTAGTCGGAACAGTGGTTTCGGGACCACAAATCCAAGGTCGGAAAAAATATTTTAATATTATTCTTGGTGTTTACAGTATGTGACTAAGCATGTGTGAAATTTCTGTGTGAAAATTTTACCGATTGTGTGCTTAATTAGCAAAAAGGACTTAATCGCAGAAAATGCAAAAGCTGAGTGCTGATTGTTAAAGTACTAATTTGTCATGGCTTATTAAATGAAAGGTCCTTATGTTGTGATTAAATCATTTGATAGTAAATGGATGATAATGGCATGGTTTTTGGTGTTATAATTAATATTCATTAAGGTTAAAATAGGTATTTAGCTATTAAATGTTATAATATAATAAAACAAACAAGAAATTCATGTTATCATCTTTATTTTAGCCGAATATAGAGGAAGAAGAATGCCATTGATGAACTTTTAGGTTTCGGCACTTGTGAGCTTATTTGGTAAGTGTTTTGAGCATGTGTATCTTTGTTAAATTATCTATGTGATGGTTTAATTTGTACATTGATTTGATTCAATGAGTTAACTGTATTATATTACGAACTTACAAAGCTTTAGAGCTTACTGTGTGTAGTGTTTCTCTGTCTTACAGTGCATTTAAAGTTAGCTTGGATCCGGGGATCGTCAGCAACTCAATCACACTATCAGCTAACTATTTTGGTACTTTTGGAAGATGTATTATGTATGGTATATGGCATGTATAGGCTAGTTGATATGGCATGTTTTGAGGTGTATAAACTTTTCCATGTGTTATGGCTTGAAAGTTGAATAATCTTAGTTTATATGTGTGGAATTATGTGAATGATGAATATGGTATGTTTCATGCTTAAATGGTTGATGAGAATTGAGATTTAAACATGAACTTGTGGTATGGGTTTTATGATGCTTGACTTATAAGATTTGGAATATGGAATTGGTAGTTTAGATGGACTTATTGAGTTAAATTTGAGCATATGAACAAATGATGTAGTTGATGATTAGTTGGTGCATATATTGGTATGTTTTGGTTGCCATTTGAGGTATAAATGTTTATGAATTGAGGCTTGTAGGTGATTTTAAGTGTGAGTGGCAAGTTTGGTCTTGTAAATGGCCTATAATTGCCCACACGGTTGAGCACACGCTCGACCGTGTCCTTTGAGTTTGCAAATTGAAACAAGTCAGGCTCGACCACGGGCTGGACACACGGGCGTGTCCCAGGCCGTGTGATGCAAGTCAGGCTCGACCACGGGTAAGGCACACGGGCGTGTCTCAGGCCGTGTGGACAAGTTAGTATGTATTCCCTGTTTTGCCACGGCTCAGACACATGGGCATGTCTGAGGCCGTGTGAGGCACACGGCCTGCCCACACGGGCGTGTGACCTCTGTAGCTTGGAAAAATGTTTGATTTTTGGAAAAATTTTGTATGATCTCGGTTTAGTCCCGACCCCTTTCTAGTGCATGTTTGAGGTCTCGTAGACCTCGTTAAGGGACTTTATGAATATATCTTGATATGTTGAATTATGTTATACTTTGTGTTGAGAAATGATTGTAAATGTTCTGATTGTTCGGTAATGCCTCTTAACCCTATTCCGGCGACGGTTACGGGTTACGGGTGTTATAAGGGGTAGCCAAATAGGCTTTAAAGGTAGCTGAATAGTTAGGTGAAAATTTCAGAATTTTGTGGGAAAGTTCCTTGAAGTTTCTTGTGCATGGAGAACGTCAAGGGCTGCTTCTAGATGCCTTAATCCAGCTGAAAAGTTAAAGGGAATGTTTGGGAGCTGAATGCATTAAGTGGGTTCAACCATGTGCTTGAATCTTCTTTAATTGAGCTGCTTAGTTCAGCCGAATGTACATGGGAGTTAATGAGCTACTTTGGGCACTCCATGGGTCATGGTGTGTGAACAAAATGATTTGAATAGCCATGTGAGTGTGAACAACCAAAACTGAACAGCCCCTTGATGTGAAAGGAATATTCGGCTGGTGTGAAAGGCATTAGATTGCCTTGGGCGTGTCGACCATCTTGGAGAGTTGGAAAGCTTGGTGAATAGTCACTTGGGAAACACCAATGACCAAAGACACCTAAATTAATGCATCCATGCACCTAGGACGTCCAAAGGAAGTGTACCTACACAAAATTAAATCAGAAAATTAAATCCCCTTTTGGACACATTAAATTCGGCAGAAAAAACAAATAAAATCTGCACATTAATTTCAGCTAGCATATTTAATCTATGTAATAGTTTAAGACATATTAAACACACACAATTAGTTAAAAACATAATTAAACACTTAACTTTATTGTATTGTCCAGATTATGACAAATTAATTATTTAAACTAAATAAATAATTTAACTAAAGACAAATTAATATCTTATTCCAGCAAATTAAATGCAAGCTAGAGTAAATTAAAAACAAATAATAACTAAGACACAAATTAAATTCAACAGCAGCTAAGACAAACTAATTAAAACATGAAATTAATTTGTCTCAACTTTAGACACATTTAAACTCTTCTAATTTAACATGTTCAGATTAAGACTTATTTATTAACACTCATTTATTAACTTAAGCTAAGCTGACTAAATTAATAAACACATTAATTTATGATCTGAAACTAATTAACTAATTTAACTAAATAATTTATTTAATTCCAGCAACTTAAAACGCATAAAATAAAAAAGATGGAAACGAGCTCATTGAGCTAGAAACGAGCTCATTGAGCTAAAGTTGAGCTGGTTCAAGGGCGTTCCCGGGGCGTGGTCGTATCAATATATGTTTCCTTTTCCCAGTCCTATGCCAGGTTGGAATGCATGGCCCGGTGCATCTCCTTTCCCGATGACTCCGACTCAACCGATGATATATCGTCGCCGGAGGGATCGCACGAGGCACCGTCGGGGAGCTCATCTCATTACCATTCCCCATCGCCTTATGGGATTCAAACACCCCCGCCGTGGGTGATGCAAACACCTCCACATTTATTCAACCAAGGTGGATCATCCTCTCAACACCCACAACCGGAGCAACCACAACCCCCGCCGGAGCAACCAAGGAAGAATCCAGCGCGTAATCACTGTCCCACCCCATGTGGCACTAATTCTGACCGGCATATACATTGATTTGTTTTTAATATATTTATAGAAGCTGTTTCTATATTGTTTCATTTAATAAAAAAGAAGTTGTTTTTTTTTATATTTTAATAGTAAATTAATTTTTTTATTTTATAATTTTAATAAAATATAAGTTCTTTTGAATAAGGCGGAATAGAAATAATGCAACATCATTTCATTACAGCAATTATCAACTATTTCGGTTTGGACATGATCGAATTGTATGACCTGGGTTCCTACACCATCCACACAACTTCTGTTGGTTCGTTCTTTCTCGGATATCCATATTATTACGTATTCTACTCGAGCAAGGTCGACCTTTTCATTTGCGACGTAATTCTCTATCCGGTAGCAACTTAAACGGAGTAAGCGATACAGACGGCCACTTACGTTCATCTGGGACCGGTGGGAATACGTGTCTCCACACATTGTACATGTTCTCTACTAATAAATCATAAAAGTAACATATTCTAAGCCCACATTTAGTATGCTTTTGGATGATTTAAGCCCCAATTTATGTAAAAAGGTGCTCTTAATCCTTTCTTTTCATGTCTTCTACTTAGGAAAGCACCCGAGGACGAAAAGAACGAGAAACGGGCTTAAAACGGACCAAGTTGGGCTAAGCCACGAAATTGACACGACCTAAACTCCACTCTACACGGCTGTACCACCATTCCTACTAGAACACGGCCTTGCCCACGACTTACACGGCCGTGCCTCATTTAACAGTGTCGAACACGGCCTGGCCACGATTTACACGGGCGTGTGCCATGGCCGTGCCTCTGCCGTGGAGAAGAGGAATTTCATTCGGGAAAGGATACTTAGGGAGAAAGAAACGTGTTTCAAAAGCCTATAAATACACCCTAGGTATCAGCTGAAAGGGGGCAGAAAAGCTAGGCTAAAAAGCCAAGCCGGAAAGGTCAGATTTGTGGGAATCACTCGAAGATAGCCAGTTGATCCATCTCAAGAAGTCAGAATTCTACTCAAGACGGAGGATCTCCTCTTCAATTCCTTTAGGGGGTTTTAGGGATTTCTTATGTTTTGTGTTATCTTTTCTCTTGAGATGTTTTCCTTTATTGTTATGAACTAAACCTTCGGATACCCGAAGGGGATGAAACCTATGATGAATCTTGTTATTTGATTATTTGAATTATATGATAAATACTTAGTTTGTTCTTAATTATGTAAGCTTAATCCAAATTTAATGTGCTTAGGTGGAGGAGGAATAGACCTTGCCTAAGAGTAGATCCAACATAATTAAGCGGAGTTGATCGCACGCCTAAAGATAGGGTGACGAGATTTTGCCGGATTAGGGTGAAACCTAATATGGGAGTCCACAGATCGATTTACTGCTATTCTAGGGGGTTATTATAAGCGAACGAGAGTTCCACTAATTAACCTAGGGTTAGACGTTATTCGCCTCGAGAGAGGGTTTAATATACGTTAGGGAGTCTCACGGATCAAACTAAGTAAATAAATCATATGGTTCAAGGTTAGATAACAAGTGAAGTCTAGGTGGATTTTTCCTAAGGGTATCGCTTGAGTCAACTGAGTTTTTCCAAAAGTTATTTCCCGAATTCATTATTTTTGTCTTTGCGTCTTAGCTTAGTAAGTAGATTAGTTTTAGTTTAACAACCATCACTTTATATTAAGGCTAAATAATAAAAAGACGGTGAGTATTAGTACTTTTAGTTCCTTTGGGTTCAATAATCGGGTCTTGCCTAAACTATACTACTGTTCGATAGGTGCACTTGCCTTTAATCGTTGTCAGAGTTGGTTTCCAGGTTCGATCATTCTTTTATAAATTTTAAAACTCTGATTTACAGCGATCATCTACTTTGTACACTTCGTCGACATATCTCATGGGATCCAAACGGAGATTCTGACAAACTGCAATTGCATAAGCACATGGATAACGAAGTGCGTCAAACGTCCCATAGTCGCAAGTCCTATTTATCAGGTGTACACGATATTGCCCGCTGGTAATACATTGGGTCGGTCTGTCAAACTCCGCCACACGAAACCATAGGTTGTCACGATCGTGACACACATTGTGCATCGTGTTGGCCCACGCCTTCGCCTTGTTAATTTCTTGCAATACCTTCCGTAACCATACATGGCCTCCCTGCATTTGGCCTTTATAACTCACTGCTCTCTTTGGAAATAGTGCCACCAAATGAAAATATGTCTCTCGTACAACCGAGGTTATCGACAAATGAAGCGTTCCTTTTAGAACAGAATTTATGCATTCAGCCAGGTTTGTGGTCATATGACCATATCGTAGGCCGCTGTCGTATGCTTGTGTCCACTATTCGAAGGGTATGTTACAGAGGTAGTTTGCGCCTTAATCGTTAGCTGAACGCAAAATCCCCAACATCTCATGAAAAGTCCTTATTGATCTCGTACCCTGCCAATATAAGTTGATAGCAAAAATTACATACCAAAATTCCATTTAGAATAAATTGAATATTACAACTGAAAGTATATTAATAGAGATTAAATACCTATGTTGGTCACTTGCTTTCATTCAATCATAGACCGATTTTGCCTGTAGTAGTTGGACGCAACGTGCCTTAGACAATACTGATGGTGTGTGCAATACCATAGGCTTCCATGTCGCTCAATTGTAGCTAGAATTCCAGTGCCCCGATCTGATATAACGCAGATATCAGGTTGGGGGCATACATGCCTCCTTAACCTAGAAAGAAAGAAATCCCAGTCATCAGCTGACTCCCCTGGTGTTATTGCAAACGCAATTGGGAGATTCTCCCGCCGCCATCCTGTGCCACAGCTAGCAATAGTCGATGGGTATATCTACCATACATAAATGTACCGTCAATTTGTACAAATGGCTTGCAGTACAAAAATGCGTCCCGACATTTCTTAAAGCTCCAGAACAACGTTTGAACACTTGGCATCCATGGAGCAATCGGTCATTGTAGTACGCAGGGACCGTTTCAAGGTCTGTTATGCAACCTGGGACGTACCTCTCCAGCACCTGACATCACTGCCAAACCTCATTATATGAAGCGTCCCACCCACTATGCATCTTTTCCAACGCCTTTTGCTTAGCTATCCAAGCCTTGCGGTAAGAGGGCGTGTACCTCATTTGGCCACGAATACTGGCAATTATGCATGACACAGAAGTCCTGGGATCCGCCTTCAAAATCGGTAGTATTAAGCTAGCTATCATGCCTAAATCCATCTTGGGATGATCTTGTGAAACACCTATCGACGAAGTACGTTAAATAATGCAACATTAAGTAATAACATTATTATTCAAAACCCTAAACACCCAGTGATACTGTACCGGCAACACAGGTATGTGGACCTTTGTACTTTTTTATCTCCCACAAGCTTGTCTTTTTCCTTAAAGAAGCCATTATTTTCCATGAACATGTACCGTCTTGAACTGCACACTTGGCCTCGAACTTCTCAGATTTGGATTTAACCACGTTGTAGTTAACCCCGTGATTGATGCTATGTTGTTTCAAAGTACCAAGAAAACTAACCTTACTGGAAAACTCCTTACCAACTTCCAAATCACCCAAATCCAATGTTGAACATGTACGGTCACGCGTTCCGTGTGGTAGTTCTGGAAACTCCAACGCATCATCTGTCGATATATCGACATTATGCATGTGGGATGGAGGCGAGTACGCCCTGAATCGCGGATCTTCTTCTTCTTCATTTGAACCCCCTTCAACGTCTTCAGGTTTGGATAGAACAGGCTCCGGTTCAGAAAATAATGCAACTTCTGCACCATCGGGGTCGGGCTCTCGAGGTGGATCCACATCGGACTCATCATCCAACCCACCATCATCTGCAACGTACGAGGTCCCCTCGCCGGTGGACGTCGTAGGGAGTACATCATCCCTTCTTGTGGATGTTTCGTAATGTCCCTAATCATATGTGGATTACCAACCACTAGAAGTTGATGTCGTTCCCTAATACGTATTTCTAGCATTGAACAACGACCCACCGATGTGCATGTCCCATCCACTAACCGAGTGTCGTATAGGAGTTGTGTTTTCCATACTGCCACCAAACACGGGCGCTTCCGTGTTCTGCCTCCCACTAATGGAGTGTCGGTTAGGGGTCGTGTATTCCTCTCAAACAACAGTTAATGTTGAAGTCGCAAATGTTTCATTTGGCAATGAAAATTGAACATATAACTCAAGATAAGGTGATCCACTAGCGAGGTGAGTCTGCACCATCGCCTCAAAGCTACGAACACCTTTGATATCAAATGAGTCATATGTCACGGGATCAATCGAAGCACAAAAATTGATACTTAATAGAAGAAACCCTACTTGGCGTTGTTTCGAAGATTTTATGCCTAATTCTTTTACGAAATTTTGTAAAATCTATACTCTGGTTAAAAGCCATTCGCGCTGTGTTCTCTGATAAAAAAACAACGCCATTCTCGGTGTCACAAACCTCACCATCATAATAAATAACAACACTAATACGTTCACTCATCTTCAATTTCTATTCTGCTTAGCCTCTCTAATTTTTCTTGCTGAAACTTATGCAACCTGAGAATGATATTTGCCTCGTTTATAGCCTAAGGCCAAGCATGAACTACTGTAGAAAAAGAGCGTACACGTGGGAGTTTTTTTCAGAAATTTTGCTGACAGTGCATCCTTCTTGAAGCGTTTTTGACACTATTTGTTCAGAAACGTCTTCTCAAAATTAATTTTTCAGGAACTACTGTAGAAAAAGAGGGTCCACGTGGAAGCTTTTTTCAGAAATTTTGCTGACAGTGCATCCTGCTTGAAGCGTTTTTGACACTATTTGTTCAGAAACGTCTTCTCAAAATTATTTTTTCAGGAACTACTGTAGCAAAAGAGCGTCCACGTGGTAGCTTTTTTCTGTATTTTTGCTGACAGTGCATCCTGCTTGAAGCGTTTTTGACACTATTTGTTCAGAAACGTCTTCTCAAAATTATTTTTTCAGGGTAAAAATAGTCAATTTTGTTAAAAAAATAAACACAATATTATTTTAAAAAACCCTAAACCCTAATTTACTTAATTTTAACCCTAAACCCTAACTTAATTTATTTAAAACCATAGAACCATAATTTACTTAATCTATTCCTAAACCATAAATCCTAATTTAATAAACCTAAAACCCTAATTTAATTTATTTTAAACCCTAATTTAATTTATTTAAAACCTTAGAACCCTAATTTACTTAATCTATTTAAAAAACATAAGCCCTAATTTAATAAACCCATAACCCTAATTTAATTTATTTTAAACCCTAACTTAATTTATTTTAAACCATAGAACCCTAATTTACTTAATCTATTTAAAAAACATAAACCCTAATTTATTAAACCCAAAACCCTAATTTAATTTATTTTAAACCATAATTTAATTTATTTAAAATCCTAACTTAATTTATTTTAAAACCATTAACCCTAATTTAAATAATTTTTATAAAATAACATTAAATCCTGATTTATTTTTAAAAACTCTAAAACCCTAACTTGTTTTAACAAAACCTTAAATACTAAACCCTAACTTATTTTACCAAAACCATAACCCTAAAAAACCCTAAAAACCCTAGGGACTAAACATGCAAATATCCCTAACATCTAAAAACACGGAGAAAATCGCTCCCATGAGGAAGCGTTTTTGCCACGTCAGCAAAACGCTTCCACGTAAGCGCGTTTTGCTGACGTGGCGAAAAACGCTTCCTTAAGGGAGCGATTTTTTGGTTTTTTCCCTTAAAAAGCGGCCACATAAGCTCATTTGGAAAAAAATGACCCTTTCCGGTAAATAATGGTATAATCGGCCCATTTTCGTAAATATACAGAAAAAGGTCATTTTTAGGTAATTTAGTCAAATTTTTATTTTAAAAAAAAGTTTATAAATTCAAAAATCATCTAAATTTGAAAAAAAGAAAATGAGAAATTTTTAAAAATTCAAAAGTTCAAAATCTAAAAGTTAAAAGAAGTCATTAAAAATGTAAACAATTCATATTTTTTTTTCCTTAAATTGTAAACAAATTTCTAAAGTTAAAATTTACCAAAAAAAATGTAAAAATATTTAGGGTAAACTTAGAGGTGTGCATGGGCTGGGCCGTGCTCAACTAAAAATTTAGGCCCGTTTGCTAGGCCCGGGCCCAGCCTAGCCCAAAAATATGCCTAAAATTTTGTCCAAGCCCGACCCGGATAAAAATGTTAAAACCCGGGCCTGATCCAGCCCGCCCATATTAATTTTTATATTATTTTTATATAATTTTAAAATATATATAATACATCAAAAATACTAAAAACATCAAAATAAATATTTCCCAACAAATTGAAAATAAATTTTAAAAAATATGTATACTTAAATAACACTAAGATAGATACAACTTAATAAGCAAATGCCTCTAAAATAGTAAAAAAATTAACAAATGTCTTTAAAATAATAACAAAATTAACAATAAAATAAGTTTTATACAATATCTAAATAATAACAATAAAATAGTAGCAACATAATAGTAAAATGGTAGCAAAATAGGGAGAAAACAATAAGAAAATAATATTAAAAACAAAAAAATAGATTTTTTTGTCCTTTAGTGAATTCGAGCCGGGCCCGGGCCAAAAATGCCTTACTCGAGGCCCGGCCTTTTTTTTAAACGGGCCTTATTTTTGTCCAAGCCCATTTTTTGGGCCTATATTTTTACCCAAACCCTCACACATTTCAGGCTGGCCTTCGGGCCAGGCCGGGTGGCCAGACCCATGAACAGGTCTAGGTAAACTACACCTATGGTCACTTTAAAATAGGGTTTGTTCTATTTTGTTCGTTCTATTTTTTTTTTTTCAATTTAGTCACTCTGATTAAAATAATTATGAGAATTAGTCACTATTTTCAAAACATTCATTAATCACTAACGGATTAGATTTATAAACAATCTTCTCTCAACTGAAAAACATGGCATCCCTTTTGGGCCTCCACTTCCTAAGCTCTAGCACCGTCGTTCGACCTCCGATTACTTTTTCCGACCACACTCATCGTTGTTGTCCTCTTCTCTTCTTTACTTTTTTTTTTATGATTGTCGCTTCCTAACTCACCTCCGCCACTCATTGCTTCCCAAACCCCCACCACTGTCGTGAACCATTGTTCCCACCAAACCCTAAACTAACCCATTGAAGTCTATGTGCCCATTATCATAACTAAATAGCAAATCATTGAGCTAGGTTCTTTCGAGCTTTGCCATACCTGCAATAAACAATGTGTTCTCTTATTTTTCTTCGAAACAATACTATTTTTGTCCTCTCTTAGCTTTATCAGAGTTTAACTTGTTAACGATGAAAACTAGGTCAATATACCACACTTTATCATTGCTTTTATTGCTTTTGTACTCTTTCGCGTACTCTTTTTCAAGTTCTTTAAAGGTATTAACGACGATCTCCATCGCAAATAACTCGTTCTCGTTTAGCTTCATCAGTGGTGTCGATGAAGATGTTGGTGGAGAAGAAAGAGGTAGTGAAAGTGGGAAGGGTTTGGTAGTCGAGGAAGTACTTGGGACATGGGGGTTAGTGCTCGTCATTGACGAGGTTGGGATCAAAATTGAAAAAAATTAGAATGATCAAAATAGGATAAACTCCATATTAAAGTGAACCCAAATATTTAAAGCATCGAAAAAGTTTGCCACTCTTGTGACTTACAATAGACCACTGATTTTCTTTAGCAAGCAATAATTAATTGTTCGTATTAGGAAGGCAATGCCACATTGGTTTTTTAGTCACTTAAGACGAAACATACGTAGTTTTTAAATTTCAGATTTGGTGGAAGTATAAACACAAACGGTATATTTTAACCTGATATGGGATGAATTGTAATAACGTCTAGTTATTTTATATCTATGTTATTTTTAGTTTTGTAACAAAATGCAACATTGGAACTTTGGTTTTTTGTAAAATAGTATGTGTAGGGGGAAACTACATCCATGTTCAAAATGGGGAGTTTTGGGTCAGTAACCATTTTAGTTAAATGGTGCGTTTTTAAGGGCCCTTGCCAGGTTGTTAATTTTTGTCTGTTACTTACCCTTTTAATGGACCAATTGGGAAAGGGGTGAGGTAGTTATGAACATACACGTGAATTGTTTCTTCCTCATGCTCTCTCTCTGAATTTTTCACTCTCTTTTTTCTCTGTGTTTCTTTGCCTTTCTCAATCTTTCCTGCTCGAATAAATATCCATCATTAAAGGTATCAAAGCTTTACGATTCCCATGGCCAACAATGGAATCACTACATGTTTACAGAAGGAAATGGGTCTTCTCCAACATGAGCTTTCCTAGATTGACAACAAACTTGATGCTAAGTTAGACGTTAAGTTGGATGCTCGATTCAAGAAATTTCATGATGACTTTAAAGGTGAAATCTGTGGGGAGATTAGATCGAAGTTGCATTTGTTCTTTGACCAATACTCGGGACAGTCCTCTAATATGGCACCAAGAGTGGGTCAGGATCATGGCAAAGGACTTCTGGGAACTCCTCCACCAGGTTTTCCACCTAAGCACAGTTTGGTTATGTCTCCAACTGATGGAGCTCAATTGGGTACTCTTTCACGAGCCTTTACTATTGATTCTGTAGGGTGAATGTTACAGTTGTAATGCCCTCGGTTTGATGGAACAAATTTTTGAAGTTGGTGGTCCAAGCTAGAGCAATTCTTTGAGGCCGAGAATGTTAGAGATCAAGCAAGTGTTCGGATGGTCATGTTGATCTGGATGGTCAAGCCCTTGAATGGCACTATTTCTTTGCTCAAAGACATGGAGGTCTCCACTAACTCACTTGGGAACACTATGCTCGAGCCTTACAGGACCAATTTGGATCTGCACATTTCTTAGATCCCATGACTGAGATGGTAGCTCTGAAGCAGACAAGCACGGTTGAACACTACCATGATAGCTTTGTAAGTCTCTTGAACCAACTGTATTTACCGAATAGCTATGCGTTGGGTATTTTTGTCCAAACCTTAAAATTGAAATAGGGTAATATTTGCGACTATATAAGCCTACAAACCTATATGGGGCTTTAACTCTTGCCTTACAAATGGATGATATTGTTAGTCTCAGTTCCCAGAAAAAAAAAATGTGCTCTAATCAGGAGCCTCTAGTTACGCTAAGCCACTGTTCTCTTTGGTTAAATCTCACCACAACCATGGGAATGCCATTATTCGAAGGGGTACTACTCCCATGCTCCCTAGTAGAAAACAACCTTCCAAGGCTCTGTCTCAATCAGAAATGGATGATAGGAGAAAGAATGGATTATGTTTTTTGTGTGCAGCAAAGTATACACTCGGGCATAAATGTGTTAAATCACAGCTATACCAGTTGGTGATTGATCCTTCTGTTGACCTAACCAATGAGTTAATTAGCCTTTTCTTCAGTAGAGTTTCAAGATTGTCATGAGAAATTGGAGACCCTAGAAGGTAAGGTGGATTTAGTGGTACCTGTGTTGTCTCTCCATGCTCTGAATGGTTCTCAAGACCATAATACTATGAGATTGTCAGCCACAATAAGGCACCTGGAAGTCATTGTACTGGTTGACTTGGGTAGCACTCACAATTTTATTGACTCAAGATTGGTGAAACAACTCCAACTTCCAGTTGAACCCACCTGTAAGCTTCGAGTCATGGTTGCTAATGGAGTACAACTGGCAACTCAAGGGGTCTGTCGAGTAGTGAATTGGGAGGTCCAGGGGTATGCATTTCTTCCTAATTTCATGGCCTTAACTATCAAAGGTTGTGACTTGGTTCTTAGAATTCAATGGCTCTTATCTTTAGGCTCAATTGTCTGGAATTTTTCTTCTCTCACCATGTAGTTTGAGTATTTGGGACAACTTTGCACTATCCAAGGGATTTTACCTAGTAGTCTTCAAATCATGTCTGGGACACAGTTCTCTAAGTGTTTTAGCTTCCTAGGACAGGCCCCTAGACCTATGTTATTGACAACCACCTCTCACGCTACCTTATCACTTTTCCCTCAATCTCTGCATCAGAACTATAACATTCTTAACCCATATCCGTCGCCAGAATAGGATTACGGAGCATTATCAAATAAACGTAACCTAAATCATTCATTTCAAAACATTTCAATAAACATATCATAATCCAATATTATACAAGCATATCGTCCCTTATTCGAGCCCTCGAGGCCTTAAAATCACTTTATAATCGTACGAGACACACAGGTATACCGACCGAGCTCAAGGATATCTGACTAACATTATATCAACAATCGAAAGAGGAGGTTAGTTTAAGAAATTTAAATTTATATAATATTTACTTCATGTAACAGTCCGGTTTATACCCTAGTCGGAACAGTGGTTTCGGGACCACGAATCTGAGTTAGAATAATATTTTAATATTATTTTTCTTGTCTATGATATGTGATTAAGCATGTGTTAAAGTTCTTTAGATTAATTTGTCCGTTTGTGTGCTTAATTTGACAAAAGGACTAAATCGCATAATTTGTAAAAGTGGTTTTCTATTTAATTAATGGCCTATTTGAGATGGCTTTTAAATGGGGAGGCCTTATGAGGCAAGTAAGCCATTTCTAAGATAGTGGATAGCTAATGGACGGTTTTGGACATAAAACATATGGTTTTCTAATTATTTCTACTAAGGTCATTTTAGTAAAATGGATATTAATATGTTTATAATAAAACAAACAAATTAAAAGATGAATATGTTCATCTTTGTCCACCGAAAACACAAAAGAAAAGAAGGAAGAAAAGCTTTGTTACATTCGACTATTACAAGCCTTAATTTAAGGTATGTTTTTTTATCAGTTTTTGATAATTTCTACGTTTTTGTAATCGTTGCTTCGTATACTCCAAAACCCATGCTTCAATTTTGTGAGTTGATGAATATTTTGAAATGTGCCATTGATGAACTCATGTGTTTTTTAATGTTTTATGGTGAAAAATGAAAGATATGTGTTTGATTAACAAGTTTTATCTTTGGAGTTTTGATGAATTTGAGTATTTTGGATGTAATTGAGAAAATAATATTTTGAGGGACTAAATTGTGAAATAAATGAAATGTATGGACTTGTATGGACTACATGAGAATTCGGCTAAGCATGGGCATCATGAGATTTTGTGTATTTTGTGATTTTTTGAAATAAGGACTAAATTGTCAAAATGTGAAAGTGTGAGGGCTAATTTGTAAATTGCCCTAAATATGTGTCTTTGGATTGAATTGAATGAATTGATGAATAAATGGATTAAATTTGAATATGTATAGAACAAGAACCGAAGAAAACAGACTTAGATCGAGGGAAGTCAAAAGTAATTGAATAGCCGAGTTCGTTTCCGTATATCCGAATCTGAGGTAAGTCTATATACAAAAAAATATATTTGTATTACATTATGTATATGCATATGAGACTACATTGTGATGAATGCATATGAAATGATGAATATATGGATTCCGAGAAAGTATCGAGAAATAGTTAATGTCTGAGAAGTCTCGTAAGAACCTAGGAATAGATAGGAATTACATATGTCATGACAGAGGTGTCCGATACATGATATCATGTAAGACCACGTCTGGGACGTTGGCATTGATTCTAGATACAGGTCTCACACGCCCGTGCAAGATTAGACACGCCCGTGCATGGACACACACGCCCATGTCCCCAAACCGTGCATAAAAACCCAGCATTCTGCCAATGCCCCACGGCCAAGGCACACGCCCGTGCTTACCACCCGTTGTGCACACTGACTACTTTAACACGGCCTAGAGTCTAGACACACGCCCGTGTGGCTAGCCTGTAACCAACACCGATAATCCCACACGCCCTAGAGACACGCGCGCGTGCGGCTAGTCCGTGGTCTATTCTGATTTATAATACTAACATGCAGGGGACGCACGGCCAAAGCGCACGCCCATGGGCTGACCGTGTGTCACACATGGCCTAGACACACGCCTGTGTGTCTATCCACATGGACAAGAACAAAGCTATGTGCCAAGATCTTTTCACCCCTCTATCATACACAACATATACTCATCTAACACCATCATAATCAACTCAAATTGAAGTGCATTCTCACATAGAAAACTACATCTTTCTTTCATATAATGTAATAGCCAACAACCATGTCATTATACAAAATAAGCTATCCATCTAAAGGCCAACACATCTTAGCCATTTACAACAAAATCCACTAACTTGTCTAGCCCCTATACATGCCATAAACAAAACATTAAGTTTCATGTACCAAAGTGTGCTGATATGTGGGCTGTCTTCTGATGATCCTCGTATCTCGATTCAACGCTTTTAATCTATAAGACAAGGGAAAAGAAAGAGAGTAAGCTTTGAGCTTAGTAAGTTTACACATAAACAATTAAGCAACATAGTATAAGCTAAGCAACCATTAGCATTATACCAACAAGTAATTCACAACTATGCTTACTCTTTCTATCCCTTACCACATTTCCAACACATCATGAGTCACATACTCATAACCATCGAAATGCACCCCTGCATTCAATGTCACATTTACACAATATACAACACATCATTATTTCTCAATAATTCATCCACACAGCTAATTAACTTCATTATACATCCATGCAACTATTTTACTCAATGATGCAATTACATGGCTAATCCACACAGTTAACCCACGCAGCTAATGTCTCGGTGGTTTCGCACTTAGCACACCACAATCGATTAATAAGGTGGTATCGCACTTAGCCTACCACAAAGGTAATCATAGGGGTTTCTCACTTAGCCCACTAAACGATATACCTCACGATAGCATCGCACATAGCCAGCTCATCATCAATATGTATTAGGATGGTATCGCACTTAGTCTACCATCTAGCATTATCACTACACATTCACATGTCTACTTACTCAATTAAACATCCATTCACAATTCTACTACTTTCATTCTACTTGGACCACATAGGTTCTCAATCAATCTCGAACAAGCTACACACTAGCTATCATCAACAATTTGTAAGTATGAATGCATTGTTTATCCATAGACTTACCTCGATACTCAAAAGTATAGAAATATGCAATTTAGTCCACCACCTTGCTCTTGCCTCGGTTTCGATCCGGGCTTCGTCTTTCTTGATCTATAATGAATAAATCAGCTTATTCAATACATACATTGACTAAATTGACCCACATATCATACTTTAGCAAAATTACTATTTTGCCCCTAACTTTCTCATATTTACACTTTAGTCCCAAAGGCTCGTAAAGTGATTTTTATTCAACTTTCTAGTCTTTCATGCTTAGCTGAATCACTTATTCAACTAAAGCTATCATCAATTCTCACTAAACCACATATGTATGACCAAACTAAAGTTTTTCACAAACTAGTCCCTACATGTATTTTCATGGAAAATCACTTAACAAAAGATGTTTCTACTACATCAAGCTTTCATAATCTTCCATAAAACAACAAAATACATGCATGTCATACATATGAACATTTTTGAACATCCATAATAGCTCACCAAAAAGCTAAAAATAGCTTACTCATGCTACTAGGATTTCAAAAATACGAAGAATATCAAAAATCGGGCTTAGGAGCACTTACTAGCAAGCTTGAAAAATTGAAAGAGCCCTAACAATGGCTATTGAAATTTTAATGACTTGGGAGAAGATGAGTGAATTTTTGTCATCTTTTCACCTATTTAATCACTTAATAACTAAATGACCAAAATGCCCTTTTTGATAAACTTCAAATTTTAACTCATCCATGCCCATTTTTGTCCAAAAATTAGAATTTGGATAAATTAATATTTAAGGACCTCTAATTAATAATCTAAATCTATTTCACACATATAGCTTCTAGAAACACACATTTTGCAACTTTTGCAATTTAGTACTTTTGGACAATTCAACCACAATTTCACAAAATTGCTTCATGAAACTTTCACACTAGCATGCATACATAATATAAACCTCAAAAACTCATTCATAACCCTCGAATTTGTGGTCTCGCACCACTATTCTGACTAGGCCCTAAACCAGGATGTTACACATAACAGTCGTCTATCTGTTCATCTGGGAAGTACAAAAATGTATCATGATTTGAAGCAACACTATTGGTAGTCTGGTATGAAACAGGACATATTTGACTTTGTGTCAAAATTTTTAGTTTGTCAACAAGTTAAGGCTAAACATCAAGTTCCGTCTGGATTGCTACAACCGATTCTGATTCCTGAGTGGAAATGGGATAGAGTGACAATGGATTTTATTTCGGGATTGCCTCTGACCTCGAGAAAGAAAGATGCGATTTGGGTTGTAGTTGATCGATTGACAAAATCTGCTCATTTTATTCCGGTACGATCTGATTACTCACTTGATAGATTAGCTGAGCTTTACATTTCTGATATTGTGAGATTGCACGGGGTGCCACTGTCTATTATGTCTGATAGAGATCCGAGATTTACTTCACGGTTCTGGAAGAAATTGCAAGAAGCTTTAGGCACGAAATTGCACTTCAGTACAGCCTTTCATCCACAGACGGATGGTCAGTCCGAATGGATTATTCAGATACTCGAGGATATGTTGAGATATTGCATTCTTGAGTTTGATGGTGCGTGGGAACAGTACCTGCCATTAATTGAATTTGCGTATAATAATAGTTTTCAGTCGAGCATCAAAATGGAACCTTATGAGGCTTTGTACGGACGCAAATGTCGAACACCTCTGTATTGGACTGAGCTTAGTGATAATAAGATATACGGGGTCGATTTGATAAAAGACACTGAACAGAAAGTGAAAGTTATCCGTGGCAGTCTGAAAGTAGCGCCTGATCGTCAGAAGTCCTATGCGAATTTGAAACGAAAAGATATGGAGTTTGAAATCGGTGGCAAAGTGTTTTTGAAAGTGTCTTCGTGGAAGAAAGTACTCAGATTTGGACGTAAAGGCAAGTTGAGTCCGAGGTTTATTTGACCGTATGAGATCATTGAGTGTGTTGGACCTGTTGCGTACAGATTGTTGTTGCGCTCAGAGCTAGAAAATATACATAATGTATTTCACGTGTCAATGCTTCATCGATATAGATCCAATCCATCACATGTGATTATTCCGTCTAAAATTGAAATTCGATCTGATATGACTTATGAAGAAGAATCAATCCGTATTTTAGCTCGTGAAGTGAAAGAGTTGAGAAACAAGAGAATTCAATTAGTGAAAGTGTTGTGGCATCGACACAGATTTAAAGAGGCTACGTGGGAGCTTGAAGATTCAATGAGACAGCAATATCCGAATCTGTTTAATGGTAAGATTTCCGGGGATGAAAATCTCTAAGGGGGAGAATTGTAACAGTCTGGTTTATACCCTAGTCGGAACAATGGTTTCGGAACCACAAATCCGAGTTAGAATAATATTTTAATATTATTTTTCGTGTCTATGATATGTGATTAAGCATGTGTTAAAGTTTCGTAGATTAATTTGTCCGTTTGTGTGCTTAATTTGACAAAAGGACTAAATCGCATAAGTTGTAAAAGTGGTTTTCTATTTAATTAATGGCCTATTTGAGATGGCTTTTAAATGGGGAGGCCTTATGAGGCAAATAAGCCATTTCTAAGATAGTGGATGGCTAATGGACGGTTTTGGACATAAAACATATGGTTTTCTAATTATTTCTACTAAGGTCATTTTAGTAAAATGGATATTAACATGTTTATAATAAAACAAACAAATTAAAAGATGAATATGTTCATCTTTGTCCACCGAAAACACAAAAGAAAAGAAGGAAGAAAAGCTTTGTTACATTCGGCTATTACAAGCCTTAATTTAAGGTATGTTTTTTATCGGTTTTTGATAATTTCTATGTTTTTGTAATCGTTGCTTCGTATACTCCAAAACCCATGCTTCAATTTTGTGAGTTGATGAATATTTTGAAATGTTTCATTGATGAACTCATGTGTTTTGTAATGTTTGATGGTGAAAAATGAAAGATATGTGTTTGATTAACAAGTTTTATCTTTGGAGTTTTGATGAATTTGAGTATTTTGGATGTAATTGAGAAAATAATATTTTGAGGGACTAAATTGTGAAATAAATGAAATGTATGGACTTTTATGGACTACATGAGAATTCGGCTAAGCATGGGCATCATGAGATTTTGTGTATTTTGTGATTTTTTGAAATAAGGACTAAATTGTCAAAATGTGAAAATGTGAGGGCTAATTTGTAAATTGCCCTAAATATGTGTCTTTGGATCGAGATAAGTCAAAAGTAATTGAATAGCCGAGTTCGTTTCCGTATATCCGAATCCGAGGTAAGTCTATATACAAATAAATATATTTGTATTACATTATGTATATGCATATGAGACTACATTGTGATGAATGCGTATGAAATGTTGAATATATGGATTCTGAGAAAGTATCGAGAAATAGTTAATGTCTGAGAAGTCTCGTAAGAACCTAGGAATAGATAGGAATTACGTATGTCATGACATAGGTGTCCGATACATGATATCATGTAAGACCACGTCTGGGACGTTGGCATTGATTCGAGATTTCGTGTAAGACCACGTCTGGGACGTTGGCATCGATATGAGATTTACGTGTAAGACCATGTCTGGGACATTGGCATCGTATTGATCCGTGTAAGACCCTATCTAGGACAGTGGCATCGATATCTGATTACATGTAAGACCACATCTGGGACGTTGGCGTTGTACGACTATTCTGAGCATTCCGAGTATCCTATCAGATTCCGAACGGTTCAACAGGCAAGTCCGAGAAATGAACGACTATGTGAGTTGTATATCCGTTTCAGGTACGTTTGAAAAGTACACTATGTGTGTATGAAAGGTAAGTGTTTATATGAACTTACCAAGATGAATATGTGTATGGAAATGATGAGATAATATGTGAATATATGCTTGAATGAGCTATGTGTATATGTGAAAATTGAATTGAGAATTGTGGCAAGCTATGGCTAAGCAAATGAGCCAAAGAATATGTGATGAATTTGCATTGAGAAAACATTAATGTCATTGTATCAATATGGTTATGAGCATTTTATGCTAAGTTTATTTGTATATGGCTTACTAAGCTTTTTAAAGCTTACTTTGTGTGTATTTGTTCTGTTTTATAGATCGTCAAAGCTACTGAAGGCTCGGGACCGTCGAGGATCATCATCACACTACCTAATCTCATTGTGGTACCTTTTAGAAATGTATATAGTTAAATATGGCATGTATAGGCTAGATGTTTTGGTACATATATGAGATGTGTAAATAGCCATGAGATGTGGCTAGATAAATGTTGGTAATATGCATGAGTGAATATGATATATGATGCATGATTTGGTATGGCTTGATAGCAAATGAAATGGTCAAGGCTATGGTAAGCATATGAATACATTATGAGTATGTATGTTTGATCAATGAAATGGTATTATGAAAGGTAAAATGTAGATGTATCATGCTTGGATATATATATGTGTTTTGGATGTACAAATTGGCATGATTGGAAATGGGATTGAATGTGGAGATTTGTTGATTATTTGACATGTCTTTGGATGTCAATTGTGCATGAAATAAATTGGTATGTTGCTTGTAGAGATGACCTTAGTGTGGGTGGCAATTTTGGCCTTGCAAGTGGCCTGTTTTGCCTACACGGCCATGGCACACGGGCGTGTCTGGTGGCCGTGTGAATAAGTCAGTAGCTAGCCTAATATTAAACGGCCATGGCACACGGGCGTGTCTGGTGGCCGTGTGGATAAGTCAGTATACATGCTCTGTTTTGGCACGGCCAGGACACATGGGTGTGTCTGGTAGCCGTGGGAGGCACACGGCCTGCCCACACGGGCGTGTGACCTCTGTAACATAGAAAAGTTTTAAATTTTTAAGAAATTTCATATGCATTTGGTTTAGTCCCGATCCTATTCTAAAGCATGATTAAGGTCTCGTTGACCTATAAAAGGGACACTTTGATTGTGAGTGATGACTTATATTATGAAACGTCTATAAAAGTTTCTGATCTGTCCGGTAACGCCTTTAACCCTAATCCGGTGACGGATACGGGTTAAGGGTATTACATTTGGTTGGTATCAGAGCTACGGTTTAGTCGATTCTCGGACTAACGTAGCGTGTAAGAGTCTTGCTATACATGCCATATATCTGAACTGTGATAGTGTGATGAATCCTGACGTGTAAAATGTTATTTTCGTATAGTAATGGATCCCGATAGAGCCGTAGCTGACGATGTAGAAAGCAATACGCCTGTTCCCGCTCAAGGGACAGTGCCCTCTGATTCGAGACCGGCTATGAGTGGTCAAGAGGGAGAAGCTAAACAAGCTTTCTTACAAATGATGAGTGAGTGGTTCACTCAGTTAGTAAGAAATAATCCGGCAGTTTCACAACCTCCGCCCCCGCCTAATCCCCCTCAGACATCTGCTATGCCTCCTACTAAGAATATGAATCTGTTGAGTAAGCCTCCGGTCGACAAAATTCGTAAGTATGGGCCTGAAGAGTTCAGGGCTACTAGTGATGATGATGCCGAGAAAGCCAAATTTTGGCTGGAAAACACAATCCGAGTATTTGATGAGATGTCACTAAGTCCCGAGGAATTCATAAAGTGCGTTGTTTCCTTGCTACGAGACGCGGCCTATCAGTGGTGGAAAACTTTGATCTCTGTTGTTCTGAAAGAGCGGGTCACATTGGATTTCTTTCAGATTGAGTTCCAAAAGAAATACATTAGTCAGAGATTCATTAATCAGAAACGAAAAGAATTTATGGAATTGAAGCAGGGCCGTATGTTTGTTACTGAATATGAAAGAGAATTCGTGAGGTTAAGTCAGTATGCTCGGGAATGTGTATCGCCGGAAGAAATTATGTGTAAGAGATTTGAATATGGCCTCAATGAAGACATCCGCTTGTTAGTCGGAATTCTTGAGATAAAAGATTTTGTTGTTCTTATTGATCGGGCATGTAAAGCTGAAGCACTCGGGAAAGATAAAAGAAAAGCCGAATCTGAAGCTAGAGATGTGAGAAAGAGATTTTCGAGGCGTTACCGAACTCAAACCACTTGATCGCCACTTAGGCTGGTCGTAACTACTCTCTGAAGTCATCTCAACAACCTCATTCTCGACTTACGAGGCCTCACTCATACACACGAGGGCTCTCGAGACTAAACCGAAACTTTTTCAAATATTAAAAACTTTCTCTTTACACAGGTCTCACACGCCCGTGCAAGATTAGACACGCCCGTGCATGGACACACACGCCCATGTCCCCAAACTGTGCATAAAAACCCAAAGATTCTCGCCAATGCCCCACGGCCAAGGCACACGCCCGTGCTTACCACCCGTTGTGCACACTGACTACTTTAACACGGCCTAGAGTCTAGACACACGCCCGTGTGGCTAGCCCGTGGCCAACACTGGATAATCCCACACGCCCTAGACACACGCCCGTGCAGCTAGTCCGTGATCTATTCTCGATTTATAATACTAACATGCGGGGACGACGGCCAAAGCGCACGCTGCGGCCGCTGACCGTGTGTCACACATGGCCTAGACACACGCCTGTGTGTCTATCCACATGGACAAGAACAAAGCTATGTGCCAAGCTCTTTTCACCCCTCTAGCATACACAACATATACTCATCGAACACCATCATAATCAACTCAAATTGAAGTGCATTCACACATAGAAAACTACATCTTTCTTTCATATAATGTAATAGCCAACAACCATGTCATTATACAAAATAAGCTATCCATCTAAAGGCCAACACATCTTAGCCATTTACAACAAAATCCACTAACTTGTCTAGCCCCTATACATGCCATAAACAAAACATTAAGTTTCATGTACCAAAGTGTCTTTGATATGTGGGTGTCTTCGATGATCCTCGTATCTCGATTCAACGCTTTTAATCTATAAGACAAGGGAAAAGAAAGAGAGTAAGCTTTGAGCTTAGTAAGTTTACACATAAACAATTAAGCAACATAGTATAAGCTAAGCAACCATTAGCATTATACCAACAAGTAATTCACAACTATGCTTACTCTTTCTATCCCTTACCACATTTCCAACACATCATGAGTCACATACTCATAACCATCGAAATGCACCCTGCATTCAATGTCACATTTACACAATATACAACACATCATTATTTCTCAATAATTCATCCATACAAATTAATTAACTTAATTATACATCCACGCAGCTATTTTACTCAATGATGCAATTACATGGCTAATCCACACAGTTAACCCACACAGCTAATGTCTCGGTGGTTTCGCACTTAGCCTACCACAAAGGTAATCATAGGGGTTTCTCACTTAGCCCACTAAACGATATACCTCACGATAGCATCGCACATAGCCAGCTCATCGTCAATATGCATTAGGATGGTATCGCACTTAGTCTACCATCTAGCATTATCACTACACATTCACATGTCTACTTACTCAATTAAACATCCATTCACAATTCTACTACATTTATTCTACTTGGACCACATAGGTTCTCAATCAATCTCGAACAGGCTACACACTAGCTATCATCAACAATTTGTAAGTATGAATGCATTGTTTATGCTTAGACTTACCTCGATACTCAAAAGTATAGAAATATGCAATTTAGTCCACCACCTTGCTCTTGCCTCGGTTTCGATCCGGGCTTCGTGTTTCTTGATCTATAATGAATAAATCAGCTTATTTTAATACATACATTGACAAAATTGACCCACATCTCATACTTTAGCAAAATTACTATTTTGCCCGGAACTTTCTCATATTTACACTTTAGTCCCAAAGGCTCGTAAAGTGATTTTTATTCAACTTTCTAGTCTTTCATGCTTAGCCGAATCACTTATTCAACTAAAGCTATCATCAATTCACACTAAACCACATATGTATGATCAAACTAAAGTTTTTCACAAACTAGTCCCTACATGCATTTTCATGGAAAATCACTTAACAAAAGATGTTTCTACTACATCAAGCTTTCATAATCTTCCATAAAACAACAAAATACATGCATGTCATACATATGAACATTTTTGAACATCCATAATAGCTCACCAAAAAGCTAAAAATAGCTTACTCATGCTACTAGGACTTCAAAAATACGAAGAATATCAAAAACCGGGCTTAAGAGCACTTACTAGCAAGCTTGAAAAATTGAAAGAGCCCTAACAATGGCTATTGAAATTTTCGGCAGCTTGGGGGAGAAGATGAGTGAATTTTTGTCATCTTTTCACCTATTTAATCACTTAATAACTAAATGACCAAAATGCCCTTTTTGATAAACTTCAAATTTTAACTTATCCATGCCCATTTTTGTCCAAAAATTAGAATTTGGACAAATTACTATTTAAGGACCTCTAATTAATAATCTAAAGCTATTTCACACATATAGCTTCTAGAAACACATATTTTGCAACTTTTGCAATTTAGTCCTTTTGGACAATTCAACCACAATTTCACAAAATTGCTTCATTAAACTTTCACACTAGCATGCATACATAATATAAACCTCAAAAACTCATTCATAACCCTCGGATTTGTGGTCTCGCACTACTATTCTGACTAGGCCCTAAATCGAGATGTTACAACTCTCCCCCCTTTAAAGATTTTCGTCCCCGAAAATCTTACCAGTAAAGAGGTTTGGATGTTGCTCTCTCATAGATCCTTCCGTTTCCCACGTAGCCTCTTCCACACCATGTTTCTGCCATAACACTTTCACTAGTGCTATGCTCTTGTTTCTCAACTGTTTCACTTCTCGAGCCAAGATCTTAATTGGCTCCTCTTCATAAGACGTATCCGGTCTTATCTCAATTTTCGTCGAAGGAATCACATGTGAAGGATCGGAGCGATACCGTCGCAACATCGACACATGGAACATGTTATGAATCTTTTCCAACTCTACTGGCAAAGCCAACCAATATGCTACAGGCCCAACTCTATCTGTAATCTCATACGGCCCTATGAACCTTGGACTCTATTTCCCTTTTTGTCCAAATCTCATAATCTTCTTCCACGGGGACACTTTCAAAAACACTTTGTCGCCCACTTCAAACTCAATTTCTTTTCTTTTCAAATCCGCGTACGACTTCTGTCGGTCCGAAGTAGCTCTCAGACTATTACAGATTACTTTCACCTTCTCTTCGATTTCTTCACTAGATCGACCCCATGGATCCGCTTCTCACTAAGCTCGGTCCAATACAAAGGAGTCTGACACTTACGACCATACAAAGCCTCATACGGTGCCATCTGTATACTCGACTGATAACTATTGTTATAGGCGAATTCGACCAAAGGTAGATATCTCTGCCAACTACCTTCGAATTCTAGCACACAGCATCGAAGCATATCTTCAAGAACTTGAATCACTCTTTCAGACTGACCATCGGTTTGCGGATGGAATGCAGTGCTGAAATTCAATCTTGTACCCATGGCTTCTTGCAACTTCTTCCAAAATCTTGAAGTAAACCTCAGATTTCTATCCTATATAATAGACACAGGTACACCATGCAATCTCACTATCTCTGCCACTTACAACTCAGCTAACTTATCCAGTGAATAATCAACACGTACTGGAATAAAGTGAGCCGACTTTGTCAATCTATCCACAACAACCCGCACAGCATCTCTCTTTCTCGGAGTCATCGGCAACTCCGTCATAAAATCCATGGTAACCCGATCCCATTTCCATTCGGGAACCATCACTGGCTGAAGCAATCCATAAGGCACTTGATGTTCAGCTTTCACTTGTTGAAAAATTAGACACTTTGCCACAAACTCTGAAATATCTCTTTTCATTCCTGGCCACCAATAAAACTTCCTCAAATCGTTGTACATTTTCGCATCTTTGCTGGATACTTGACAAACATCCACTTTGTGGGCCTCATAAAAACCTTTCGAATCAACTCCTCATTTTTAGGAACACAAATTGCACGCCGCGATAAAGCAAACAACCATTCGAACCCATTCGAAAATCAGAATCACATTTCGACCCGCACCTAGCTATCTTAGCTTGCATCTCGCTGTCATTTCTCTGAGCCTCACATATTTGTTGAACAAATAGTGGCTTAGCTCTTAACTCTGCCAAAATAGCACCATCATCAGACAATGCTAAACTCGCTCTCATAGCTCTTAGAGCATACAAGGATTTCCTACTGAAGGCATCCGCAACCACATTCACTTTTCCCGGGTGGTAATTAATGACTAACTCATAGTCTTTCAACAACTCAAGCCACCGTCTCTGTCTCAAATTTAGATCCTTCTGATATCAAATACTTTAAAATCTTGTGATCCGTAAAGATTCGACACTTCTCACCATACAAGTAATTTCGCCAAATCTTTAACGCAAAAACAATCACAGCCAACTCTAAATCATGAGTCAGATAATTCTTCTCGTGCGGCTTTAGCTGCCTCGAGGCGTAAGCGACTACCTTACCCTCTTGCATCAACACACAACCGAGACCATTAAACGACACATCATCAGAAACCACGAACTCTTTCCCGATTACGGTTGAACCAAAATCGGTGCCTCAGTCAACATTGTCTTTAGTCTCTCGAAGCTCTGTTGACATGTCTCAGTCCATTCAAACTTGACATCTTTATGCAATAGTTTCGTTATCAGGGTGGCAATCACAGAGAACCCCTTTACGAAACGTTTGTAATATCTCGCTAATCCCAAGAAACTTCTAATTTCTGACACGTTCCTCAGCGGTTTCCAATCCACAACAGCCGATATCTTACTCAGGTCAACTCTGACACCATCACCTGACACCATGTGTCCTAGGAATTCGACCTCTCGAAGCCAAAACTCACTCTTGCTAAACTTAGCATACAAATGCATATCTCTTAAAGTTTGCAAGACAATTCTCAAATGCTCTTCGTGATCATTCTCATCCCGAGAATAGATCAATATGTCGTCAATGAAGACAACTGCAAACTTGTCCACATACGGTCTGAAAACACGGTTCATCAGATCCGTAAAAATCGCAGGTGCATTCGTCAAACCAAACGGCATAACCAAAAACTCATAATGGCCATACCTTTTCCGAAATGCAGTTTTCAACACATCTTGCTCTTTCACTCTGAGCTGATAATAACCAGACCTCAAGTCTATCTTGGAGAACACTGTAGCTCCCTTTAGTTGATCATGTAAGACCACTTGATATCATGATATCATGTAAGACCACGTCTGGGATGTTGGCATTGATTCGAGATTTCGTGTAAGACCACGTCTGGAACGTTGGCATCGATATGAGATTTACGTGTAAGACCATGTGCGGGACATTGGCATCGTATTGATTCGTGTAAGACCACATGCACAAAGGGCATCGATATCGATTACATGTAAGACCACATCCGGGGCGTTGGCATTGTATGCGACTATTACGAGCATTACGAGTATCCTCGAGTTACGAGCGGTTTAACGAGCAAATCGAGAAATGAACGACTATGTGAGTTGTATATCCGTTTCAGGTACGTTTGAAAAGTACACTATGTGTGTATGAAAGGTAAGTGTTTATATGAACTTACCAAGATGAATATGTGTATGGAAATGATGAGATAATATGTGAATATATGCTTGAATGAGCTATGTGTATATGTGATAATTGAATTGAGAATTGTGGCAAGCTATGGCTAAGCAAATGAGCCAAAGAATATGTGATGAATTTGCATTGAGAAAACATTAATGTCATTGTATAAATATGGTTATGAGCATTTTATGCTAAGTTTATTTGTATATGGCTTACAAAGCTTTTGAAAGCTTACTTTGTGTGTATTTGTTCTGTTTTATAGATCGTCAAAGCTACTGAAGGCTCGGGACCGTTAAGGATCGTCATCACACTACCTAAGCTCATTGTGGTACCTTTTGGAAATGTATATAGTTAAATATGGTATGTATAGGCTAGATGTTTTGGTACATATATGAGATGTGTAAATAGCCATGAGATGTGGCTAGATAAATGTTGGTAATATGCATGAGTGAATATGATATATGATGCATGATTTGGTATGGCTTGATAGCAAATGAAATGGTCAAGGCTATGGTAAGCATATGAATGCATTATGAGTATGTATGTTTGATCAATGAAATGGTATTATGAAAGGTAAAATGTGGATGTATCATGCTTGGATATATATATGTGTTTTGGATGTACAAATTGGCATGATTGGAAATGGGATTGAATGTGGAGATTTGTTAATTATTTGACATGTCTTTGGATGTCAATTGTGCATGAAATAAATTGGTATGTTGCTTGTAGAGATGACCTTAGTGTGGGTGGCAATTTTGGCCTTGCAAGTGGCCTGTTTTGCCTACACGGCCATGGCACACGGGCGTGTCTGGTGGCCGTGTGAATAAGTCAGTAGCTAGCCTAATATTAAACGGCCATGGCACACGGGCGTGTCTGGTGGCCGTTTGGATAAGTCTGTATACATGCTCTGTTTTGGCACGGCCAGGACACATGGGTGTGTCTGGTAGCCGTGGGAGGCACACGGCCTGCCCACACGGGCGTGTGACCTCTGTAACATAGAAAAGTTTTAAATTTTTAAGAAATTTCATATGCGTTCGGTTTAGTCCCGACCCTATTCTAAAGCATGATTAAGGTCTCGTTGACTTATAAAAGGGACACTTTTATTGTGAGTGATGACTTGTATTATGAAATGTCTGTAAAAGTTTCTGATCTGTCCGGTAACGCCTTTAACCCTAATCTGGTGACGGATACGGGTTAAGGGTATTACATTTGGTTGGTATCAGAGCTATGGTTTAGTCGATTCTCGGACTAGCGTAGCGTGTAAGAGTCTTGCTATACATGCCATATATCTGAACTGTGATAGTGTGATGAATCCTGAAGTGTAAAATGTGATTTTCGTATAGTAATGGATCCCGATAGAGCCGTAGCTGACGATGTAGAAAGCAACGCGCCTATTTTCGCTCAAGGGACAGCGCCCTCTGATTCGAGACCGGCTATGAGTGGTCAAGAGGGAGAAGCTAAACAAGCTTTCTTCCAAATGATGAGTGAGTGGTTCACTCAGTTCGTAAGAAATAATCCGGCTATTTCACAACCTCCGCCCCCACCTAATCCCCCTCAAACATCTGCTATGCCTCCTACTACGAATATGAATCTGTTGAGTAAGCCTCCGGTCGACAAAATCCGTAAGTATGGGGCTGAAGAGTTTAGGGCTACTAGTGACGATGATGTCGAGAAAGCCAAATTTTGGCTGGAAAACACAATCCGAGTATTTGATGAGATGTCACTAAGTTCCGAGGAATTCATAAAGTGCGTTGTTTCCTTGCTACGAGACGCGACCTATCAGTGGTGGAAAACTTTGATCTCTGTTGTTCTGAAAGAGCGGGTCACATGGGATTTCTTTCAGATTGAGTTCCAAAAGAAATACATTAGTCAGAGATTCATTAATCAGAAACAAAAAGAATTTATGGAATTGAAGCAGGGCCGTATGTTTGTTACTGAATATGAAAGAGAATTCGTGAGGTTAAGTCAGTATGCTCGGGAATGTGTATCGTCGGAAGCAATTATGTGTAAGAGATTTGAAGATGGCCTCAATGAAGACATCCGCTTGTTAGTCGGAATTCTTGAGATAAAAGATTTTGTTGTTCTTATTGATCGGGCATGTAAAGCTGAAGCACTCGGGAAAGATAAAAGAAAAGCCGAATCTGAAGCTAGAGATGTGAGAAAGAGATTTCCGAACAAATCATTTCAGTCTGTTTCAAAGAAATTTCGAGATGAACAAAGTCGTTCGAGAGTTAATGTGGGACATTCTAGTAGAGATTGAGCTAGATCACAGTTGAGTTCCAAAGCTCCAGCAACTTCAATGGCAAGTGTTGGAAATGTCCGATCCGAGCGACCTGAGTGTAAGCACTGTGGTAAAAGACATCCGGGAAGTTGTAGATTGAATGATCGAGCTTGCTTCAGATGTGGATCGTTAGATCATTTTATCCGTGATTGCCTAGAGTCTGTTGAGCAAGAGATTGTTCAGAATCCGAGATCGGATAATGTTTCTGCAAGAGGTAGACCCTCCCGAATTGTAAGAAATGTCAGTGGTAGTCAGAGAATTACGAAAGACTCGATTCATAGATCTCGAAGCGGGCGCCGCCCGAGCATATGCCATCCGAGCTCGTGAGGAAGCTTCATCTCCTGATGTTATAACTGGTACATTTACACTTTATGATACTTCTGTGATTGCATTGATAAACCCTGGTTCTACTCATTCGTATATATGCATGAATTTAGTATCTAGTAAGACTTTGCCTGTAGAGTCTACTGAGTTTGTTATAAAAGTATCGAACCCCTTAGGTAAAAGTGTTTTGGTTGACAAAGTATGCAAGAATTGTTCGTTAATGTTTCGAGATATATGTTTTCCTGCTGATCTGATGCTATTACCATTTGATGAGTTTGATATCATTCTGGGTATGGACTGGTTGACATTGCATGATGCTGTTGTGAATAGTAAAAGAAATATTATTGATTTGAGATATCCGAATGATGAAATAGTTCGGGTTGAGTCAATTGATTTGACTGGATTACCGGCTGTGATATCTGTATTAAAAGCTCAAAGATATGTGAAAAAGGGATTTGAGGCATATTTTGCTTATGTGATTGATTCGAAAGTATCTGAAAAGAAAGTTGAATCATTGTCAGTTGTTTGTGAGTTTTCTGATGTATTCCCTGAAGAATTATCGGGATTGCCTCCAATACGTGAAGTTGAATTTGGTATAGACCTATTGCCTGGCACGACACCTATTTCGATAGCTCCGTATAGAATGGCGCCAACAGAGTTGAAAGAGTTAAAATCACAGTTGCAAGAGTTGACTGACAGAGGGTTCGCATGATCGAGTTTCTCACCTTGGGGTGCTCCTGTTCTGTTTGTGAAAAAGAAAGATGGCACGATGAGAATGTGTATAGACTATCGTCAATTGAACAAAGTGACTATAAAGAACAAATATATGTTGCCTAGAATCGATAATTTGTTTGATCAGCTTAAAGGAGCCACTGTGTTTTCAAAGATTGATCTGATATCGGGATACTACCAGTTGAGAGTGAAAGATTCAGACATTCCGAAAACTGCTTTCAGAACGAGGTACGGGCATTATGAGTTTTTAGTTATGCCTTTCGGACTAACGAATGCTCCTGCTGTCTTTATGGATTTGATGAACAGAATTTTCAGACCGTACCTAGATCGATTTGTTGTTGTATTCATTGACGACATTTTGATTTATTCACGGGATGAAACTGAACATGTTGAACATCTGAGAATTGTGTTGCAAACTTTGTGAGATAAGCAATTGTATGCGAAATTCAGCAAATGTGAATTCTGGTTACGTGAAGTCAGTTTTCTGGGACATATTGTATCGGCCTCTGGAATACGAGTTGATCCAAACAAGATTTCTGCTATTTTGGAATGGAAACCTCCGAAGAATGTGTCTGAAGTATGCAGTTTTCTGGGACTTGCTGGTTATTATCGAAGATTCGTAAAAGGCTTTTCGATGATAGCTACTCCGTTAACTAGATTGCTTCAGAAAGATGTGAGATATGAATGGTCCGATAAATGTAAGAAAAGTTTTAATCGATTGAAAACTCTTTTGACTGAAGCTCCAGTTTTGACACAACCAGAATCAGGCAAAGAGTTTGTAATTTACAGTGATGCTTCGTTGAATGGTCTGGGATGTGTACTGATGCAAGAAGGCAAATTCATAGCTTATGCCTCGAGACAACTAAAGCCGCATGAAAAGAACTATCCGACTCATGATCTTGGACTAGCTGCGATTGTGTTCGCATTAAAGATTTGGCGTCATTATCTGTTCGGTGATAAATGTCACGTATTTTCGGATCATAAAAGTCTAAAATATTTGATGACTCAGAAAGATTTGAATCTGCGTCAGAGAAGATGGTTAGAGTTATTGAAAGACTACGAGCTTGTAATTGATTATCACCTGGGTAAGGCAAATGTTGTTGCTGATGCACTGAGTCGGAAATCATTGTTTGCTTTGCGTTCAATGAATGCCCATTTAGATCTATCTGATGAAAGTTCAGTGTTAGCTGAATTGAAAGTGAAACCGTTATTTTTACAACAAATATATTATGCTCAGAAAGTTGATAATGAAATAATAGAAAAATGAGCTCAGTGTGATTTGAATTCTGATTTTGAATTTCGACTGGATGATGATGATTACTTGAGATTCTGAGATCGAATATGTGTTCCGAGAAACTCAGAGTTGATCCAGTTGATTTCGAATGAAGCACATAATGTAACACCCCTTACCCGGGTTCTACGCCGGAACCGGGCCCGAGGCGTTACCGAACTCAAACCACTTGATCGCCACTTAAGCTCGTCGTAACTACTCTCTGAAGTCATCTCAACAACCTCATTCTCGACTTACGAGGCCTCACTCATACACACGAGGGCTCTCGAGACTAAACCGAAACTTTTTCCAATCTTAAAAATTTTCTCTTTACACAGGTCTCACACGCCCGTGCAAGATTAGACACGCCCGTGCATGGACACACACGCCATGTCCCCAAATCGTGCCTAAAAACCCAAAGATTCGCCAATGCCCCACGGCCAAGGCACACGCCCGTGCTTACCACCCGTTGTGCACACTGACTACTTTAACACGGCCTAGAGTCTAGACACACGCCTGTGTGGCTAGCCCGTGGCCAACACTGGATAATCCCACACGCCCTAGACACACACCCGCGCAGCTAGTCCGTGGTCTATTCTGATTTATAATACTAACATGCGGGGGCCTTGCGCCAAAGAAGAGCACGCCCGTGGGCTGACCGTGTGTCACACATGGCCTAGACACATGCCCGTGTGTCTATCCACATGGACAAGAACAAAGCTATGTGCCAAGCTCTTTTCACCCCTCTAGCATACACAACATATACTCATCTAACACCATCATAATCAACTCAAATTGAAGTGCATTCTCACATAGAAAACTACATCTTTCTTTCATATAATGTAATAGCCAACAACCATGTCATTATACAAAATAAGCTATCCATCTAAAGGCCAACACATCTTAGCCATTTACAACAAAATCCACTAACTTGTCTAGCCCCTATACATGCCATAAACAAAACATTAAGTTTCATGTACCAAAGTGTGCTTTGATATGTGGGTGTTTGTCTTCGATGATCCTCGTATCTCGATTCAACGCTTTTAATCTATAAGACAAGGGAAAAGAAAGAGAGTAAGCTTTGAGCTTAGTAAGTTTACACATAAACAATTAAGCAACATAGTATAAGCTAAGCAACCATTAGCATTATACCAACAAGTAATTCACAACTATGCTTACTCTTTCTATCCCTTACCACATTTCCAACACATCATGAGTCACATACTCATAACCATCGAAATGCACCCCTGCATTCAATGTCACATTTACACAATATACAACACATCATTATTTCTCAATAATTCATCCATACAGCTAATTAACTTAATTATACATCCACGCAGCTATTTTACTCAATGATGCAATTACATGGCTAATCCACACAGTTAACCCACACAGCTAATGTCTCGGTGGTTTCGCACTTAGCCTACCACAAAGGTAATCATAGGGGTTTCTCACTTAGCCCACTAAACGATATACCTCACGATAGCATCGCACATAGCCAGCTCATCGTCAATATGCATTAGGATGGTATCGCACTTAGTCTACCATCTACCATTATCACTACACATTCACATGTCTACTTACTCAATTAAACATCCATTCACAATTCTACTACATTTATTCTACTTGGACCACATAGGTTCTCAATCAATCTCGAACAGGCTACACACTAGCTATCATCAACAATTTGTAAGTATGAATGCATTGTTTATGCTTAGACTTACCTCGATACTCAAAAGTATAGAAATATGCAATTTAGTCCACCACCTTGCTCTTGCCTCAGTTTCGATCCGGGCTTCGTGTTTCTTGATCTATAATGAATAAATCAGCTTATTTTAATACATACATTGACAAAATTGACCCACATCTCATACTTTAGCAAAATTACTATTTTGCCCCTAACTTTCTCATATTTACACTTTAGTCCCAAAGGCTCGTAAAGTGATTTTTATTCAACTTTCTAGTCTTTCATGCTTAGCCGAATCACTTATTCAACTAAAGCTATCATCAATTCGCACTAAACCACATATGTATGACCAAACTAAAGTTTTTCACAAACTAGTCCCTACATGCATTTTCATGGAAAATCACTTAACAAAAGATGTTTCTACTACATCAAGCCTTCATAATCTTCCATAAAACAACAAAATAAATGCATGTCATACATATGAACATTTTTGAACATCCATAATAGCTCACCAAAAAGATAAAAATAGCTTACTCATGCTACTAGGACTTCAAAAATACGAAGAATATCAAAAATCGGGCTTAGGAGCACTTACTAGCAAGCTTGAAAAATTGAAAGAGCCCTAACAATGGCTATTGAAATTTTCGGCAGCTTGGGGGAGAAGATGAGTGAATTTTTGTCATCTTTTCACCTATTTAATCACTTAATAACTAAATGACCAAAATGCTCTTTTTGATAAACTTCAAATTTTAACTCATCCATGCCCATTTTTGTCCAAAAATTAGAATTTGGACAAATTACTATTTAAGGACCTCTAATTAATAATCTAAAGCTATTTCACACATATAGCTTCTAGAAACACACATTTTACAACTTTTGCAATTTAGTCCTTTTGGATAATTCAACCACAATTTCACAAAATTGCTTCATTAAACTTTCACACTAGCATGCATACATAATATAAACCTCAAAAACTTATTCATAACCCTCGAATTTCTGGTCTCGCACTACTATTCTGACTAGGCCCTAAATCGGGATGTTACAACTCTCCCCCCTTTAGAGATTTTCATCCCCGAAAATCTTACCAGTAAAGAGGTTTGGATGTTGCTCTCTCATAGCTCCTTCCGTTTCCCACGTAGCCTCTTCCACACCATGTTTCTGCCATAACACTTTCCCTAGTGCTATGCTCTTATTTCTCAACTGTTTCACTTCTCGAGCCAAGATCTTAATTGGCTCCTCTTCATAAGTCGTATCCGGTCTTATCTCAATTTTCATCGAAGGAATCACATGTGAAGGATCGGAGCGATACCATCGCAACATCGACACATGGAACACGTTATGAATATTTTCCAACTCTACCGGCAAAGCCAACCGGTATGCTACAGGCCCAACTCTATTGGTAATCTCATACGGCCCTATGAACCTTGGACTCTATTTCCCTTTTTGTCCAAATCTCATAATCTTCTTCCACGGGGACACTTTCAAAAACACTTTGTCGCCCACTTCAAACTCAATTTCTTTTCTTTTCAAATCCGCGTACGACTTCTGTCCGTCCGAAGTAGCTCTTAGACTATTGCGGATTACTTTCACCTTCTCTTCGGTTTCTTCACTAGATCGACCCCATGGATCCGCTTCTCACTAAGCTCAGTCCAATACAAAGGAGTCCGACACTTACGACCATACAAAGCCTCATACGGTGCCATCTGTATACTCGACTGATAACTATTGTTATAGGTGAATTCGACCAAAGGTAGATATCTCTGCCAACTACCTTCGAATTCTAGCACACAGCATCGAAGCATATCTTCAAGAACTTGAATCACTCTTTCAGACTGACCATCGGTTTGCGGATGGAACGTAGTGCTGAAATTCAATCTTGCACCCATGGCTTCTTGCAACTTCTTCCGAAATCTCGAAGTAAACCTCGGATTTCTATCCTATATAATAGACACAGGTACACCATGCAATCTCACTATCTCTGCCACTTACAACTCAGCTAACTTATCCAGGGAATAATCAACACCTACTAGAATAAAGTGATCCGACTTTGTCAATCTATCCACAACAACCCACACAGCATCTCTCTTTCTTGGAGTCATCGGCAACTCTGTCACAAAATCCATGGTAACCCGATCCCATTTCCATTCGGGAACCATCACTGGCTGAAGCAATCCCGAAGGCACTTGATGTTCAGCTTTCACTTGTTGACAAATTAGACACTTTGCCACAAACTCTGAAATATCTATTTTCATTCCTGGCCACCAATAAAACTTCCTCAAATCGTTGTACATTTTAAATCTTCCCGGATGTCTTGACAAACATCCACCGTGGGCCTCATAAAAACCTTCGAATCAACTCCTCATTTTTAGGAACACAAATTACATCGCGATATAAGCAAAACAACCATTCGAACCCATTCGAAAATCAGAATCACATTCCGACCCGCACCTAGCTATCTTAGCTTGCATCTCGCTGTCATTTCTCTGAGCCTCACATATTTGTTGAACAAATAGTGGCTTAGCTCTTAACTCTGCCAAAATAGCACCATCATCAGAAAATGCTAAACTCGCTCTCATAGCTCTTAGAGCATACAAGGATTTCCTACTCAAGGCATCCGCAACCACATTCGCTTTTCCCGGGTGGTAATCAATGACTAACTCATAGTCTTTCAACAACTCAAGCCACCGTCTCTGTCTTAGATTCAGATCCTTCTGATCCATCAAATACTTTAAACTCTTGTGATCCGTAAAGATTCGACACTTCTCACCATACAAGTAATTTCGCTAAATCTTTAACGCAAAAACAATCACAGCCAACTCTAAATCATGAGCCGGATAATTCTTCTCGTGCGGCTTTAGCTGCCTCGAGGCGTAAGCGACTACCTTACCCTCTTGCATCAACACACAACCGAGACCATTAAACGACACATCACTGTAAACCACGAACTCTTTCCCCAATTCTGGTTGAACCAAAATCGGTGCCTCAGTCAACATTGTCTTTAGTCTCTCGAAGCTCTGTTGACATGTCTCAGTCCATTCAAACTTGACATCTTTATGCAATAGTTTCGTTATCGGGGTGGCAATCACAGAGAACCCCTTTACGAAACGTTTGTAATATCCCGCTAATCTCAAGAAACTTCTGATTTCTGACACGTTCCTCAGCGGTTTCCAATCCACAACAGCCGATATCTTACTCGGGTCAACTCTGACACCATCACCTGACACCATGTGTCCTAGGAATCCGACCTCTCGAAGCCAAAACTCACTCTTGCTAAACTTAGCATACAACTGCTTATCTCTTAAAGTTTGCAAGACAATTCTCAAATTCTCAAATTCTCAATCAATAAAGGACAATTCTTACACACTCTGTCCACTGACACATGCTTTCCTAACGGGTTTGACACCTTAACCACTATATCTGTAGACTCAACGGTCATACTCAAACTAGATGCTAATCTCATGCAAATATAAGAATGAGTAGACCCTGGATCTATTAAAGCAATAACGAAGGTGTCATAGAGAGAAAAGGTACCCGTTATCATATCAGGGGAGGATGCTTCTTCACGAGCGCGAATAGCATACGTCCTCATAGGTGCCCGACCCTCTGGTCTCACAGTAAAATCTCTGGGTGCACCTCTACCACTATTCCCGCCTCTCGAGTTCCTTGGTGGTCTACCCCTCGTAGACACATCACTAGGTCTCAGCTCTTGCCTCTCTTCCTTTTCATCCCTCTCAGGACAGTTACGGATAAAGTGGTCAGGGGAACCATACTTATAACATTTTCGAATATTTCCCCAACACTCTCTGGTGTGATACCTACCACAACTTGGACACTCCGGTTTACTCTTTGTATTGCCCACACTTTTCATCGAGGGAGCTTGGGCTCTCGAACCCGAGTGAGTATTGCCCAAGTCTCGATGCGAATAACCCACTGGTGCTGCCATCCGAGGATTCACTTCCTTGGATCTTTTCGACTGGGCTTGATATGACTTGCCCATCGGCCTCTTTCTAGCATATCGGGCTTCACTCACAGCCCTCCTCTTTTCTGAACTCAGCTCTTCGGCTTTACTTGCCCTCTCAACTAATACTACAAATTCTTTCAACTCCAAAATGCCCACTAGGAGTTTGATGTCCTCATTCAGCCCATCTTCGAACCTCTTACACAAGATGGTCTCAGTCGATAAATATTCTGGAGCGTATTTGCTAAGCCTAACAAACTCACGCTCATATTCTGCCACTGTCATTCTTCTTTGTTTCAAATCAAGGAATTCCTTCCTTTTTCGTTCAGTAAACCTCTGGCTTATATACTTCTTTCGAAACTCTTCCAAAAAGAAGTCCCACGTCACCCGCTATCTCGGGACCACTAGCGTCAACGTTTTCCACCAATGGTATGCCAAATCTCTCAGCAAGGATACGACACACTTCAAACTCTCTTCAGGCGTACATGAGAGTTTATCGAACACCCTCATCGAGTTCTCCAACCAGAACTCCGCCCTCTCAGGGTCATCATCCACCTTAGCTCTAAACTCCTCAGCCCCGTGCTTCCTAATCTTATCCACCGGGGGCTTCGATATCCTCACTACATCCATACCTTGATGAGCCACTAGATTTAGCTGAGGTATAGGAGGAGGAGGTGGAGGAGGTTGAGCATTAGGGTTCGCTTGAACATAGTCCGAGTACCAATTACTCATCATCTGGAGAAAGGCTTCCCGTGCCTCTTCCCCTTGAACCCTAACCTCGGGTCCACTCTCAACGGGTGCGGTTCCTTGCGCAGAAGCCGACGCATTACTAGCTGCTTCATCAACAGTCAATGGATCGGAATCCATATACTATATAAAACAAGATTTAAATCATCAGAAACCACCACACTACCATTGTACACTTATGGCATGTATAGCTAGACTCATACACCCGCTACGGTAGTCCTAGAAACGGCTAAACCATAGCTCTGATACCACTAAATGTAACACCTCTTACCCGGGTTCTATGCTAGAACCGGGCCCGAGGCGTTACCGAACTCAAACCACTTGATCGCCACTTAGGCTCGTTGTAACTACTCTCTGAAGTCATCTCAACAACCTCATTCTCGACTTACGAGGCCTCACTCGTACACACAAGGGCTCTCGAGACTAAACCGAAACTTTTTCCAATCTTAAAAATTTTCTCTTTACACAGGTCTCACACGCCCGTGTAAGATTAGACACGCCCGTGCATGGAAACACACGCCCTTGTCCCCAAACCGTGCATAAAAACCCGACGATTCTCGCCAATGCCCCACGACCAAGGCACGCGCGTGCCACCACCCGTAGTGAACACTCGACTACTTTAACACGGCCTAGAGTCTAGACACACGCCCGTGTGGCTAGCCCGTGGCCAACATTGGATAATCTCACACGCCCTAGACACACGCCTGTGCAGCTAGTTTGTGGTCTATTCTGATTTATAATACTAACATGCAGGGGATGCACGGCCAAAGCGCACGCCCGTGGGCTAACCGTGTGTCACACATGGCCTAGACACACGCCCGTGTGTCTATCCACATGGACAAGAACAAAGCTATGTGCCAAGCTCTTTTCACCCCTCTAGCATACACAACATATACTCATCTAACACCATCATAATCAACTCAAATTGAAGTGCATTCTCACATAGAAAACTACATCTTTCTTTCATATAATGTAATATCCAACAACCATGGCATTATAAAAAATAAGCTATCCATCTAAAGGCCAACACATCTTAGCCATTTACAACAAAATCCACTAACTTGTCTAGCCCCTATACATGCCAAAAACAAAACATTAAGTTTCATGTACCAAAGTGTGTCTTTGATATGTGGGGTGTCTTACGATGATCCTCGTATCTCGATTCAACGCTTTTAATCTATAAGACAAGGGAAAAGAAAGAGAGTAAGCTTTGAGCTTAGTAAGTTTACACATAAACAATTAAGCAACATAGTATAAGCTAAGCAACCATTAGCATTATACCAACAAGTAATTCACAACTATGCTTACTCTTTCTATCCCTTACCACATTTCCAACACATCATGAGTCACATACTCATAACCATCGAAATGCACCCCTGCATTCAATGTCACATTTACACAATATACAACACATCATTATTTCTCAATAATTCATCCACGCAGCTAATTAACTTAATTATACATCCACGCAGCTATTTTACTCAATGATCTAATTACATGGCTAATCCACACAGTTAACCCACACAGCTAATGTCTCGGTGGTTTCGCACTTAGCACACCACATTCGATTAATAAGGTGGTATCGCACTTAGCCTACCACAAAGGTAATCATAGGGGTTTCTCACTTAGCCCACTAAACGATATACCTCACGATAGCATCGCACATAGCCAGCTCATCGTCAATATGCATTAGGATGGTATCGCACTTAGTCTACCATCTACCATTATCACTACACATTCACATGTCTACTTACTCAATTAAACATCCATTCACAATTCTACTACATTCATTTTACTTGGACCACATAGGTTCTCAATCAATCTCGAACAAGCTACACACTAGCTATCATCAACAATTTGTAAGTATGAATGCATTGTTTATGCATAGACTTACCTCGATACTCAAAAGTATAGAAATATGCAATTTAGTCCACCACCTTGCTCTTGCCTCGATTTCGATCTAGGCTTCGTCTTTCTTGATCTATAATGAATAAATCAGCTTATTCAATACATACATTGACTAAATTAACCCACATCTCATACTTTAGCAAAATTACTATTTTGCCCCTAACTTTCTCATATTTACACTTTAGTCCCAAAGGCTCGTAAAGTGATTTTTATTCAACTTTCTAGTCTTTCATGCTTAGCTGAATCACTTATTCAACTAAAGCTATCATAAATTCTCACTAAACCACATATGTATGACCAAACTAAAGTTTTTCACAAACTAGTCCCTACATGCATTTTCATGGAAAATCACTTAACAAAAGATGTTTCTACTACATCAAGCTTTCATAATCTTCCATAAAACAACAAAATACATGCATGTAATACATGTGAACATTTTTGAACATCCATAATAGCTCACCAAAAAGCTAAAAATAGCTTACTCATGCTACTAGGATTTCAAAAATACGAAGAATATCAAAAACCGGGCTTAGGAGCACTTACTAGCAAGCTTGAAAAATTGAAAGAGCCCTAACAATGGCTATTGAAATTTTCAGCAGCTTGGGGGAGAAGATGAGTGAATTTTTGTCATCTTTTCACCTATTTAATCACTTAATAACTAAATGACCAAAATGCCCTTTTTGATAAACTTCAAATTTTAACTCATCCATGCCCATTTTTGTCCAAAAATTAGAATTTGGACAAATTACTATTTAAGGACCTCTAATTAATAATCTAAAGCTATTTCACACATATAGCTTCTAGAAACACACATTTTGCAACTTTTGCAATTTAGTCCTTTTGGACAATTCAACCACAATTTCACAAAATTGCTTCATGAAACTTTCACACTAGCATGCATACATAAAATGAACATCAAAAACTCATTCATAACCCTCGGATTTGTGGTCTCGCACCACTATTCCGACTAGGCCCTAAACCGGGATGTTACACATAACAGTCGTCTATCTGTTCATCCGGGAAGTACAAAAATGTATCATGATTTGAAGCAACACTATTGGTAGTCTGGTATGAAGTGGGACATATTTGACTTTGTATCAAAATTTTTAGTTTGTCAGCAAGTTAAGGCTAAACATCAAGTTCCGTCTGGATTGCTACAACCGATTCTGATTCCTGAGTGGAAATGGGATAGAGTGACAATGGATTTTGTTTCGGGATTGCCTCTGACCTCGAGAAAGAAAGATGCGATTTGGGTTGTAGTTGATCGATTGACAAAATCTGCTCATTTTATTCTGGTACGATCTGATTACTCACTTGATAGATTAGCTGAGCTTTACATTTCTGATATTGTGAGATTGCACGGGGTGCCGCTGTCTATTATGCCCGATAGAGATCCGAGATTTACTTCACGGTTCTAGAAGAAATTGCAAGAAGCTTTAGGCACGAAATTGCACTTCAGTACAGCCTTTCATCCACAAACGGATGGTCAGTCCGAACGGATTATTCAGATACTCGAGGATATGTTGAGATGTTGCATTCTTGAGTTTGATGGTGCGTGGGAACAGTACCTGCCATTAATTGAATTTGCGTATAATAATAGTTTTCAGTCGAGCATCAAAATGGAACCTTATGAGGCTTTGTACGGACGCAAATGTCGAACACCTCTGTATTGGACTGAGCTTAGTGATAATAAGATATACGGGGTCGATTTGATAAAAGACACTGAACAGAAAGTGAAAGTTATCCGTGGCAATCTAAAAGTAGCGCCTGATCGTCAGAAGTCCTATGCGGATTTGAAACGAAAAGATATGGAGTTTGAAATCGGTGACAAAGTGTTTTTGAAAGTGTCTTCGTGGAAGAAAGTACTCAGATTTGGACGTAAAGGCAAGTTGAGTCCGAGGTTTATCTGACCGTTTGAGGTCATTGAGTGTGTTGGACCTGTTGCGTACAGATTGTTGTTACGCTCAGAGCTAGAAAACATACATAATGTATTTCACGTGTCAATGCTTCGTTGATATAGATCTAATCCATCACATGTGATTATTCTGTCTAAAATTAAAATTCGATCTGATATGACTTATGAAGAAGAATCGATCCGTATTTTAGCTCGTGAAGTGAAAGAGTTGAGAAACAAGAGAATTCAATTAGTGAAAGTGTTGTGGCATCGACACGGAGTTAAAGAGGCTACGTGGGAGCTTGAAGATTCAATGAGACAAAGAATATCCGAATCATTTTAACCAGTAAGATTTTCTGGACGAAAATCTCTAAGAGGAGAATTGTAACAGTCCGATTTATACCCTAGTCGAAACAATGGTTTCGGGACCACGAATTCGAGTTAGAATAATATTTTAATATTAATTTTTGTGTCTATGATATGTGATTAAGCATGTGTTAAAGTTTCGTAGATTAATTTGTCCGTTTGTGTGCTTAATTTGACAAAAGGACTAAATCGCATAAGTTGTAAAAGTGGTTTTCTATTTAATTAATGGCCTATTTGAGATGGCTTTTAAATGGGGAGGCCTTATGAGGCAAATAAGCCATTTCTAAGATAGTGGATGGCTAATGGACGGTTTTGGACATAAAACATATAGTTTTCTAATTATTTCTACTAAGGTCATTTTAGTAAAATGGATATTAACATGTTTATAATAAAACAAACAAATTCAAAGATGAATATGTTCATCTTTGTCCACCAAAAACACAAAAGAAAAGATGGAAGAAAAGCTTTGTTACATTCGGCTATTACAAGCCTTAATTTAAGGTATGTTTTTGATCGGTTTTTGATAATTTCTATGTTTTTGTAATCGTTGCTTCGTATACTCCTAAACCCATGCTTCAATTTTGTGAGTTGATGAATATTTTGAAATGTTTCATTGATGAACTCATGTGTTTTGTAATGTTTGATGGTGAAAAATGAAAGAAATGTGTTTGATTAACAAGTTTTATCTTTGGAGTTTTGATGAATTTGAGTATTTTGGATGTAATTGAGAAAATAATATTTTGAGGGACTAAATTGTGAAATAAATGAAATGTATGGACTTGTATGGACTACATGAGAATTCGGCTAAGCATGGGCATCATGAGATTTTGTGTATTTTGTGATTTTTTGAAATAAGGACTAAATTGTCAAAATGTGAAAATGTGAGGGCTAATTTGTAAATTGCCGTAAATATGTGTCTTTGGATTGAATTGAATGAATTGATGAATAAATGGATTAAATTTGAATATGTATAGAACAAGAACCGAAGAAAACAGACTTAGATCGAGGGAAGTCAAAAGTAATTGAATAGCCGAGTTCATTTTCGTATATCCAAATCCGAGGTAAGTCTATATACAAATAAATATATTTGTATTACATTATGTATATGCATATGAGACTACATTGTGATGAATGCGTATGAAATGATGAATATATGGATTCCGAGAAAGTATCGAGAAATAGTTAATGTCTGAGAAGTCTCGTAAGAACCTAGGAATAGATAGGAATTACGTATGTCATGACATAGGTGTCTGATACATGATATCATGTAAGACCACGTCTGGGACGTTGGCATTGATTCTAGATTTCATGTAAGACCACGTATGGGACGTTGGCATCGATATGAGATTTACGTGTAAGACCATGTCTGGGACATTGGCATCGTATTGATTCGTGTAAGACCCTGTCTGGGACAATGGCATCGATATCTGATTACATGTAAGACCACGTCTGGGACGTTGGCGTTGTACAACTATTCTGAGCATTCTGAGTATCCTATCAGATTCCGAACGGTTCAACGGGCAAGTCCGAGAAATGAACGACTATGTGAGTTGTATATCTGTTTCAGGTACGTTTGAAAAGTACACTATGTGTGTATGAAAGGTAAGTGTTTATATGAACTTACCAAGATGAATATGTGTACGGAAATGATGAGATAATATGTGAATATATGCTTGAATGAGCTATGTGTATATGTGATAATTGAATTGAGAATTGTGGCAAGCTATGGCTAAGCAAATGAGCCAAAGAATATGTGATGAATTTGCATTGAGAAAACATTAATGTCATTGTATCAATATGGTTTTGAGCATTTTATGCTAAGTTTATTTGTATATGGCTTACTAAGCTTTTGAAAGCTTACTTTGTGTGTATTTGTTCTACTTTATAGATCGTCAAAGCTACTGAAGGCTCGGGACTGTCGAGGATCGTCATCACACTACCTAAGCTCATTGTGGTACCTTTTGGAAATGTATATAGTTAAATATGGCATGTATAGGCTAGATGTTTTGGTACATATATGAGATGTGTAAATAGCCACGAGATGTGGCTGGATAAATGTTGGTAATATGCATGAGTGAATATGATATATGATGCATGATTTGGTATGGCTTGATAGCAAATGAAAAGGTCAAGGCTATGGTAAGCATATGAATGCATTATGAGTATGTATGTCTGATCAATGAAATGGTATTATGAAAGGTAAAATGTGGATGTATCATGCTTGGATATATATATGTGTTTTGGATGTACAAATTGGCATGATTGGAAATGGGATTGAATGTGGAGATTTGTTGATTATTTGACATGTCTTTGGATGTCAATTGTGCATGAAATAAATTGGTATGTTGCTTGTAGAGATGACCTTAGTGTGGGTGGCAATTTTGGCCTTGCAAGTGGCCTGTTTTGCCTACACGGCCATGGCACACGGGCGTGTCTGGTGGCCGTGTGAATAAGTCAGTAGCTAGCCTAATATTAAACGGCCATGGCACACGGGCGTGTCTGGTAGCCATGTGGATAAGTCAGTATACATGCTCTATTTTGGCACAGCCAGGACACATGGGTGTGTCTGGTAGCCGTGGGAGGCACACGGCCTGCCCACATGGACGTGTGACCTCTGTAACATAGAAAAGTTTTAATTTTTGAGAAATTTCATATGTTTTCGGTTTAGTCCCAACCCTATTCTAAAGCATGATTAAGGTCTCGTTGACCTATAAAAGGGACAATTTGATTGTGAGTGATAACTTGTATTTTGAAACGTCTGTAAAAGTTTTCGATCTGTTCGGTAACGCCTTTAACCCTAATCCGACAATGGATACGGGTTAGGAGTGTTACACTTCAACATTTGAAATTAAATATTAGACTCGTGCTAAAATAAATAAATTCGTATCGTAGTTTGAATGGATGCCCTATGTCGATCCGAAAATTCAATAATGCATCCCGATCGACTTTTTGGCCAATCGCAACATCTAGAATGTCAAAGTGTCATTGATAATTTTTGCAACGGTCGAGATGCACGAATTCGACCGAGTGATGCGGTAGTTCGGGTGTACGCAACGTATTCCGTCGTCACCCTAAGATCTCGATGACCTACACAAGATCGACTTGCGAGGGAGACTCGAGGAAGATTTATCAAAATTCCACAAGAAATATATCGAGATGTAACAGCGTAGGTACGATTACTTGCCAACGTGTGAACCATTTATCACACCGGAGTTGGTGACATCTGCGGATTATATGGATTGGTTAAGGCATAACAACAAGTTGTATGTACTGCCGGATACGGAAAGGAGTAGGCAGCGTTGCCTTTGGAGATCAAGAAGAGTATCCAGCAATCCTAGGTCAGGAGAGCATGTCGTGGGGTGATCAATATCTACTCCTAATGGGCGTGCAACCTCTCAGTCAGTATGGTTCATATGTTTTTGTGTTAACCTAATTTTTTTTTACACATGACCTTCTCAAAGTCTATTTTTCACACCACCTCCACACGCCGAGCCATACTACATGTTTACATACTCAAACTGAATATTAGATTTTGGAGACATATATACACAATTTAAGTGTGAGTGCATTGGTTGCCATTCATAGACACTTGCGAGATGCGAGATTCTTGTACGTGGCTCACATGTTCAGGGGGACTAAATTGGATCCCCCACTTATCAGTGCTTTTGTAGAAAGATGGAGACCCGAGATACACACATTCCATCTTTCTTGTGGTGAGTGTACAATTACACTTGAGGACATTGGTTTACAACTCGGTCTACCGGTCAATGGGGAAATTGTTATAGGGGCAATGGCAAGTGGCGAGTGTCGATTGGAGCGCAACATACGAGCAACTACTAAGGAAGGTGTCGAACAAGTTTAAAAGTAGCCGGATCGAGATGGGTTGGTTGGAGGATAACTTCAAACGTATCGATGTCTCCACGAGTGAGCACGCGCATTCATATTGAGGTTGATCATGGGTCTACTTATGCTAGATAAATCTCGAAATCTAGTACATTTAAGGTGGCTACTACTACTAGTCGACTTGAAAGAAGCAGGGCATGTCAGTCAGGGATCAATGGTGTTGGCAATATTGTACCGAGAGATGTGTTGGGCGACAAAACCAGAATAAGTTAAAATCGACTGTTACAAGCTCATTCTTCAATCGTGGGCATGGTATCGACTACCATTTTTATGGTCCTAAGTGGATCCCTTATGAATTCCCACTCGTAATATGGTAAAATTTATTTGATAATATCATTATCCTAATATATTTTTCATTATTGTAATTTTGAAATAACATATTATTTGAATAGGTGGAATAATTGCGTGAGACACACAGGTATACCAACCGAGCTCGAGGATATCTGACTAGCATTATATCAACAATCGGAAGAGGAGGTTAGTTTATGAAATTTAAATTTATATAATATTTACTTCAACATTTGAAATTAAACATTAGATTCGTGCTAAAATTAATAAATTCGTACTGTAGTTTGAATGGATGTCATATGTCAATCCGAGAATTCAATAATATGTCCCGATCGACATTTTGGCCAATCGCAACATCTGGAACATCAAAGTGTCATTGATAATTTTTGCAATGATCGAGATGCACGAATTCGACCAAGTGATGCAGTAGTTCTGGTGTACGCAACGTATTTCGATGTCACCTCAGGATCTCGATGACCTACATAAGATCGACTTATGGGGAAGACTCGAGGAAGATTGACCAAGATTCTATAAAGATGTATTATAGATGTATATCGAGATGTGGCAACGTAGGTACAATTACTTGCCAATGTGTGAACCATTTATCACACCGGAGTTGGTGACATCTGCAAATTACATGGATTGGTTAAGGCATAATGACAAGTTGTATCTACTGCTGGATGAGGAAAGGAGTAGGCAATGTCGCCTTAGGAGGTCAAAATGAGCGTCCAGCAATCCTAGGTCGGGAGAACATGCCATGGGGGGATCAATATCTGCTCCTAATGGGTGTGCAAACTCTCAGTCAGTATGGTTCATATTTTTTGTGCTAACCTAATTTTTCTTTACAGAAGCACCACAACATACATCATCATTCACTGCATCAACACCTTCTCAAAGTCTATTTTTCGCACCACCACCACCCATTGGACCATATTACATGTCGATGTCTCCAGCAACACCAACGTATTCGATATCATTGACTATTCTCACCTCTTATCCCAAATCGAGTTATGCGACACCATACAATTATCTCACATTTTATCCCCAGCATCGTTGTTCTACTAAGGTGGGCCATCTTGGCAATCGCCTATTAATACAACGAGGGATGTAGGATAGGTTCTTAGGACCCAAACGCACTCAACCATGGAGGAAGGAGATAAAGATGTAAATCAATATCGAGGTCGAGGTGAAGATGAAGATGGAGATGAATATGAGGAGTCAGCACCCCAACTTGTTCGACGGAACCCTAGGCATACCCGATTACCACCCAGTTGTGGCATACATTCGAGACGCCCATGATTTTGTTATTTGTAATTTTTTTCAAATACTTCATTTTTTAGTTTGTTAAATTTTAATTTTTGTTGTAATAAATGTTTCCTTCTATAATGTACTTGTTCCACTTTCATTGACACCAAATTGTATTCTTTATTTTACATCCCAAATGTACACTTATTTACAATATACGCAGCAAATTTATTAAATTGGTTTGTACTGTACCATATCGTATGTTTAGTTCCAATTTTTTTTCATTTGTGTTATTTTTTTCATTTAAGTTTTTCCCTCCATTTATTACAATCTTTTCAAAAATTAAGGATTTATTCACAAGGTACGAGAAAAAATTTAAAAAAATTGTTTCGTATTGTAATATATCTTACTTCAATAATTAATATTAACTTACAATTTTTCGAAAAAATAAATGAATAAATGAACATATGGTTTTTTTGTATGTTTTTTTTTTATGTTTATCAATGAGAATGAGTTAGTGTTTTAATTAGGTGCTTTCCTCGATGTTCCCTCCAAGTGTGGACATATTGGCTTAGTATGCCCTGGGTTTCTACAGTAACTGCATAATCTCAGTTGGTCTGTTCACTTTTGAATATCCATAGTGTCTCGTATCTGAGTTGAGTTCGGTCGACCTTTCGGCTTGTGCGACAAGGTAATATCTGGTACCAACTCGGAAGGAGCGCACGAGGTAGGCAGCCACATCCTTTCATCAAGGACAAGTGGTAATTCCGATTTCCAAACATTTTATGTGTAGTGTAGTTTGTATATTTCATCACCGTAGCTCATGCAGTCTATACATTCCAAGGCACATGACGCAATTGCATGTGCGCATGGATAGCAAAGTGCTTGAAATCTCCCACAGTCGCTATGCTCCCCCGATAACACCTTCGTCAGGTCTACGGAACTCCGTAACCCGAAATATTTGATTTGGACGCGAGTGACACAATGTAGACATAGAGTTCACTCTTTGTACATGTTCTCCAATATCATCAATCACTATCTTGCACCAAATGTGACGACCCTGTATCTGTCCATCGTATTTCTCAAGTCGCTTAGGAAACAAGGCTGCTAAGCGGAAATACGTTTCTTTGACCACTGAGGTTACCATCAAATGATGCGTCCCCTTCAATATGGAATTAATACATTCTGTTAGGTTCATTGTCATGTGCCCGTATCGTAGCCCTTTATCATATGATTGCGTCCACTACTCATTGGGTATCCCATCGAAGTACTCCGCACCGAGTCAATTTACAGCCCATAATTTCTCCAACATTTCATGCAATCGATGTTCAACGAGCTCATACCTTGTCGATGACAATAAATATTATATCCATGAATGCAAATAATGTATATGTTAAAGAATGATATAGAAAATACTATGTACAATACACCCATGTTAATGACATGTCGTCACTTTGCATCCTTATGGTATCGGCTCATGTAGTTAGTGTTGGAAAAAACTTGGTTTGAAAACGAGTTTCTTGCATAGCGAAAAATTAAAATTTTGAACACTGACCCGGTTTGTGATATTTATAGCAATAAACCTAAACTAAATCTGTACCTGTTTTTTTTGGATAAACGAATCCTTGATGTTTTCTGGCTTTCAACCAAACGATCTTCTCTACTATTCTTGTACCACGAACTACTTCGAGTGTGAGCTTGAACCAATTGAATCAAAACACAGAACTAGAATAAGTTTTCCTTTTAGGGTGAAAATGGAAATTTTCTCTTCTTTAATAGAAATGGGTAAAATTGTTATTATGAAAAATATATTTAAAAGTTGAGAATAAATTCTCTCTATTTTTTGGTAGAATAACAATCTCTCAAAAGTTCTGCTAATAGCCTACTGGTGCCATCTATTTATAGGAAGAGAAGGTAGAACCCTCATAGAGTTGTAGAGGTTTATTTTAAATAGAAAAACAAAATCCTACTTAGAGTAGGAGAAGGATAAACGACTCACCCTTATTTTTCTACTGGGGTTGCCACCCCCTTCATGTTATATGAGGGGTTTTGGGCCTCAATCACATTAGGTCCAATTACGAGTACTTCTTATACCTTTTTAACCCAATACTCTGTAATGTGATCTAACCCAATTTAATTTTTCCATTTCTTAAAATAAACTTTAATATTTAAATATTAAATAATTTTCTTATCCCAATTTTACTCCAGTAAAATTTAACGATTTTACCCCCTCATTCGGTAAAATTTTGACGATTTTATCCTGGTAAAATTTTGAGAAAATTTATTCAATATGTCACAACTCAACATTTGCACTATGACCGAATTGTTTATTTTCATTTTCAAGATTTAAAATTGTCCAAAAACATATACTTATTCTTCCATCATTTCTTAAGTAATCTTATATAGGATTGCAAGTTTCCATTTTCATTTTCATTTCCATTTCCATTTCCTTTTCCATTTTTAGAAACCTGCATTCATTTTTAAATGATTCCATTTCTCCATTTTGGAGAAAACCATAACCACTCCTGAATGTTTCTCATTTCTCTTTTTCTATTCATTCTGTTCATTTCTATTCAAACACGCAATTTATTTTTGGTTACAACGAGCTAGCAGATGGATCAATTGGACATACGTAGTTGAGGCTCAAATGATTTATAATTAAGTTCCACATTTTAACATATTAATTATAAACTCATTTAGTCACGAAGTCATTCTACTATAGTATCGTGATTGAGCTCTCCTCAACGACATACCATTACAAAAGCAACTATTCAGTGTTCGTCCAATGACTTTATCATTAGTGTGCTACCCACATAGGATATCCTTGATATATTTGGGATAAAATCTGTTATCCCAATATGATCCTATTTTATCTCATGGTAACAAGTAAATCTTCCTTCATGAAAAGTCAATCACTATCAAGTAGTGATTAAGTCATCCATCACAAAGAAAGAGGACTCGTGGCCATATTGACTTTTCATCAACAATGTAATGCCAGTGAGAGGATATCATTTACCCATGTTTTGGACCATAAATTCCACTATCGTGAATGACGCTACATAATACAGAAGTCGTACACCCAACGCACCAGCTTTTGATTCCTTATCTATTTGAACTCAGGCTTTTACTTAAATCAAAGTGTACGAGTCACGCATACATAGCCCACCATCCACTCAGGATTTAGTCATGCTACACTATGAATGTCACAAGTGAATAAATCCATAAATAGATTCAAGATTTATTCTACTTAGGTCATGTCCAATGTGCTATCAGTCCAGTCAATCACATATATGTCTCTATCTTCTGGGATTTATTCGCTTCGATGCCCAAGACAAGGTATCTCCCCAATTAGACTTGATAGACGACATATTAGTCTTTCAATCGATTTTTTCATTTCTGATTAGACTAAGGATATGTTTAGTTTCGTCTACTAATACAAGTTGTTTTTTTGTATTACGATCTGACCACTTAATGTCGCTTAGTATTAGTTAAACATCAGACAACCAGTGAGTAACATTTGCTTCCATCTTGCTTTGCATGGAAAAACCATGTGAGGACAATAGAGAAAGTATTAATGTAATTCATGAATAATTTTATTAACCAATTTGTTCAAAAATTTACAAGTGTACTTAGACAAAAATACTACACTCGATGCACCAGATCCAATAATTAGACCCTATATGTTGTATACAATACCTGTGGTGTGCATGATCCCAGAGGCTTCCACGTCGATCGATTGCAGCATGTATTTCAATTCCCTTGTCAAAACTGATGCATATATTGGGTTACGACACAATATGCCTTCTTAAACTAGTCAAGAAGAAATCCTAATCATCTCTGAATTCTTCAGGTGTTATTGCAAAAGCTATTGGCAGGATTTTTCGATTACCATTCTGTGCAACAACCAACAACAACCAATGTTGGTATCTCCCATACATGAATGTGCCGTCAATTTGTACTAGTGGCTTACAGTACCGAAATATTGTTATGCATTGCTTGAAAGTCTAGAAAAAAACGAACTTTTCCCATGGACCAAGAAATCGTGGAAATACCCTAACTCCATTTGCAGATCAGTTACAGAACTTGGTACGTATCATTCTAATACCTGACACCATTGCCACAAATCATTATATGATTTCTCCCACCCATTATGCATTTTCTCTAACGCCTTCTGTTTTGCCCACCATGACACAGTGTAATCGTCATACTCACTATGAATATGTGCAATCAAAATTGGGACCAAAATCTTAAGACTTGCTCGTTCCATAGGTAATATAAAGTTAGATAGGTAATATAAAGTTAGATATCATGTCCGAATCCAATTTCGGATGATCGTTCGACATGCCTACAAACTATGTCACCATACGTGATACAATGTCGAATAAATGTCATAATGGTACACTGGTTGTTAATCATGACACAGACCTGCAACAACACAAGTATGTGAAGTGGTATACTTCCTGATCGTCCAGAACTCTAACTTTTTCCTCACAAATGACATGATTTTCTATGGACATCTTGTTCCACGCATTACGTAATTCGCCTCATATTTCTCGGCTCGGGATTTTGTAACATGAAAGTTTACCCCATGCTTTATGCTATATTGTTTCACTGCAACAAATAAAGCGTCTTTGGAGGAAAACTCCATCCCAACCTCTAAGTCGTCGAAAGTTGTCGACGAACTTGCATGCCTTAGTCTTTTATGAGGGAGTTTTGGGAATTCTAACCCACATTCAGTAGCAATATCGACATTAGGCATGTGGGGTGGGGTGCGTAAGTCTTGAAACTTGGACCGATCCCTCCAGCACTGTCCGGACCTTCACCATCAGAATCGCCGTCTTCTGGTTCCGTAGAAATGGACTCTGGTTTTAAAATTACTATAATTTTTGCACCATCCGGTCCAAACTCCTATATTGGGTTATTATCAATTTCAAACCTCTCTTCGTTTGTGGGTCCCTCTTCGTTATCAACCCCGATTGCATGTCCAAGATTGGGTGTCCCTTCGCTGGTGTAGGTTGTCGAGAGTAGGTTATTCGTTCTTATAAACCTGACGTGAAACACAAAATCACTTCTGCTTAGCTCACCAATGTAACTTGATGGCGCGCCCATGTAACTATTATCGACATTGAACATCGGTGTGTCGAAGTTGAAAACAAAGGCACTCACAGAATATCGTGCGGGGGTGTCGAAGGCTCAATTACCAAATAAGCTTGAATGTAGGCTGAAGTTGAAATCGAGGGGTGAATCGATGAATGTCTTGCCATTGATGATGAGTCAAGGGTGTCCTAGTAGGAGCTTTGCAACAATGATGTGAATCAATCGCACAATCGTTTGGTCAAACTTTTTTCTTCTAGATTCGGGGTAAAATTTGGCAAATATGTTCTCGAGCTCGGCCCACCTTCGTCGACATCGACAAAGTAGGCATATTGTAATGACCCAAAAGTTAATAGTGATAAAAAATACGATTTCGGGACCCTGTTTCAATAAATTGGACCCGTAAATATTTTATAAAAATATTTATATTAAAAGTAAATTGAATTTCAATTAGGTAATTTTGTCAAATTAGTGATTAATTAAGGTAGAGGAACTAAATTGTAAATATGGTAAAAGTGCAATTACTAAAGAAACTTCAATTAGAATTTAAATTAAGGGCTTTAAATAGCAATTGTACCACCATGGATCTTTTAGTGGATGGTGGTGAGCTAGTGGGCATAATTTTATGTTATAAAATTTCACAAGTTAATAAATTAAAATAAAAATTTAAAGAATAATAAAAAGTGATGTTGGAAAGAAAGGGAAACCAAAATCTCTCATTTATTTCAATATTCGAACCTTTGAAGAATAAGAAGAAAGGAGATGCATGACTAGGGTTTTAAATATTCAAAGCTTCAATTGGTTAGTTCAATTTAGTCATTTTCTTGTAATTTTTATGTTTTTAGAATCCCGGGAGCTTAATCTAGCTGACCAGTGTGTTATTTTTCAGAACTGTTAAAGAGTTAGGAACTTGCCATTGATGGATAGTTGAAGCTTTAGGTGTTAATTTGATATATTTTAATTTTGGAGTTGAGAAATGACTAAATTGTAAAGTCAATTGATGATTTTGTTCAAAATGCACAAATTTTGAAATGTGGTAAAAATGAGAAATAGGAGGTCCAAGAAGGACTATTGTGAAATCAACATGAAAAATTGAGGTTAGATTTGAAAGTTAAGTTAGTCTCGATTTGAGGGACTAAATTGAATAAAATGTAAAATTTGCTTCAATTAGCAATTTAATGTGAAATTGCTTGTGTATTGATAATTTTCTATGTTTGTGTTAATTCGTAGCTAACGTCGAACCGGATTCCTTGAAAAAGAAAAGGAAAAGACAAAATCGTCTACGAATAGCTCGGAGTTTACAATTTGTGTTTCTATAATCCGAACAACTTTGTAATTGCTGCATATTGAATTATTTATGCATGGTAAGAACATAAGGTGATACACTTTGTTATAATGAGCTGTTTTTATTTATTTGAATTGGATAATGTTAGGGAGGACTTAATTGAATATATGTGAAAAATGTATATGTTTATATAAATGTGTAATTGAATACATATTGAGATGATTTATGCTGCCATATGGATAAGTGATTTCATGATGAAAATACATGTGAATTGATATTATTGATTAATAACGAAATGAGTATCAGATACCCTATTAACTATTTAGACAGAGTCAGATATAGTTGGCATGCCACAGGATAGGAAGGGTTCAAGGTTATTTCGACTACAAGTCGATGAGGCACTGGGTGCCAAATTACTTCGATTATACCGATGAGGCACTGGGTGCCAAATTGGTGTGTTGGTTGGATCTGTGTATCCGTCCGAGTCCGAGTCAAGTTAATAGGGAGATAAATGGTAAAAACAAAATATTTATAATTGAAATGATGATGATGAATATGTCCTCGAATCTATGAGACTAAAAAATCTAATATGAGACGTGGTATTTGATATTGAGATTACAAATGAATATGAAATGGAAGTAAAATGTAAGATGGAATATCTATTTGTGAACTGAGTTGAAACAATTATAGTTATGTTCATTGAATACGTGAATTTGGAAATTGAGATGAAATGTGCTACCTTATGAATTAAGATATAAAATGACATATGAAGTGGATTTGATATGCCATTATATTAGTAATTTGTGATAGATTTGAACAAGGAATGTGAGAAATGGTATAATTGACATGTTCATTGCATATTATCAATTGTTTTTAACTTATGCATTCTAAATGAATTATGTTATTTTATAATGTTCGGATTATAGAAATATCACTGAGTTATACTCAGCGTACGATTTTGGCTTTTGTGAGCAAGTTAGGTTCTTTTTTATTCGATCATCGACATCAGCATCCAGCGACAATCCTGAACTTGAAGTGTTTGTGATGTTCTAGTTATTAATGGCATGTACCTAGGGAGTCATATGTTTATGCAAATGTTATATTTGAATGAGTTTTGGCATTTTGAATATCATAAGTATATATGCATATATGTGTGATGGCAATGATCTTGTTGAATGGTTTAGGTATATATATGCTTTCATGCTTAAATCATGAATAGGTATTATGATATAGAATAGGTGTGGTGAATAAGTAGTTGAGAAGCAGTGAATGTTGTGCTTATAATGGCTTGGATGTTTGGCAAACTTAATGTATGCTTGTAAGGTTGGTTTTGAACTATTTTAGGATTGCATGAATGGTTTATGTGGTGTATGTCATATTGATTATTTTGAGGTGCCATTTGAGACATATTGGTAATGACATGAATATGGTAAATTGATAGATGTTTTATTGAGTTTCATGCAGGTTTTAGTTAGATATTTTAATGCCTTAAATCATGGTTTGTGTTTGGAAAATGTTAAGGTATGATTTAGGACCTAAAAGTCACTTTTTGTGCCACCCAACCGTGTGTCACACACAGTTCCAAGACACAACATCAGGCTATTACACAGGCTGACACACGCCCATGTGACCTATTAAAGTTATGCTTGTATAATTGCACATGATCATAACCTGTTACACGACCCGACGACACAACTGTGTGACAATTTTTAAATAATTGCATTTTTGACCCACACGACCACAATAAGTTACACGATTTTTTCACACGGTCATGTGACTCCAATTCCATATAGGGTCAGTCTATTACACGATCTGTCTACACGGTCATGTGTCCCACCCTCATACGACCTCAGCCTTTCACACGGTCAGGGACACGCTCGTGTGACCCCCTGTTTATAAAACTTTCCTATTTTTTTAAGTGTTTCAAATCGATCCCTGATTGATATATGGTTAGTTTTGAAGCTTTCAAAAGTTCGATTTAAACCCAAAATTGGTTGTATTGCATGATATACTTGTTATATGTGATTAATTAATATTAAATTAAAATTGTGAATTATGAATTATGAATTGTATGTAAATATTCTGTATTTATCTGTAGCATCCTATTACTCAGGTATAATGATTGGACCGGGTAAGAGGTGTTACACATATAACTCTAGTACAACATTCCCACTAGAGTAATGAGAATAGATCATCGTCTCGAGCTCGATGTCCCCTGCAATCTCAAATATGTCATATCTAACGGGGTTCAATGACATTAGATATCTATATTTCAAGCTCGAAATACTTCTCTAGCTTCCCACTTTTCGCTTAATTTTCAACCGAAGCTCGTGCAATTTTATACTTCGATTGAAAACCAAATATTCAGATTGGGCTGATACAAAAACGAGACCAATTTCGATCTCACAAATTTGACTGTCATAATAAATAATGGCTCTGACTCGTCTGCTCATCTTGAACCAAATAGCTTATTCCACATTTTTAAAACCGAGAAAATAGTAAAAATATGACTATGCATCACCCAAATTAAAACACCTACACGTGATTTAACAAATTACCTTTGTTTGAACAACTATATCAAAATGAATATTTTTAACAACAACGCTCTTCTCCTAAAGCCAAGTCTCCTTATGGAAACAATTTACTCAAAATTTTAGTATGGAACCTCAACGGAATGTATTTAGTTTATTTTATAGGGAACAATACCCCCCTTATATCAAACAATTTCATATTTAATACATGTTGCCTGGGATTCCCGGGTTTTGAGGTACACAGTTAGGTTTAGGGTTGAAAATGGTGGCAGAGAAAATGCTCCCTGCATGGCATATTTTCAGCAGACATACAGTGAAAACGCGCCCTGCAGGATACGTTTTCGTTAACCTATCAAACATGTCAGGGAAAACGCATCCTGCAGGGCGCTTTTTCACTGCCATGTTAGCTGAAAACGCATCTTGCGAGGGGTGTTTTCTCCCCAACCATTTTCAACCCTAACCCTAATTGTGTACCTCAAAACCCAAAAACCTCAAGATAATTTTTAGACACTAGAACCTGGAAATCTCAAGATAAAATTGCATGCCGAATTTTTTTTCTCCTCGCCCCCTTGCCTATATAAAAGGGAGTTTCCCTCCCTCTACTCCATCATCTCTCTTGCCCATCATCTCCTTTAAATTGTTTTTTTTCTTTTGGTTGCATGTTGAAACTTCCGAGTTTAAAGACTTATTTTTCTTTTTCTTTGAGGGAGACATAGTGATATTTTAAGTTGTGTTTGGGTTCACGGTGATGTCGCAGAGCTTGGTGACCTGCAAGTTTCATCTGTTATGTGAGGACGGAGCCATCACTTGAGAATTCGGGATCGCATCGCAACTTAAGATCCCAGTTGACGATGATTATATGGCCACGAGTAGAAGTGTAACTAGGGCTTCAAGTTTACAAAGGTTATATTGTCAAGGGATGGAGTATAACTGGGGCCCCAATTGATAGTAGTTAAGCGGCCACGAGATCGAGTTTCACCTCATCATAGGAGGATGCTTTATAAAACTCATATAAAAGTCTAAGACCATAGTCGTAGCGAAAAGCATAGAGGCTTTCCAGTATAATCAACTTAGTAATTTTCTCCACCAAAGACGGTGAGCCCATTACTAAAACCTGTGACTTAGTTGGTGGCAACAAGATTTATACTGAGTCACAGGCTTTAGTAATGGGCTCAACATTTTTAGTGGAGACGGATAAAATGAATTACTTGATTATACTAGAAGACCCTTGTGTTCACTATGACTATGATCTTAGACTTCTGTATGAGTTTTATAAAGCATCCTCCTCTGATGAGATGAAACTCGATGTCGTGCCTGTAAAACCATTGTCAACTAGGGGCCGTAATTATACTTCATCCCTTGATAGCGTAACCTTTGTAAACTTGAAGGCCTAGTTACACTTTAACCCATGACTGTATAATCACTGTCAACTAGGACCTTGAGTTGCGGTGTGATCCGGCTTCTCAAGTAATGACTCCATCGTCACATGGCAGATGAAATTTGTAGGTCACTGAGCTTCACATCATCACCGTAAATTCAAACATACCTTACGACTATAACAATGTTTATCTTAAACACAGACAAAAATAAATCCATAAACTCTAATTTCCAACCAAAAGAAAACAATTTCTAAGAAAGTGAAAACGTGCCCTGTTAGACGTATTTTCACATTCTCTCTCCAAAAATGGTCTATTCTCATAAATATATAATAATAAAAAGCAATCTAAATTCATAAATTTTATTAAAAGCGACATTTTTTATAAATTAGTAAAAAATTTAAGTATCTAAATGAGAAAATTTTCATAATTTAGATGCCTATTTTTCATATGAGTATAGACTTAAAAATTTATTGTATCAAGCGGAATTTAAACAGGCCGAACCCAACTTATATTTTAAAAAGAATTTCTCCAAACTTTCTCAAAACTTTAGACCAACTCTTGAATTTGATCAGATAACCCGGAACACTTGAAGAAGTCCAGTTTAGGAGTCATTCTTGCTACTATCCTTCACTAATTCGTTAAGTGCAAAACTACTGGTGCTTTAGAATTAGGGAAATAGAATATCATCATGACAAGTTCACACTCCTTTCGGCTCTTCATTTTCTAGGCTGGCTTATTACATCATGCAATTTTTTTTCCATTAGACAGATCAAGCAATTAATTTATATTATTTTCGTGAAATTAATATTGAAAAATAAAAAATTATTATTTTTTATTTAATCTTTTTTATCGACCAAGTATTTTTCATGAAAAAAATACAGAAAAAGAAGAAAATAGCCTATTAAAATAATTATTTTATTACATTGTTGCAGTTTTTCAGGTTGATGTGTGCAAGAAAACTTTCAATGTCTCGACCAATCATTATTCTTTTAGGATCAAAGAACTAAAAACCAAGAATTTTTTATAAAACTAACCTAAAAAAATTAATTAATTATATAAATAATTCCCAATGCATTGAATTGAAACGTTATCTCTTTTACCATTACCCCAATAAATGTGTTTTTGGTCTTGTTCAGGCTGAAATTTGTCAAAGAATTTGGGCCATAAATTTTGAACTTTTTTCTGTTACCTCTTTTACTGGTTCTTTCTTAATCGGTTGACTTCCACCAAATTCTCAATATAATCTAATTGTTTTCCTATTGTATGAAGACTGATATTTTTATAGTTGTTTTGTTCTACTATCATTTTAATATCTTTTGATGAGATTTGTTCTCCTGCATCAGGAGCTCTCATTCTTAAAGGATTTGCTTTTATTCCAGTATTTTTATGAAGATATTGAACCTCCATTAAAGGGGGATGTCGAGATTCAACTTCTCCTTTATTAGTTTGCCATCTAGTATTATGTTTTATTGTATTAACAGATTCTGAATAATATTCTTCAAACCATTCAAAGAATTTTATATGAATTTTATGGGTATTCATAAATTCATAATATTCTTGAAGAATGCTTTCTTTTTTATCAATATAATTTTTAAAGTAATCTTCTCTTTTTTTTTCTTATTTTTGTTGGAATAGAAGTGCTTTCTACACCATTCTTTGTTTATCTCAAAAGTTTTTTTTCTAAAACAAATATTTCTGAATTTTCTCCTTGTCTTGCATTATTAGTCATTGATGAATATATTGGTGACATATTAGGTGAATTTTGGGGACTCTCTTCCTGTCTGGCATAGATAGGTTGAGCTATATTTGAGGAATTATCTATTCCTTGTAAATTGGTTCTAAATGTTGTTGGGATAGAAGAGACAGAGGCTCTAGCTATCCTAAAATCTGTCATTTGTGTTTCTGGATTTGACTCTCCTTCTAAATTTAACCTCCTAAAAGTCATGGCCGGTACTTCCCTATTTCAAGGAATGTCTTGGAGGCATTCTTCGTGGCTTGTTGAATATTAATCCAACTGTGCCATCTTGGTGTTGAGAGATTTCACTTAATGAAGTGTTTCTTATAGGAGTTGGTGCCACAGGGTCTGTAGCACCCTCAAGTTTCCACCTTTCAGGAAGGTTTATTTCATGCCATTGTATTGTTCTTGGGATTGTGGTATGAGATCTTGAAGTATCTGTTTCTATTAAGAGGGTTTCTCCTTTTGGGCCTTGGAGTAAAGCCTTGGTATTAACTACAGAATACATAGCTTTGAAATGGAGTCTATAGACCAATGTTAATACTTCCGTACCAGAAAGCATTTTGTAGTTATGGGTATGTATTTTGAGGGTCAAAGATTGAAAATATTTTTGTCAGTCAAAGAAACCATAAAATTTGGATAACAATTAAAATGTATTGGGCTGGTACATAGGCTTGTTTCTATAGTTCCTAATAATGAGTCATTAAACATGATGTGCCTTTGGTCTCTTAAGACAATTAAAATTGAGGTATTTTTAGTGGCTTCAACACTAAGAGGTTTCACACCAACCTGGACAAGTCCAAAATAGACATATTTGTATTTTTGTTCTTTGAGTTTATTAATGACGACTCTATCTAATAATTGGATTGTTTCATATTCTTTTTGAATAGGTAAACTCCTTTCTTTTGTTTTTATAACGTAACTGCAAAAAGCATTTAAATTTTCAAAAGTTGTTTTCTTGTAGACTTGGTTTGTTGGAACTCTTGGAAGAGTCCAATTATCAAATCTTTGGGAAACATTTTCATAATGTTCTTCTTGTTCATTAACAGTGTTGTTTGAGGTTTGGTCAGACTCTTGGGATTGATTGGAAACAAAGCTTACAGAAGAATTGGTTCTTCTAAGGAAGGGAAACATTCTTTGTTTTCTTATTTCCTAAAAGGGGGTTCTACTATCAGGATTTTCAGATTATTAAAGTTGCCTACAGGGATACTTTGTCCTTGACACGCCTAACCCATGACTAACTGGACAGTGTATCAATACTCAGCAAAATAATAATACATTAATGAAGACAGTTAAACCAGAACTCGGAAATATTGAAAACAAATTGAATATTTTCAAAACTTAGAAATACCTGCTCCTCATTGGCTCTGATACAAGATTATCCCGAGGACCTGAGGATGGAGTTTGAATTGAAACTTTTGAAATGTGATAATTGTAGTTATTTGAAATTAAAATTTGATTAAATCTTGAAGAGGAAAATAATTTAAAACTTAAATTTTAAAAATTTGGAGAAACTTTAAAACTTTGGAGAAATGAATTTTGATTTCTGAAATGGGTATTTCAAGTCGTTCCCTTCATTCTAAATCTGATAGCCTTTTATAGAGGGCTATTGTCTCTTTACATCATTTGAACCGGGAAATTCAATCCCTTTCATCATTACATAATTGAAATTTTGATTACATAATTAAAACTTTTCAGAGAATATATTCTCTTGTTACAAAAATATAAACTACAGAGAATAATTACTATTCATACGTCAGAGAATCTTACTGTTCTTGCCAGGGAATATTTACTGTTTACGCTAGAGAATATTTCCTGTTCACTCGTCTTTTCTTGCAGGGAATATTAACTATTTATGCCAGAGAATATTTCCTGTTCACTCGTCTTTTCTTGCATCATTTTTTCTTGGTCCTGGTGATGGTTACTGAAGTGGTATCATCTGCAAGATCCACCGTTTTGATTGAAGACGCTGAAGATTTCTCATTTTCGAATTCGGAATCCATTGAGCTGAGCATTTCAGCCATGAGTTTTTTGTATTCCTTTTTGGTCTTGGCTTGAGCTAACATCGCACTAGCTGTCGATTTTGCTTGAAGGAATTTTGCTGTGGTTTGATCCGGGGCTGCGGACTTACATAATCTCGGATTCTTTTTGAAAAAATTATCCAAATATTTTGAATCATATTTTTCATCATTAAACTTGTCCCACCATTTAGTTCTGTAGTTTCAAACTAGTAATGGAATTCCAGTACATTGATCTTGCTCATAGGAATAATTCCAAGAAACAATCCAAGAAATGCACAGTTTTGAGAAAAAATGGATTGTTTTGTAAATGTGTTTTTGGTCTGGTTCAGGCTAAAATTTGTCAAAGAATTTGGAACATAAATTTTGAATTTTTTCTGGTAGGATCTCAAAGGGTGATGGTCCATACCAATTCCACCATTCTTGGAACCAGTTTGGGAATTTGAATTGGGTACCGTATTTGAAATATATGAGCCAAGAATGTCTCATGTGTTGGTTGTTCATTAAGAAGGCATTGTACCATGCCATTTGGTAATCCTAATATGTAAAATATGGGTGGTGGTCAATTTTGGTGGTAAATTTGGATGGAAATCTCTTTGGAGAATTTGGGTTTTCACTCCAATCCCTTGGTCGAAGAATTTTTAATATATGGGCTGTTTAATGGGTAATAAAATTTGGATCTTTTGGGTCTGTGTAGTGTTTGAACAGTACTGATCCAGTTTGAACCAGTATGTTTTCATAATACTGTTGGGGTTTTTGAGAATCCAATAGTTTGAAATGCCATCCATTGAAAAGTTCTTTTGCAAGTATATGTGGAGGTTTTTCTGAAAATTCTTCCTCCATAACAAGAATTTTTTCAAAACATTTGTTTGGAAAATATTGTGAGGATTTTTGTGTAGCAGTCTATGAAGACACTGCTATTTCTTTTGGAAAAACATCTTGGAGAGATGTCTCTTTTAAAACATTTTTGAGAGATTTTGGTTTGTGTAAAACAATCTCTTTATTTTTTGAAATCTTTGCTGCATCACCAGCAATTTGTTTGAGAGGAGTTTCCTATTTCATTTGAGAAAAGGCCAATGCCACTTCTGGGGATTGAGAAAGGGACTCAATCCATTTTTTGATTTGAGAACCAATTTCATTTGGATCTTGTGAATCTTGAACGATTGTATTTTTGGAGGATTTTGATGATGATGATGATCTCTCATTTTCTTCTTCATGGAAAATTTCATACCATGACTTAATTGGTTTTGAGGAAATTTGGGTTTTGGATGACTCTCCTATTTTTCCTTTTCCTTTGTCTCGGAGTTTGGGTGGCATTTTTGAAGGAACTCTCTGGTGAGAAAATCAAGCAAAGAATTAGTTTCTCCTTTGATGTATTCAATATCAAAATCAAATATGCTCAAAATTGCCTGCCATCTTGCAAAAATCTGTTTTGAGGCAATATTTTGAATATCTTTTTGTAAAACTTTTTTTGCTGATTTGCAATCGATTCGTAAAAGAAATTTTTGATTTAATAAATCACTTTGGAATTTTGTAATGCACAAAACAATTGATAAAATTTCTTTTTTAATAGTACTATAATTTTGCTGAGTTGGATTCCAGTGTCTGGAAGTAAACTGGACTATTTGCTCTTTTCTCCCTTTAACTTGTTTTAGGATCCCACTGTATCCTATTTCAGAAGCATCTGTTTCTACAATCTTGGGGGCATTTGGATCAGCTAAATATAAACAAGGAAGCTTAGTGATTTGTTTTTTAATTTGGGTGATAATATTGGTGTGGTCATTTGTCCAAGGTTGTGGATTCTTTTTGAGCCTATCATATAACGGTTTACATAATTTGCTAAGACCTGGATAAAAGTGTAACACCCTGGTTTTAGGGGTTAGATTTTTGGTGCTTAGCTCGGGTGTTGGCACACTTCAGTGTGTGTTTGGGTAAGTTTTAGGGGTCCTGAGAACCCTAGGTGGTGGTAGATTGCTTTGGTAAATTTTTAGTTTTAGGGGCTAAAAGGGGGAGTTTGGATGGAGAGGGCCTTAAGAGAATTTTTGGTGGGGTTTTGGCACAAAGATTGGAGTGGCAGAGTGGCAAGGAGGCGCCACTTAGAGCATGGAGAAGTGACGCCACTTGAAGGGGAAGGGGGCCCGTGTTCGAGTTGCAAGGATGGCATTGTGGGTTGTTTTTTTTTTTTTGGCGTCATGGAGGAGGGGTATTGGACGGTTTTGGGAGGCTTGAAAGGTGGAGGAAGACTTGGTCTTCTCTTTTTAAATTTGGCTAGGTAAGTTTGACCCATTCAAATTATTTTGAATGGATGGAAGGGAGGTGTTTTAGGAGAGATTTTAGGATTTTTTTGGGAGCTTGGAGCTTGGCCGAATAGTATAAATAGGGGAGGTGCTCATTGTTCATTCACCATTTGCTTTCTCCTCACTAAAAGTTCTTGCTTCTTCTATTTTATTTTCCCTTAGTCTCTTGCCAAAATAAGTCAAGAACACCCTTTCTTTTCCTTTCATTTTGTTGTAGCCAAAGCCGGGAAGTTGGCTTATCCATTTTTCCCTCTCCCTTCACCCTTTTCTTTGACCTTGCTTCAAACCGGATCACCCTTAAAAGCCCGCCATTGCCGAATATCTCAACACCATTTTAGAGTCATTGCTTGAATCACCATTTATTCTCTTACTCCACTTTTGTTGCAAGTCCTCGAGCCAACTTCCCGGTGGTGGTGGATTCTTGTTAGAGCAAAGGGTAGTGGTTAGCAAGGTAAGGGTGTGTTAGTTTTCTTTGTGCTATAGTTTTGTCTTGGCCGAATGGCCTAAGTGTTCATTGTTTTTATGCCAAGGCCGATTGTAGGGAGAAGAGCCTATCGCTGGAACCTTTTGTAAGTCCGTTAGTCTGCGGGTGCGAAGCGATAGCGTTTTCGGGTTTTGGTATCATTTAGGTGCGTAATCATCGCACTATTTCTCGGTTTGATTGCTAACGTTTAAACTCTGTGTGTTAGGTGTGGTAGCCATTTATAATGGCTTAAGTGATGAGTACCGTGATGGTAAGATTGTTTGTGATGTATAATTGTATATGTGTATATTTATATACCTATGTGATACAATGACTTAGCATGAAGCATCTATATATTTGCATGAGGTGGGGTTTGATTCGATGAAGGAGGAAGTGTACACGAGGTGTCGTGGTCTAATGATAGCTCGGCTACATTAGCGCTTGATGGTTAGCTTTGTGCTACCTCAAGGGAGATGTTGGCTTGGTGCCGATCTCGGCGGTTGATTGCTATGTGCATCACCGTGAGACGATTACGATATTTGGATCACTTTGGTTGATCGGTGGCTCACCCACGGCCTCGAGCAAATGAGATTGCCGAGGTAAGATTTATGGATCACGATGTGATCGGTGGTGGTTTATCCACGGCCTTAGCGAGAGTCCGCTAAGGTTGGTGTTACGCTGGAGTGGGTTGGGTTGAGATGCATATGTGCATGACTTGCTATGTGAATTGTTTGGTATGGGGCCAAGCCCATACGCTGGAAACTGTGTTGTGATTATCCACCGAGTCGGTGGACTCACTCTTTTCATTAACCATTTCGGGTGATGCGTAGATTGGGCCGGGATCGGAGAGGACACAAGGTGGCCCATGCGGAAGATGTGTTACTCCATTTAAGTATTTTATATTATCAATATTTTGGAATTTTACTTGATGTAATAAGGTCCCTTTGATTTAAAGTACTCTGTTTATGATTGTGGAGTTAATACTATACTTGAGAATATTTTCATAAAAGATTCATATTATACTTATAATAATATTTTATTCGAGAAATTTTCAACAAACTTATATTATTTATTAATTTTTAAGTGGACATAATTTTCCAAAGATAGTAAATTTTCATGTTTTAAATTCTAAGTAAAGAAACATATTTTCACTAACATAACCAGATTCTTACGTAGTGAATAGGCCGGGTTTGGGGATGTTACTGATTTAATATCGAGCCCTGGTTCAAAACTCGGCTTTGAGGGTTTTGGGCAGCAGCTTTTAAAATGGGTTTTTGAAATGTGGGCTTTTATAAAAGGTTTTCGAGTTATTCGGCATGGCACTTGTATTCTCCTACCCAAGTCCACCGTAAGTACTTCGGACTTTCTTGAAGTGATTTGTCTATATGAATTATTATGGGCTTAGTTTGGGCTCGTAGATTAGAATACTAGGATCTGTTGGACCCTAGGAATAGTCTACTCAAACATATGCATAAAACTTAAGGCTACTAAACAAACTCGTGAAGTTAGTCGTCGAGTTAAGGTGTGGCAACCATCAGACGCATGTCTAGGAATGGTATTCATGAAGACCTTGGTATTTAAGCGATCCTAGCGACTCACCTCCTCTTTACTTGAATCCTACAGTGCGTAGCTACGGTTCACCTTAACCAAGAGGACTTGTTCATAGGCTAAACCGATTATTAAAACCCGAAGGGATTTGGCCCGATTGTTTTAAAATCCCTGCTTTAAAATTATCAATTTTACCCTTTTGGTCTATAAACCCTAAATCTAATTTTGAAGGACGTTTTTGATTTATAAAATTACCAAAATGCCCATGATTTCCAAAATTACAAAAATAACCCTAATTTCAAAAAATTTGTGCGATACCTCTGGTTTGAAAAACAAAATTTTCAAGATGACCCACATGATTTTGTAAATTTTGAAATATCTTTAAGTTGGAAAACTATTTTTCAAAATTGACCACTGAGTTATTACCGATATACCTCTTATAGGAAAATGACGAAATTACCCCACTGGTAGGGAAGGAAACTTGATTGCTCGAAGAACTACTCTCGAAAACTTCATTGCATAAAATTTCTCGTGGATAAAACAGTGAAACAAGAATTTCTAATGCATAAAACTTTTTAAATCGAGGCGCTAGGTATGAGTTCTAGGGGCGTGGTCGCAATACTCGTGGACGGGGTAGAGGCGGGATGTCGGTGTATCGAACCCGGTTGGGTCTCGCCATGGGTCGAGAGCGATGTGCCGCCACCACCGTTGAGGTGGAACAAAGAGATCGATCGAGGAGACGACGCAGCGATCGCGCGAGCTATCTTTGCGGGTGCTTGAGCGAGTGGCGAGAGCCAATGGGGCGATGGGACTCGGAAGTCGATGCCAAAGGCTTAGGGCGAGTGGGCCGAGGTCTCTTGAGGAGTGTCCGGGTAGCTCGAACGTGGCGAATCGCTTGCGAGGCGATGGAAAGGATTATGGACGACTTAGACTTAAGCTGCGAGGAGAGAAGCTTAAGGGTGTTGTTTCGTTCTTTGCGAGATGAGGCCTACCAGTGGTGGCTCACGGTTAAGGAAAGTACCCGGCGGTCGAGTGGATGGGGTTATTTTAAGATCAAGTTCGAGGAAGCATGTCGGAGCGAGCTATGTGGATGCTCGGAGGAAGGCGTTCCTCAATCGGTGCAAGGTAGCAAATCGATAGCGAGTACTGGCCGAGTTTCTGCGTTTGAGCCGGTATGCTCGGGGAATCGTGGCAACCGATTATGAGAGATCGTCGATTTGAAGATGGGCTACGGGATGAGTTGCGAGTTTTGATTGCTCCGCATCGGAAAGAGACTTCGCCGTTTTAGTGGAGAAAGCTCGAATAGTGAGGAGGTCAAGAAGGCCGAGAGGGCTCAATAGGGAAAGGAACCGTGATAAGAGAAGTGTTGGATCGCCGTAAGTGGTTGAGAGGGTCCGTAAGAGACCGAGGGTTGAGACTCTGCTCATATTGTTAAGACAACCGAGAGGAATCCGGATCGTCCGTGTGCGCGCGTGTGGAAGGTACCATGTTGGCGAATCGCCGGAATCGTGTTCGAGAGTGCTTGGATGCAAGTCCAAGTCTCATCTGATTAAGGATTGTCCCCGAATCCGAATGGGACTCGGCGCGAAGGCCAAGGTTATGGGCAACCAGCAGAGGTGGTCGGCAAGCGCGATAAAGGGTCGCGGTTCGAACCATAGAGGAAATGGTTTCGCCGAGGTCGTGTGGCGATGAAGCGCAGATAATGGTGGCACCGAGGCAAGGCGGCCAGTGTCCGTTTATGCGATTCGTCGGAGAGAGGATAATGATGTGCTGATGGGTCAACCGGTAAGTTCCTTAAGTCTGGAATACTCTTTGGAGTTTTGTTCGCTTTGGTGATTGTTTGATCTGTTGCTCGTAAAGTAGTTGGAACCTTGAGTATGAACTTAGAAACGGTGCCTAGAAGGTATGTTAGCTCTTTAAGATCAGAGTTGCGCAAAGATAAGCGAAGGTGGTAAGATAGGTTGTACAGGATGTTCGTTAGCTAAGTAATTTCGGGGACGAAATTATTTTAAGGAGGGTAGAATTGTAACACCCTGGTTTTAGGGGTTAGATTTTTGGTGCTTAGCTCGGGTGTTGGCACACTTCAGTGTGTGTTTGGGTAAGTTTTAGGGGTCCTGAGAACCCTAGGTGGTGGTAGATTGCTTTGGTAAATTTTTAGTTTTAGGGGCTAAAAGGGGAGTTTGGATGGAGAGGGCCTTAAGAGAATTTTTGGTGGGGTTTTGGCACAAAGATTGGAGTGGCAGAGTGGCAAGGAGGCGCCACTTAGAGCATGGAGAAGTGACGCCACTTGAAGGGGAAGGGGGCCCGTGTTCGAGTTGCAAGGATGGCATTGTGGGTTGTTTTTTTTTTTTTGCGTCATGGAGGAGGGTATTGGACGGTTTTGGGAGGCTTGAAAGGTGGAGGAAGACTTGGTCTTCTCTTTTTAATTTGGCTAGGTAAGTTTGACCCATTCAAATTATTTTGAATGGATGGAAGGGAGGTGTTTTAGGAGAGATTTTAGGATTTTTTTGGGAGCTTGGAGCTTGGCCGAATAGTATAAATAGGGGAGGTGCTCATTGTTCATTCACCATTTGCTTTCTCCTCACTAAAAGTTCTTGCTTCTTCTATTTTATTTTCCCTTAGTCTCTTGTCGAAAATAAGTCAAGAACACCCTTTCTTTTCCTTTCATTTTGTTGTAGCCAAAGCCTAAAGTTGGCTTATCCATTTTTCCCCTCTCCCTTCACCCCTTTTCTTTGACCTTGCTTCAAACCGGGATCACCCTTAAAAGCCCGCCATTGCCGAATATCTCAACACCATTTTAGAGTCATTGCGTTTAATCACCATTTATTCTCTTACTCCACTTTTGTTGCAAGTCCTCGAGCCGAACTTCCCGGTGGTGGTGGATTCTTGTTAGAGCAAAGGGTAGTGGTTAGCAAGGTAAGGGTGTGTTAGTTTTCTTTGTGCTATAGTTTTTGTCTTGGCCGAATGGCCTAAGTGTTCATTGTTTTTATGCCAAGGCCGATTGTAGGGAGAAGAGCCTATCATTGGGAACCTTTTGTAAGTCCGTTAGTCATGCAGTGCGCGAAGGTATAGCGCTTTGGGTTTTGGTATCATTTAGGTGCGTAATCATCGCACTATTTCTCGGTTTGATTGCTAACGTTTAAACTCGTGTGTTAGGTGTGGTAGCCATTTATAATGGCTTAAGTGATGAGTACCGTGATGGTAAGATTGTTTGTGATGTATAATTGTATATGTGTATATTTATATACCTATGTGATACAATGACTTAGCATGAAGCATCTATATATTTGCATGAGGTGGGGTTTGATTCGATGAAGGAGGAAGTGTACACGAGGTGTACGTGGTCTAATGATAGCTCCGGCTACATTAGCGCTTGATGGTTAGCTTTGTGCTACCTCAAGGAGATGTTGGCTTGGTGCCCATCTCGGCGGTTGATTGCTATGTGCATCACCGTAGACAGATTACGATATTTGGATCACTTTGGTTGATCGGTGGCTCACCACGGCCTCGAGCAAAATGAGATTGCCGAGGTAAGATTTATGGATCACGATGTGATCAGTGGTGGTTTATCCACGGCCTTAAGCAGGGAGTCTGCTAAGGTTGGTGTTACGGTTGGAGTGGGTTGGGCTGAGATGCATATGTGCATGACTTGCTATGTGAATTGTTTGGTATGGGGCCAAGCCCATACGCGGAAACCTGTGTTGTGATTATGCACTTTGAGTCAGTGGACTCACTCTTTTCATTAACCATTTCAGGTGATGCGTAGATTGGACCGGGATCGGAGAGGACACAAGGTGGCCCATGCGGAAGATGTGTTACTCCATTTAAGTATTTTATATTATCAATATTTTGGAATTTTACTTGATGTAATAAGGTCCTTTGATTTAAAGTACTCTGCTTATGATTGTGGGAGTTAATACTATACTTGAATATTTTCATAAAAGATTCATATTATACTTATAATAATATTTTATTCCGAAATTTTCAACAAACTTATATTATTTATTAATTTTTAAGTGGACATAATTTTCCAAAGATAGTAAATTTTCATGTTTTAAATTCTAAGTAAAGAAACATATTTTCACTAACATAACCAGATTCGGTCGTAGTGAATAGGCCGGGTTTGGGGATGTTACAAAAAGTCTATGACATAATTGAGGCTTCCTAAGAATCTTTGTAATTGGACTTTATCAAAGATTTGGTCTGGGAATTTGCTAGCAAACTCTATGGACCTTTCTATTGGGGTAATGGTTCTTGGGTAATGGTTCTTGGGTAATGTAATGACCTAAAAACCTTACTTTGGTTTGGAACAAACTTATCTTAGATTTAGAAACTACTAAACCATTATTTTTTATGACTTTTATAAAGATGGATAAATGTTTGAAGTGTTTTTCTAAATTTTCTGAAAACACTAATACATCATCGATGTATACTATTGTGAATTGAGAATATTGGTAAAAATATCATTCATTATTCTTTGAAATTCGGATGGAGCATTTTTTAATCCAAAAGGCATTAAATTCCATTCATATTGTCCAAATGGTACAGTAAATGACGTTTTATATCTTTCTTCTTCTTTTATTTGGATTTGCCAAAATCCAGATTTCATGTCAAATTTTGAGAAAATATTTGCATTACAAAGTTTCTGTAGCAAATCTTTCTTATTTGGTATTGGGTATCTAATCCATTTTAAGGCTTGATTGAGAGGTTTGTAATTAATTACTAATCTTGGCGTTCCTCTTTCGAGTTCTGCATTTTTTATTACATAAAATGCTGAACAACTCCAAAGAGAACTGCTTTTCCTAATTAATTTTTTATTAAAAAAGGTCTTGTATTTTTTTTTTACAAAATTCTTCCATTTCTTTGTTCATTTGTACGGGTCTTGCTTTTGTGGGTATTTGTCTTTCATCAAAATTGTTTTCATATGGTAATGTTACTTCGTGTTTTCTTTTCCTATTCCAAAAAGCATTAGGAATGTCATAACAAATTGTTGATTCTATTTCTTCTCTGATTTAATTTATCATTTTTTGTACTTCTCTTTTTTCTAATTATTCAGTCAATTTTTTAAAACATATTTCTTCTTTTAGAAAAGAGATTTGTTTCTGTTTATGATTAATTAAATTATTGATTTGCCCATTATGGATGGATAAAGATTTTAATAAGTTGATATTTCTTATTTTTGGTTTTTCTACAAAAGGAAATTCTACTTTAGTGTTTAAAACTTTGGTTAAGATAGAATTATTTGTAACTTTATAGGGTTTGAGTAGGGATATGAATGGGGTTCCTAATATGACATCTTGGGTAATATCTTTTACCATTAAAAAACATGTTTGATATTTTATACCTTTGTTGGATATTTCTGCATTGGGAATTTTGTAAGTAATTTTTAGTTTTTATCATTTGCACTTTAAGAGATTCTCGATGTTTTATCATAATATTTTGTTGGAATTATCCCTTCTCTAATGCGATTTTGGTCCGCTCTCTGTATCAAAAGGGCTATTGTTTCTAATTGAAATTCATTATTTATGACAATATTTATTTTTATTAAATATCTTTGAATAGATACTTGATTAGAACCATCATATATTCCTGTGTATTTTCTTGAGTTCGGTTCGATTTTCTTTAACTTTTTTCTCGGGATTTCATGTTTTAAGGTTTGCATTTGTTTTTCATTTCTTGTTGTTCCATTTTAAGCTGAGAAAGTTCTAATTTAATATGTTTTATTTCTAACTGTAATTCAGAATTTGTAATTTGTCTTGGTTTTATTTTTTCATATTTATTAAATATTATATCTTGTATATTATACATTATACATTTTTGATTGACTAGAAATAATTTCTTTTTCTTTTTCTGGTTTATCTTTTAATGAGGATTTTAATTTCAAAAGGTATTCTCTTTTAAGTTCTGGGTCTTGAATTTTATCAATAACTTCAATAATAAATTCTTGGTCTTTGGTTAACATATTAATTGAGGGTTCATTTTCATCATCAGAGGATTGGGATGTTGTATGTAATTCATCTATTTGTAATTCATTTGTTTCGGTAGATATATCATTTTCAGAATAAGTTGTTTCTAAGATAATCTCATTTAATTTTTGTTCTATTTCTTCATCTAGATTTAAATTCTTAATTTTTTTTTTAATTTTACAATATTTTGAAATATGTCCTGGTTTTCCACATCTATAACATTTTATTGTTTTGTCAATTTATTTTCTGTTTTTTGTTGTTTCTTTTCTTTTCTGTATTTTTCATATTTGGGTTTTTTTATAATATTCTGAAATATTATTTTTCCTATTTTTTGGTTTTACAGGGCAGCATGTTTTTGAAGAAGAAGGTTCATTCCTAATGCCAAATTGGTGGCAAAATGATCCTAATTCCTTTCTACATTGATATCTTTCTTTCTTAAGTTGTTTTTGTAATTTTAAATCTTGACAAATTTTTAATCCTTCTTTTTGGGTGAAACTAATTAGTTCACCATATGTAAGCTTTTCATATGGAATAATACCTCTATAATTTTCTCTTATTTGATTTCTAACTTTTTCTCCTAACAAAGTAGGAAGTCCTGCTAGAAACTTTTCTTTCCAAAACGGTTGTTGGTTATCAGATCTTTGCATAACTCTAGTCATGAAGACATCTTTATACCATTTAAAATCGGTTAATTTTTTGCATTTTAAATTTGATAATAATTCTGAATTTCTATCTTTAAGATGAGAAGGATCTCCTATAAAGTGTTTAGAGATTGAGAAAATTAAAGTTGCTCTCTTGCATCTTGGATTTCTCTTCCTTATTCATCTAAAATAATTCTTCCTTGATCATCCTTTTTATTGCTTTTAAAATTTCTTCTCTGTTGGGTTTTAGTGAGTGCATGATCCCACCATCCTTTTAATTGACCAGTAAATCCAACAACTAAAAGATTGGCTATAGCATGATCACCGATTAATTCATTTTGGTTTTGGGTTTTATAAACATTTGAAACCATCGTCATTTGTTGTAATAAACTAAGAATATTGTATTCGTATTATTCCATCTATATTCCATTCATAAATTGTATTAGCATTATATTTATTCTGGAAAACGTGTTTTCTTCTATATTAAGATCAGTGCGAGTGGTTTTGGATAATATAATCTTTTGGTTCTTTCCAAGCCATCTTGTTAATTTGTTGTTCATCCGACCGGTCGAGTCAGATTAGGAGGATTGGTGTAATGTATTTACTTGAATGTTGGGCTTGCATTGGGGTATCAGTGCAATTAATTCGGACTTGTAACTTTCCAAAGCATCAAGTCTATTTTGGATTTCATAAGAAATCATTTTGGGATTTTTGGAAAGGTTTTAGAATTTCATTGCACCTGATACCCCAATGCAAGCCCAACATTCAGTAAATACATTACACCAATCCTCCCAATCTGACTCTGACCAGTCAGATGAACAACAAATTAACAAGATGGCTTGGAAAGAACCAAAAATATTATATTATTCAAAAACCACTGCACCTGACCTTAATATAGAAGAAATATCTGTTTTCCAGAATAAATACAATACTAATACAATTTTTGAATGGAATATAGATGGAATGTCTGAATACAATATTCTTAGTTTATTACAACAAATGACGAAAGTTTCAAATGTTTATAAAACCCAAAACCAAAATGGATTAATCAGTGATCATGCTATAGCCAATCTTTTAGTTGCTGGATTTACTGGTCAATTAAAAGGATGGTGGGATCATGCACTCACTAAAACCCAACAGGATGAAATTTTAAAAGCAATAAAAAAGGATGATCAAGGAAGAATTATTTTAGATGAACAAGGAAGAGAAATCCAAGATGCAGTAGCAACTTTAATTTTCTCAATCTCTAAAAACTTTATAGAATATCCTTCTCATCTTAAAGATAGAAATTCAGAATTATTATCAAATTTAAAATGAAAAAAAGTAACCGATTTTAAATGGTATAAAGATGTCTTTATGACTAGAGTTATGCAAAGATCTGATAACCAACAACCGTTTTGGAAAGAAAAATTTCTAGCAAGACTTCCTACTTTGTTAGGAGAAAAAGTTAGAAATCAAATAAGAGAAAATTATATAGGTATTATTCCATATGAAAAGCTTACATATGGTGAACTAATTAGTTTCACCCAAAAAGAAGGATTAAAAATTTGTCAAGATTTAAAATTACAAAAACAACTTAAGAAAGAAAGATATCAATGTAGAAAGGAATTAGGATCATTTTGCCACCAATTTGGCATTAGGAATTAACCTTCTTCTTCAAAAACATGCTGCCCTGTAAAACCAAAAAAATAGGAAAAAAATATTTCAGAATATTATAAAAAACCCAAATATAGAAAATACAGAAAAAAAACAACAAAAAACAGAAAACAAAATTGACAAAACAATAAAATTTTATAGATGTGGAAAACCAGGACACATCTCAAAATATTTTAAAATTAAAAGAAAAATTAATAATTTAAATCTAGATGAAGAAATAGAACAAAAATTAAATGAGATTCTCTTAGAAACAACTTCTTCTGAAAATGATACATCTACCGAAACAGATGAATTACAAATAGACGAATTACATACAACATCCCAATCTTCTGATGATGAAAATGAACCCTCAATTAATATGTTAACCAAAGACCAAGAATTTATGATTGAAGTTATTGATAAAATTCAAGACCCATAACTTAAAAGAGAATACATTTTGAAATTAAAATCCTCATTAAAAGATAAACCAGAAAAAGAAAAAGAAATTATTTCTAGTCAATCACAAATGCATAATATACAAGATAAAATATTTAATAAATATGAAAAAAAATAAAATCAAGACAAATTACAAATTCTGAATTACAGTTAGAAATAAAACAAATTAAATTAGAACTTTCTCAGCTTAAAATGGAACAACAAGAAATGAAAAAACAAATCCAAACCTTAAAACATGAAATCTCAGAAAAAAGTTCGTCAGAAACTAAACCCGAACCTGAAGAAAGTACACAGGAATATATGATGGTTCTAACTGAAGTATCTATTCAAAGATATTTAATAAAAATAAATATTGTCATAAATAATGAATTTCAATTAGAAACAATAGCCCTTTTTGATACAGGAGCGGACCAAAATTGCATTAGAGAGGGATAATTCCAACAAAATATTATGATAAAACATCAGAATCTCTTAAAGCTACAAATGGTAAAAAACTAAAAATTACTTACAAAATTCCCAATGCAGAAATATCCAACAAAGGTATAAAATATCAAACATGTTTTTTAATGGTAAAAGATATTACCCAAAATGTCATATTAGGAACCCCATTCATATCCCTACTCAAACCTTATAAAGTAACAAATAATTCTATCTCCACTAAAGTTTTAAACACTAAAGTAGAATTTCCTTTTGTAAAAAAACCAAAAATAAGAAATCTCAACTTATTAAAATCTTTATCCATCCATAATGGGCATATCAATAATTTAATTAATCATAAACAGAAACAAATCTCTTTTCTAAAAGAAGAAATATGTTTTAAAAAATTGACTGAACAATTAGAAAAAAGAGAAGTATAAAAAAGGATAAATCAAATCAGAGAAGAAATAGAATTAATAATTTGTTCTGACATTCCTAATGCTTTTTGGAATAGGAAAAAACACGAAGTAACATTACCATATGAAAACAATTTTGATGAAAGACAAATACCCACAAAAGCAAGACCCATACAAATGAACAAAGAAATGGAAGAATTTTGTAAAAAAAAAATACAAGACCTTCTTAATAAAAATTTAATTAGGAAAAGCAGTTCTCTTTGGAGTTGTTCAGCATTTTATGTAATAAAAAATGCAGAACTCGAAAGAGGAACGCCAAGATTAGTAATTAATTACAAACCTCTCAATCAAGCCTTAAAATGGATTAGATGCCCAATACCAAATAAGAAAGATTTGCTACAGAAACTTTGTAATACAAATATTTTCTCAAAATTTGACATGAAATCTGGATTTTGACAAATCCAAATAAAAGAAGAAGAAAGATATAAAACGGCATTTACTATACCATTTGGACAATATGAATGGAATGTAATGCCTTTTGAATTAAAAAATGCTCCATCCGAATTTCAAAGAATAATGAATGATATTTTTTACCAATATTCTCAATTCACAATAGTATACATCGATGATGTATTAGTGTTTTCAGAAAATTTAGAAAAACACTTCAAACATTTATCCATCTTTATAAAAGTCATAAAAAATAATGGTTATCCAAGATAAGTTTGTTCCAAACCAAAGTAAGGTTTTTAGGTCATTACATTACCCAAGGAACCATTACCCCAATAGAAAAGTCCATAGAGTTTGCTAGCAAATTCCCAGACCAAATCCTTGATAAAGTCCAATTACAAAGATTCTTAGGAAGCCTCAATTATGTCATAGACTTTCATCCAGGTCTTAGAAAATTATGTAAACCGTTATATGATAGGCTCAAAAAGAATCCACAACCTTGGACAAATGACCATACCAATATTATCACCCAAATTAAATAACAAATCACTAAGCTTCCTTATTTATATTTAGCTGATCCAAATGCCCCCAAGATTGTAGAAACAGATGCTTCTGAAATAGGATACGATGGGATCCTAAAACAAGTTAAAGGGGGAGAACAGCAAATAGTCCAGTTTACTTCCAGACACTGGAATCCAACTCAGCAAAATTATAGTACTATTAAAAAGGAAATTTTATCAATTGTTTTGTGCATTACAAAATTCCAAAGTGATTTATTAAATCAAAAATTTCTTTTACGAATCGATTGCAAATCAGCAAAAGAAGTTTTACAAAAAGATGTTCAAAATATTACCTCAAAATAGATTTTTCCAAGATGTCAGGCAATTTTGAGCATATTTGATTTTGATATTGAATACATCAAAGGAGAAACTAATTTTTTGCCTGATTTTCTCACCAGAGAGTTTCTTTAAAAATGCCACCCAAACTCCGAGACAAAGGAAAAGGAAAAATAGGAGAGTCATCCAAAACCCAAATTTCCTCAAAACCAATTAAGTCATGGTATGAAATTTACCATGAAGAAAAAAATGAGAGATCATCATCATCATTAAAATCCTCCAAAAATACAATCGTTCAAGATGCACAAGATCCAAATGAAATTGGTTCTCAAATCAAAAAATGGATTGAGTCCCTTTCTCAATCCCCAGAAGTGGCATTGGCTTTTTCTCAAATGAAAGAGGAAACTCCTATCAAACAAATTGTCAGAAGCAACAAAGATTTCAAAAAAAAAAGAGATTATTTTACACAAACCAAAATCTCTCAAAAATGTTTTAAAAGAGACATCTCTCCAAGATGTTTTTCCAAAAGAAATAGCGAATGTCTTCTGCACAGATCGCTACACAAAAATCCTTACAATATTTTCCAAACAAATGTTTTGAAAAATTTCTTGTTATGGAGGAAGAATTTTCTAAAAACCTCCTCATATACTTGCAAAAGAACTTTTCAATGGATGGCATTTCAAACCATTGGATTCTCAAAAATCCCAACAAAGATTATGAAAACATATCTTTGGTTCAAATTGGATCGATCTTGTTCAAGCACTACACGCACACAAAAGATCCAAATTTTATTACCCATTAAATGTTCCCCAAATATTAAAAATTCTTCACCAAAGGGATTGGAGTGAAAACCCAAATTCTCCAAAGAGATTTCCAGCCAAATTTACCACCAAAATTGACCACCACTCATATTTTACATATTGGGATTACCAAATGGCATGGTACAATGCCTTCTTAATGAACAACCAACACATGAGACATTCTTGGCTCATATATTTCAAATACGGTACCCAATTCAAATTCCCAAACTGGTTCCAAGAATGGTGGAATTGGTATGGACCATCATCCTTTGAGATCCTACCAGAAAAAATTCAAAATTTATGGCCCAAATTCTTTGACAAATTTTAGCCTGAACCAGACCAAAAATACATTTACAGAATAATCCATTTTTTTCTCAAAACTGTGCATTTCTTGGATTGTTTCTTGGAATTATTCCTATGAGCAAGATCAATGTCTTTGAATTCCATTACTAGTTCAAACTACTGAGAACTAAATGGTGGGACAAGTTTAATGATGAAAAATATGATTCAAAATATTTGGATAATTTTTTCAAAAAGAATCCGAGATTATGTAAGTCCGCAGCCCCGGATCAAACCACAGCAAAATTCCTTCAAGAAAAATCGACAGCTAGTGCAATGTTAGCTCAAGCCAAGACCAAGAAGGAATACAAAAAATTCATGGCTGAAATGCTCAGCTCAATGGATTCTGAATCCGAAGATGAGAAATCTTCAGCGTCTTTAATCAAAACGGTGGATCTTGCAGACAATACCACTTCAGTAACCATCACCAGGACCAAGAAAAAATGATGCAAGAAAAGATTTGAGTGAACAGAAATATTCTCTAAAGTAAAAAGATAAATATTCCTGTAAGAAATAATGAATTCTCGACACATGAATAGTAATTATTCTCTGTAGTTTGTATTTTTGTAACTAGAGAATATATTCTCTGAAAAGTTTTAATTATGTAATCAAAATTTCAATTATGTAATGATGAAAGGGATTGAATTTCCCGGTTCAAATGATGTAAAGAGACAATAGCCCTCTATAAAAGGCTATCAGATTTAGAATGAATGGCACGACTTCAAATACCCATTTCAGAAATCAAAACTCGTTTCTCCAAAGTTTTAAAGTTTCTCCAAATTTTTAAAATTTAAGTTTTAAATTATTTTCCTCTTCAAGATTTAATCAAATTTTAATTTCAAACTACAATTATCACATTTTAAACGTTTCAATTCAAACTCCATCCTCAGGTCCTCGGGATAATCTGGATTGGGAATAACTTAAAATCTATAGTAAAAGTTGATAGAGCCAAATTATTTGACGCCACCAACATGCCTTGCAGTATTGAGATAAAAAAAATCAATTTTTTGGTGAAACCATGTAGAATGACGCCATCTGTATAAATACTAAAGAAATACTGCGATTTTTAAAAAAATAGGAGCTCTAAATAAATTTTTATTTTTCTAATGGAGCCAAATAATTTGACACCACCAAATTCCAATGCCTCTGGTACATTTTGTCCTTTTTCTATTTTTTTTATTTGTTTATTATTTATTTTATAATATTTTAAATTTATATTTTAAATATTTTATAATATCTATTTATTCAAACGTTTTTTTTTTTTTGAAAAAATTGTTTTTTTAATTGTTTACTATTTGTTTTATAATATTTTAAATGTTTTATAATATTTCTTTATTCAAACATTTTTTTAATTTGTTTATTATTTGTTTTCTTATTTTTTTATAATATTTGTTTATTTAAACATTTTTTTAATAATAAACAAATAAAAATGTTTATAATTTAATAACGTTTAATAATATTTGTTTATAATTTATTTATTTAAAAACGTTTGAATAAACAAATATTATAAAACATTTAAAATATTATAAAACAAATAATAAACAAATTTAAAAAACATTTGAATAAACAAATATTATAAAACATTTAAAATATTAATTTAAAACATTATAGAATAAATAATAAACCATTTAAAAAAAAACAAATTTTCAAAAACAAGACAGTTTGAATAAACATATATTATAAAACATTTAAATTATAAATTTAAAATATTATAAAATAAAAAACAAATAAAAAAACAAGAAAATGACAATGTGCAATAGGCTTGGAATCTAGTGACACTAAATTACTTGGCTTCACCAAAAAAAAAAATTTATTTAGAGCCTTCCATTTTTTCAAAAATTGCAATATTTCCTTAATATTTATATAGGTAGTACCATTCTACATGCCTCCACTAAAAAATTAATTTTTTATCCCTAATGCTGACGTTGCATGTTGGTGGCACCAAATACTTTGGCTCCACCAAATTTTACTGTAGATTTTAAGTTATTTATGTATTTTATACAAAATATATTATTTATGTAATTAATTAACTTTTTTTAGGTTAGTTTCATAAAAAAAAAAAAAAAGCCAAAAACCAAGATTACATTGTCCATTTCTACCTAAATTATTATTAAGAAACAAAAGTATCAGTTCCTGGCGCTATGAATATGACTGACATCTATCCCTTGTCTCTCTCAAAATCTGTCACCTTTCTTTCAAAACCAATAATAATAACTAAACTAATTACATCAAAATTTGAACTTCATAAGCAAAAAGAATTTACAATATGACACCTTTAAATATTTTAACACAATTAACAAAGCATTGTTATTGTGTGGATGTAATCACAGAAAGGAAGAAGAGAGGCAATTGCAATTATAGAAACAAAATGATTTTTAACCTAGTATCAAGTATAAACCAATATTTCCTTATACTACATTCTGTCATATATCAAATATAGAATGGACCAGGCAGGCAGGCTCTGGTGTTCTAATTAGTAAAACCCTAACTGAGAAACAAATCATTCACAAAAGTGGATCATAATAAATGAAAAGAACCAAAATTCCAAAGTTAGGAAGTACCATGATAGGTTAGGGTATCGTTTATCAAATGTGATTATCAATTTTGAATCTTAAAAGCAAAAAGTCTAGATCCAACAACCTTAGTAATTGAACAAGCAAGATTTAATAAATAGGCGTTATTGACATTGATAAGGATGGACCATATTTCCCCCAACAGGAAGGCAAGACCCGAGTCACCAACCCTAAATGTGAAGTACTGGTCATAATTTACAAGTGTAGTAAAGTTGATATTCAATGCTTTCAACCATTCCCTGCATTTATGGGGTCATACTAGAACGAAATGCCGATGGTCTGAGTAGGCTGTGACAAGATGAATTTATTTCTAGAAAGTGATATATGCTAGAAACTAAGATCATTAAGCAATCTAAAAAGGAAACAAAAAAGAAATAGTGCAAGAAGGGAGAGGGATTAACCTTCCATGTCCAGTATCGTTAATCCGAATTTAAACTTGCATCCCTCTTGTGTACAACACACTTTGATCTGGTAGTAGCCTATAAAGGCAGGGCAGCTCTTCTATATATGCTTCTGATTATTTGCATATATTATATATTTTTTGCCCTCCAGCTGCTTCACGAGACCCTTGGGCTTTCTTCAAGTTCTCTGTCCCCCAATCATCTCTGCAGTAGCCTCCTTGGAAGAAAACAACATTTTACTTTCGGGTATTATCCTAGCCGTATACAAGTACTGGTAAATGTCACGATCCCCCAACAGAAAGATCTAATCGACTATATGATGGCTGCAAGCATTCTTCTGGATTCGCATAGAAGTAATCCTCTTCCTTAGGCCTGTCAGGAATCACCAACCTCTGAGTTGGTTGCCCCTTGCGACTTTCATGAGATTCTTTCACAGCATCTGAGAACTCATACCAACTCAGAGTTCCACTATTGTACTGGTCAATCAGATCAACCAAAAGCCTTCTCTCCAATAAAATTGTCTGCTTGAACCCCAGAAATCTGAAGGAACATTCAACACTACATGTTACACTAATGACAAATAGCTTTAACTATGAAAAACAAGAAAAAAACACTACTATCACTAAGGGAGGAAACATTGTAAAAGGCACGCTCAAGAAAGTGTAGTTGAAACAGTCCTTAGTTCATGTTGCATACATTGGAAACAAAAATAATCAGATTCCTGAGTATAAGAAAAATGTTTGGAAAACGAAGAAAGAAAGAGATTGGAAATGATTTCACAGCTAGAAATAAACAAACTATTACATTCTTAATACTGGAAATAAAAATGGGGATGTTAAACTGTTAGTGAACTTGAAATTCCAAAATTATTCATCTCATCTAAAGAAAAAAGGGCCATTGAATCATTTAACAACTGCAGGAAAACCTTTCTGAACTTATTAAGAGCCAACTGTATATAGAACAGTACCTGCGGTGGCCTTCAACTACCTTAGCCATGTTTCCGTCATATGTAGGAATAAAAATATCACTCTCCAATGAAACAAGGTAATCTAACGCGGCCATCTGGGATGAATGATTTTGAAAGAACCCAAGGTCTGATGGCTCCAATAGAGTCTCCTTTCTAACCTGTTTCAACAAAGAAAATGGACATTCATTGATACCGGAGAAACAAACTTCAAAACTTATTACATTATGTTTGCTGAACTTCTACCTACTTACCAATTTTGGATAAGCTGCAGCAAGAGTAGCCATTCTCCTTTGTCCGCCATATATTTCACCGGCTGCAATATAGATTTGGTAACTGTTATCTATGTCCAATGCCCTCAAAATAAGGGCAGTTTCCTCAGGCGTCAAAGGGCAGAAACCATCTTTCCTTTTCAAGTCAGAGTTTATTATTTTTTCTTTCCACCATGGATAAGCATATCTAGCAACATGGTTGTGACAATTAGATTAAAGTTTGAAATTTAGGGCAGCTGATCAATAAATTGTTCAACATCTTGTATGGCTCACCTCATTCTTGTCAACTCCTCCACCTCCTCACTGTTGCAACCTTGGGTACAGCCAGAAAATGCTAACATGTCCATTTCATATCTAAGGTGAAGTACAATAAAAGGACCATTTTGCCTCAGAAGCTTAACAACTCGTTTCCCCAACTCCTCTATCTGGGAAGTGAATCTCAAAGCACTAAAATTTACACGACATCGCAGCTTCTGAATATCTAAAGGCTGCCCATTGTTGGCAAGTCGAGTATCAGTTTTATTCAAATGTACAACTTTATACTTCTTTATCAGAGGAAGAATCTGCATGAAATAGAGATCAAACATACTACTTTAAGATGAGTCTTGGAGGAAGGAAAAGAACTGAGGAAGCATAAAAAACATTTTAAAAAATGAAGAATGAACCAAGCTAAATTATAGTAAAACCTAAATAGGTCAAGGTCAAAAGGTAATGACAAGGAATTAACCTGGTTATGGTAGTAGGATATATCCGACCAACTAATTGGTGGCATAGAATACACCATCCCCATTTCTACTCTCCTCTTAAGCCTAGGAGGCAACTCCTTCAATATACGGACCTCATCTCTCAATGACATAATGAAATGATCCACATCAAATATATCTTGAAATTCACTGCCATAAAAGGTAAATGCATATTTAGAGATAAGTGAGAAAAATAAACTCAGTTGAAAACTACCAGTAATATATTTTAAACATCCTTTCCAAATCCATACATGCACAATATCTAATGGCTTCAATCATATGAGCAAAGCTTATTTAACACACCTGGGATCTGACCAGAAAGATGTTTTATCCAGCTCCGGGACTATAAGTGTGACATTCAAATATCTTGCAATGGTAACCATGTCACAAATCTGTTAAGCAAACACCCCCCCCCCAAAAAAAAAAAGAAAAAAAAAAGAAAAGAATACAGCATCAGTTTCCATATAGATTTGAAGTAAAAACAACCCATGAGCATACACAATCTAGAAAAATGTTGAAAAGAAATAAAAAAGAAAGAAAAGGAATGGAACAAGAAATGCGTTTAGAGTTCTTTGCTAAAGCACTCACTGCTGCTCGCATTTGATTGAGACCTCCATTGCAAGAAACCATCAAGTAACCATTGTTTTTATATACCCCTAAAGTAACAACAAAACATCATATCAATTTCGAGTTCAAAATTCCATAACCAGAACATATAAAGCAAGTCGCCACCGATCCCTAAAACTGAAATGGAAAAAAAAATGGAAGCAAAAGTAACAATATATTAAAATAAAAGTACATATTTGAAAAATTCAAGAGATAAACGATCTCAAATTTCAAACAGACATATGCCACAACAAGAAAAGGATAGAATTCCACAAAACTAAGACATAAGATACGAACATTGAAACCATTAAATTGATACAAGTTCAATCCGTATGACTATATAAAAGGAAAGCTTCAATGAAAGCGCATAGAAATCCCCAAGAAATCTATCATTGTGTACATTGATTTTCTTCTCCTCAAATAGGAATGCAGATAAGGATAAAAAGGATAAACCTTCTTTTCCATTAAAGACTAGCTCAAAATTTTTCTCCGATTTAACCCCAAAAAAGGCCTAATAAAGAATAACTATATCAAAATCAGCAGAAATTTGAGCAAAAAAAAAAAGGTGGAAAATCTTACTTTTGGGAGGAAGAACACGGGCAGGAACGGAGGGAACCTTATCTTCAACAACGGAAACGGAAGAATCCTGGTGAGAAAAACAGGAAGGCCAACCTTTAAGGAGATGTGGACCCCAAGTATCCCCCAAGGCCGTTAATTGTACGATGCAAGTCCAAAGCAACACCGATGTGGTGGCGCGTATCATCCACAGCTTCGTTCTCGAGCTCTTCAACTTCTCAACTCTCTCCCCTTCGCCGCCGCCTCCCCCTTTCGTTGCCCCCATTCTTATCCCTCTCATTTTCCCTTTCCCCTTCCCTTCAATACTGCACATTTCCAGCAATAACCCCGATTTCCACCCTCCTCATCTTCCCCCCGATACGCCACCGTCTTCTTCCTGTCAAATTCGATCAATGTAGGTCGATTTTCAGAAAATCTGCATCTAATTTAACAAAAACCTTTTCCTTTCTTTTATTTCTATTTTCCGAAAAATTTCGAGATCCGTTAACTTCCAAAACAACATCAACAACAACAAAATAATTCAAAATCAATCAAAGAGATCCAAGAAACTCTTAACAACTCAACCAATTCCAATCGAATATTAAACAGTATTTTCCCGAAACAAAAAACAAAAAAATCCTTCTCTTCCTCGGCGATCTAATCACTTTTCCGGCGAAAATTGTCGTGGAATGGCTGTTGAAACCCCTGCCTGTCTTCAAGTATAAGCGAATCGAGAAAATATAGAGAAATCTGAATCGAGAAAGAAGAAAAAAAATAGAAATGAGAATATTGTGCAGATTACAATGCGATCGAGAGAGAGAAAAAAGGGGATGTGAGCCGTACACCGTTGGGCTTGGGGTACACTTTTTTAACCATAGTTTTCTTGAATCTAAAAGGATTTGTTGACTAGTGTTAGTTGTGGACCACAGTCCATGGTTAATTCTTTTTAACCAATAAATACCTGCCACCTCAGTTTATGTCTGAATGGGCCCAACATTTACCCTACGTGGCTGCTTTCAACTGGGTTTGTAAAACTACAGGTGTCCACGTCTCAGGAATGGGAGTTCATCCGTCGCTGTTAGATTTGTAATGGGCATTAAATCAGCTGCCGATACGCCGACAATATATCGCGAGAATTTCTGTAGGTGCGAATATACCGCGACAATTATCCTTAATTTGTTTAAAGATTTCTTTAAAAAAAGTAATTCATTTAATTAATATTTTCAGCATTTAATTCTTTTTTCCATGAAACAAAATTGTAACGCCCCAAGTTTGGGCTTAAAAAGAATGGGCCTTGAGCAGGGAAACAGTGAAGGCTGCACATAAGTATTTGGATGTGTAAGGGAAGGACACAAATAAATAACTGCTTGAGTGGTTTTGTGTCTTGAGAAGTGTTGGAGAAATCCTGGGTTCAAACTTGGGCTTTGGTAAAAAATTCATGTTTCCCTTTTAAATGAACATTGATGTTGGCACATAGGCTTTAAATATATTTGTGGCGGAAAGATGACACAAAAGGAGCTTGTAGTTCAGTGGTAGGTGGCGTGTTACTTCTATTGAGGAACCTGAGTTCGAATCACTCCTTGCTCTAGGAGAATTTATTTTATCTCCTTGCTGCGTGAGAGGTGGAGTTTAACTAAAACTCTGCTGGGAGAGAGAGTTGAATTGGTCTTGGGAGAGAATCAGGGGATATGGATAAAGGTTGGTATGGATATGGAGAGAATTATGTGGAGGAAATCGTGGAATTTGAAAGTTGGAGTGTTGTAGCCGAATTAGTAAGCTAGCTACTCAGAAATTCGGTTTAGGCTAGTAGCATTTTTGGTTTCTCTTTATTTTTCTCTGTGCTGCGAATTCATTGTGGGAAGCTGACCATTCGTGTCATTTTCTTCTGACCATTCGTGTCATTTCTTTTGTTGGTGCCCGAATTCTCTACTACTGTCGACTGCTTCTTTCTCTTCATCTTTACTGTTTTCTTTCTCTCATTGGCCGAATCTAGCACCTACTCTCCCTTACCATTTCTTCTTCAATTGGCTTCTCTCATAGCCGAACCTTCTCATTTTGCTTCTTTATTTTCTGTTGCCGAACCTTCTCATTTTGCTTTTTTATTTTCTGTTCATTCTCTCTCGATTCTCCTATTCTTATTTGGCCGAATACTCTCTACCCTTTTTGTTGGTTATTTTCACCTTACCTTGTAATTTGGTCCTTGACCGAAACACAGTACTGTTCCCCCTCTATTTTGGTTCTACAAAGATTTTGACAATCGGTAGGTACTTATGTGTTTTTTATTCTTTCTTTTGTCGATAACTCTGCTTTCGTTTGATTTCTTCCCTAACAACCGAATGTTTTCTCCTTACACCTTCTGACTGCAAAATACATTTCTTCTCTGTGATATGGCCATCGTTGGGCTTAGGGATTTCGGTGGTGTGAAGGGGCGCAAGTGGCTTGAAGCAATCAAACTTTTATTTTCTGTTCATCGTTCTATCAAGGTAAGAACGATTATCATAATATTGGGTTTTGGCCGAATGTGCTTTTGTGCCTATAAGCACGATATGTGTGGATTTAAGCCACACTTATGATTGTTTTTGTCTAATGAGATCTGTTATACTACAGATTTTTTATAAAGGCGTGTACTCGATTGTGATCAGCGATCTTGGGAGGTTTAAGGACGTTCATTCAGACAGGGTAAGGAAGGTGTATTTTTGGGCTAAGTATTAAAAGTGATTACCCCTAGTGGACAACTGGCTAATGAAATATTCTGATGGACTATAGGTTCGATACGAGTGGGTTAATCGCGCGTTCGTAAACAGGTGTGTAACTGTACCCTGCAAACGGTAATAGGCGTAAAAGCCGGTAGAGTGTGTACGCACACACTGATTAGATTGTAGAAAGGCAAAAGCTGAAAAGCTGAAAGGTTGGGCGTTGAGCGTGCGAACGCTCGTATGGTAAACCGAGCCCACGAAACGTGGGCGTACGACGGAAAAGGCCGCCATGAGCGATTTCATGGGCTTAGGCCATAATGGGCTTTGGGCCCATTTACACTGTATGTATTGGTATGGTTGCTCGAGTCACTCAAAACAACTGTGGGCTTACTGATGGGCCTAAGTGTACTTAGGCCCAAACTGATAAAATGACCGTAATGCCCCTGTAGGGTAAAATGACCATAATGCCCCTGTAGGGTAAAATGACCGTAATACCTGTAGGGTAAAATAACCGTAATACCCCCAAAGGGTAAAATGACTACTTTGCCCCTCGTGGGTGAATGACTGAGTTGTTTGTGATTTAAATGACTGATTTATCTGTGATTTAAATGACTGATTTATCTTTGAATTAAATGACTGATTCTGAGCATGGCATTCTGCATACACGACATAATGCATGGGGTTGGGGTACTGTTACGGAAGAAGTATATTGTCTTGGTGGCTTTGCCACATATATTGTTCTTGTGACTTTGCTTTGCGATCATCGGCATCGCGCTTTGCTTTGATATTGGTGTCTTGGGTGGGTGGGTCGATTTTATCCCCACATGGTGTGTTGGTTGGTACGGGTGGTGTGTTGGTCGGATTGGGGTGGGTTGCATATTTGCACCGCATCGACATCATTGGGCTTAGGCCCATCACATTACTAAAATGGGCTATGGCCCACACCGCATCATTCATCGAACAGGGCCAAGGCCCGCATCATTCATCGCATATATTGTTCTTGATCGATCGATAGGGATTACACACTGAGTTTTTGTAAACTCACCCTTTCTTTTAACTATACAGGTAATCTCCAGCCTTAGACGATTTGAAGGCCGCGAAAGACTCGGAGGTGGCCACACGATCGCTGATGTTCAGCTTTAGACTTATTTATTTAAATTTCTTATTGGGCTATTGATTCTGTAAGAAGGCCTCTTAAACCTAAGTTATGTTATTTTGGCTTTATTTATTTGATACTTAACTGATAGTGATAGAACGCTGGTTTTCAAAAAGATTAACTATTTTCAAAACACCGCGTTTTCGCAACATTTTGGGTATTGCTTCCGCAACAAATAATGTTTTTAAAGTAAAGACGTTTTAATTGGTTAGTAAATGGTTAAGATGATTTGAGTTTTAACAAAGAGATTTCAACTCAGAAACGAATTTCTACCAACAAGTCCACTTTTCGAAAGACACATCAACGTGACACGTCAGATTCGGCCATAACGTCTAGGCCGGGTTTGGAGTGTTACAAAAATAATAAGAAATTTTGTTTGTAATTAACAGAAAAGTAATTATATTGACGCTATGTATTAGTATTTCAATTAATAAAGACTCGAATTATCCTTTTCAAAATAATTAAACACCAACTATCATTTCTTTAGTAAAGATAATATTACCAATGAGAGTGTAATCATGTATAAAACATATGACTGTCTTTTCTTACATTTTATTTTTATTTAGATACATTCACACATAATTTTAAAGTCTCATCAATAATACTATTAACTATTAATAAAAATAGGTATTTGTAAAAGTTTTTTTTTGTATATTTTTATATTTTTTAAGTCTTTATTTCATTAAATAAAAGTTTATGTTAATTTTTTAATATTTTATTTGTTTACTATTAAAATAAAATATTTGAAATAATATTTTTTATTAGATTTTATTTTTAAATCATCAAGATCAATATTAACGGCTTGTTTAGTAGTGCTTAAAAAAACACTTTTGGCTCCAAGAGCACTTTTGGAGGAAAAGTTGCTAAACAAGCTGTTTTTGGCTGAAATTTTTTACTTTTCAAAAGCACTTTTGAAAAGCATTACTGAAAATGAGAAGCTAAAATTTTTAGCTTTTCCTCTCCCAAAAGTATTTTTGGTGCTTAATTATTTTTTCGGGTAAATTACCAAAAAATACCATTTTTTTTCAAATTTTACGGAAAAGGACATTTTTCCCAATTATTACCGGAATGGGCCATTTTCCCCGAAAACGCGTCCACATCAGCGCGATGTCGTGGGATGCAAAGAGAGAAAACGCGTCCCGAGGAGGCGCGTTTTCTACCACATCAGCAAAAATTGCGTCCTTGAGGGCGCGCTTTGCTGATGTGGCAAAAACACTCCCTCAGGGACGCGTTTTTGCCCTTCCCCAACGGCCATTTCTTTTGACCGTTGGGCCTCCAACGGTAAAAAAAAAAAAAAAAAAACTATAAAATCCCCCCTTTCATTTTTTCACACAAAGGTTCTTACTCAAATTTCTCTCAAATTTCTCTCAAATTTCTCTCAAATTCCTCTAAAGTTCCTCTAAAATTTCAAAAAAGTCCTTTAATTTTTACAAAAAAGCCCTGTTTAAAAGTTTTTTGAATTAGTTTTTTTTTTAAATTTTAAAATATTCGATCGTATTAGCAATGGTCGGAGAATTAATTCGTCTCGACAATAAACACATCTCCATCGATCAAATGACAATGGTAAGTTATAATTTAAATTTTTCAATATTATTTAATATTTTTTAGGTTTATGCAATCGTATTAGCAATGGCCTGAGACGCACACTTTCCATCTTCCATGCGGAGGGTGTACTATCACTCTGGAAGACGTGCAGTTGCAATTGGGATTGCCGGTAGATGGGTACGTAGTCACCGGGTCCGCAACTTCTGCTGATTGGGGAGCCGTATGCTACGAGCTTTTGGGTGCTATTCTGGATGACATTAACGGAGGTCGGATCGAGATGGGCTGGTTACGAGACACATTCCCGGAGCCGAATAATGATTCGACTGAATTAGAAAGAATACAGTATGCTCGGACATACATTTTTGAGATGATTGGAGGCTATCTCGATGCCGGACTTGTCACGAAACCTCGTGACATCTAAGATGGTCACTGAAACTCGTTGATTTTAGAGCAAATGTGAATTGAGTTGGGGTCCGCCGTGCTAGCAAAATTGTATCGGGAGATGTGCGGGGCGACGCGACCGAATAAAGCCAAAATCGGAGGTTGTCTATCACTACTGCAATCATGGGCATGGTTTCGCTTTTCATTTTTACGTCCTCGAGTGGACCACCCATATATATTCCCACTCATAACGAGGTAAATTTAATATTAGATTTTACAATTATTACGTAGATTTAAAATATAATTGTATGCTAAAAATTTATTTAATTAGGTGGAACCATTCGACAAGTTATGTTGAAATACCTACCTCGCTTGAAGATATACGGTTTCTATTAGACCAACGGTCGGAAGCACAAGTAAGTATTAAATAAAATATATTTTCGTAACAAAATAGTCGTTTCGTATTTAGTATTTAGTATTTAGTATTTAGTATTTAGTATTTAGTATTATGTATTTAGTATTTAGTATTTAGTATTATGTATTTAGTATTATGTATTATGTATATAACTAATATTTTTATCATGTTAATATAGTTTCAATGGACACCATACGAGGATCCGTTAATTCGGGCAGTAATTCCGGATGAGTTCTTTCAAAATCCGAACATTTGGCATGTGAAGGTCCCATTGGTCAACTATGCCACCGTGGAGATGCACCAGTCAGATCGGGTTCTGCGTCAATTTGGATTCCGACAACCGATTCTCGTGGCACCTGAGATGCTCGATTATGAGCACAAAGTCGACTTACGGCAGTTGCATACAGACTGGCCAAGATTTTGGTCAGCATATATCGAATCGTGGGAAAATCGGTATGATTATATACCTACTCGGGAACCGATTATCGTTCCTGAGTTAGCGTGCGTGCCGGAATACATGCCATGGTTTAGGATCCATGGCAAGCCGTATTTATTGTCAGAAGAGGAGAGGCGACGACAACTTCGTGTACAAAGGGAACGACAGGGCCCTTTAAATCCAAGGAGAAGGGATGATGGGACGGGCCCATCAACAGCGCCGACACAATCATCGAGCCCATCAACAGCGCCCACACAGTCACTGGGCCCAACACTTCAGCCGATGACACCCACATCACAGCCTTTTCCGGTTATGCCAGATGTGTATCCTAGCCCTTACATGTATCCTAACCCTTATATGTTTCCTTTTCCCAGTCCTATGGCAGGTTGGCATGCATGGCCCGGTTCGAGTCTGTTCTCGACTACTCCGAGTGGACCACCGATCTATAGGCCACCGTCGCATGAGGGATCGCACGAGGCGCCATCGGGGAGCTCTTCTTTTTACCAATCTCCGATGCCTTATGGGATTCAAACACCTCCGCCATGGGTGATGCAAACACCTCCGCAGTCATTATTTTATCAATGTGGGTCATCCTTCCAACACCTACCACTGGACTTCTCACGAGGAACTGTAATCCCGCGAGCAACCACAACCCCCGTCGGAAGCTGGAACAAGGAGGAATCCAGCGCGTAACCGTCGACCACCCCCATGTGGCACTGATTCCGACCGGCACCAACATTGATTTTTTAATATATTTGTATAAACTTTTTTATATTATTTCATTTAATAAAATAAAAAGTTGTTTTTAATATTTTAATTGTAATTTACTTTTTATATTTTTAATAAAATAAAAGTTATTTTTTATATATTAATTGTAATTTATTTTGTATATTTTTAATAAAATCAATTTTTTTAATAAGCCAATATGTTTAAAATTTTTATATTTTTAATATATTTCTACAAACTTTTTATATTGTTACATTTAATAAAATAAAAGTTGATTTTAATTTTTTAATTGTAATTTACTTTTTATATTTTTAATAAAATAAAAGTTATTTTTAATATCCTAATTGTATTGATTCAAGTAATGACTAAATCGGAAATGTGAGAAAATATTTGTGGCTCAATAGTAAATATTCAAAATTTGAAGGGTTAAAATGTATATATGAAAAAACTTGAAGGGCCATTGGTGTAAATATTTTAAGGGTGGAAGGATCTAGAAACTAAGAAGAAATGGATGAATTAGGACTAAATTGAATAAGTGAAAAAGTATAAGGGGTTAATTTGTAATTTTATCAAGATGGGTGTTGATCCAATGTAGGAATTTTGAAGGATCGTAAGGGGAAAAATAATCATTTAGCAAGAAAGATAATTTTGAAGAATAATGATGATGGTGATATTTTAAATTAATTGAATAACTTTTTTTTTTGTTTTGCAACTTAGTCATTCTACAAAAGTTCACCATTTTCATCAAGAAATTAAAAGAATTTTCATAGCCACCAAGAGACAAAAATAATAAGGAGACTATCAACTATTTTGATTTGGACACGAGCGAGATGTATGGCCTGGTTCCTACACTATCCGCATAACTTCCGTTGGTTGGTTGTTTCTCGGATATCCATATTGTTGCGTATTCTAGTCGAGCAAGATCGACCCTTTGGTTTGCAACATACGCTTCTCTATCCGTAGAATGGCTTAAACGAGCAAGCGATCTGATTTACCACTTACGTTCATCCGGGATCGGTGGGAATACGTGTCTTCACACGTTGTACATGTATTCTATTTTGTACACTTTGTCGACATAGCTCATGGGATCCAGACGGAGATTCTGACAAGCTGCAATTACATGAGCGCATGGATAACGAAGTGCGTCAAATATCCCACAGTTGCAGGTTCTATTTCTCAAGTGTACACGATATTGCCCGCCAACAATACATTGGTTCGGTCTGTCAAACTCCGTCACACGAAACCATAGGTTGTCGCGATCGTGACACACTGTGTGCATGGTGTTTGCCTGTGCCTTCGCCTTGTTAATTTCTCCCAATACCTTCGTGCACCATACATGGCCTCCCTGTATTTGGCCTTTATAACTCACTGCTCACTTCAAAAATAGTGCCGCTAAACGAAAATATCTCTCTCGCACAACCGATGTTATCAGCAAATGACGCGTTCCTTTTAGAACAGAATTTATGCATTCAGCCAGGTTTGAGGTCATATGACCATATCGTAGGCCGCCGTCGTATGCTTGTGTCCACTGTTCGAAAGGTATGTTGCATAGGTAGTTTCCGCCTTCTTCGTTAACTGAGCGCAAAATCGCCAACATCTCGTGAAAACGGTCCTTATTGATCTCGTACCCTGCCAATATAAGTTGATAGCGAATATTACATACCACTCTTCAATTAAGAATAAATTTAATATTACAAACGAAATTATATTAATAGATATTACATACCCATGTTGGTCACTTGCCGTTGTTCACTTGTAGATCGATGTTGCCCATGGTAGTTGGACGCAACATGCCTTAGGCAATATCGATGGTGTGTGCGATGCCATAGGCTTCCCTGTCACTCTATTGCGGCTAATATTCCAGGGCCCCAATCCGATATAACGCATATATCAGGTTGGGGGCAGACATGCCTCTTTAACCTAGATAGAAAGAAATCCCAGTCATCAGCTGACTCCCCCGGTGTTATTGCAAATGCAATTGGAAGGATTCTCTCACTGCCATCCTGTGCCACAGCTAGCAATAGCCGATGCATATATCTACCATACATAAAGGTACCGTCAATTTGTACCAATGGCTTGCAGTATAGAAATGCGTCTCGGTATTGCTTAAATGTCCAGAAAAGACGCTTGAACACTTGGCATCCACGGAGCAATCTATCGTTGTAGTGCACGCAGTACCGCTTTCAAGGTCCGTTATCTTTGCTCGGAACATATCTCTCCAAAGACTGACACCACTGCCACACTTCATTATATGAAGCGTCCCACCGACCATGCAACTTTTCCAACGCCTTCTACTTAGCTATCCAATTCTTGCGGTAAGAGGGCGTATACCCCAATTGGCTACAAATATTGGCAATTAAGACCGGCACTGAAGTTTTGGGATCCGCCTTCATCGACGGTATTATTAAGCTAGTCAACATATCTGAATCCATCTTGGGATGATCTTGTGAAACACCTATCAACGAAGTACGTTAAATAATGCAACATTACGTAATATCAGTATTATTCAAAAACCCTAAACACCTAGTGATACTGTACCGGCAAGACATGTATGTGGACCTTTTTACTTTTTAATATCCCACAAGCCTGTCCTCTTCCTCAACGAGGCCATGATTTTCCATGAACATGTACCGTCTTGCACTCCACACTTGGCCTCGTACTTATCGAGTTTGGATTTAACCACGTTGTAGTTAACCCCGTTCTTGATGCTATATTGTTTCAATGCACTAAGAAAACTATCCTTGTTGGAAAACTCTTTACCAGCTTCTAATTCACCCGAATCTAACGACGAACTTGTACGGTCACACCTTCTGTGTGGTAGTTCAGGAAACTCCAACGCATCATCTTGAGATAGATCGACATTATGCATGTGGGCTGGAGGCGAGTACGCCCTGAATCGCTGATTTTCTTCTTCTTCATCTGAACCCCCTTCAACATCTTCAGGTATGGTTGGAACAAGTTTCGGTTCAGAAAATAATGCAACTTCTGCACCATCGGGGCCGGGCTCTCGAGGTGGATCCACATTGGACTCATCATTCGACCCACCATCATCTGCAATGAACGAGGTCCCCTCGCTGGTGGATGTCGTGGGGAGTACATTATCCCTTCTTAAACAACTTTCGTAACGTCCCCAATCATATGTGGATTGCCAACCACTAGAAGTTGATGACGTTCCCCAATACGTATTTCTAGCATCGAACGTCGACCCACCGATATGCATGTCCCATCCACCAACCGAGTGTCGTGCAGGGGTTGTGTTTTCCATACTACCACCAAACACGGGCACTTCCGTATTCTGCCTCCCACTAACAGAGTGTCGACTTGGGGTCGTGTATTCCCCTCAAACAGCAGTAGATGTTGAAGTCGAAGGAATATCACTTGGCGATGGAAATTGTACATATATCTCAAGATAGGGTGATCCACTGGCAAGATGAGTCTCCACCATTGCTTCCAAGCTCCGAGGACCTTTGATGTCGAATGAGTCATATCTCACGGGATCAATCGAAGCACAAAATCTATACTTAATAGACTAAAATTTCATTGGCGTTGTTTCGAAGATTTTACGCCTAATTCTTTTGCGAAGTTTTGTCAAATCAATGTTCTGGTTAAAAACTAGTCGCGCAGTGTTCTCCGATAAAAAATAATACTGTTTTCGGTGTCATGAACCTCACCATCATAGTAAATATTAACACTAATATGTTCACTCATCTTCAGCTTCTATTTTGCAACCTGAGAATGAAATTTGGCTCATTTATAGTCTAAGGACAAATAGGAACTACTGTAGCAAAAGAGCGTCCACGTGGGAGCTTTTTTCAGTACTCTTGCTGATAGTGCATCCTGATTGAAGCGTTTTGGTCACTATTTGTTCAGAAACGTCTTCTCAAAATTATCTTTTCAGGAACTACTGTAGCAAAAGAGCGTCCACGTTGGAGCTTTTTTCAGTACTCTTGCTAACAATGCATCCTGCTTGAAGCGTTTTGGTCACTATTTGTTCAGAAACGTCTTCTCAAAATTATTTTACCAGATACTACTGTAAAAAAAACAAATAATTTTTATATTTCTGATATATTTTTTCCAAAACCCTAAACTTAAAAATATTTTAATTAATTAACCCTAAACCCTAAACCCATTAAATTTCTCCTAAAAACCCTAAACCCTAAAACCCCTAAAACCCCCTAAAACATAGCCTTAAAACCCTAAAAACCCTAACCATAACCCTAAAATCAACTGAAAATCCTAACAGTGCCACATCAGCAAAGCGCGCCCTCAAGGACGCGATTTTTGCTGATGTGGCAGAAAACGCTCCCTCAGGGACGCGTTTTCCTGCTGCATCCCCTGACATCGCGCTGACGTGGACGCGTTTTCGGGGAAAATGGCCCATTCCGGTAAATAATTGGAAAAAAATGTCCTTTTCCGTAAATTTTGAAAAAAAAGGGCATTATTTGGTAATTTATCCTATTTTTTCACCCCTCCAATAACATAGTACTTTCCTTTCTTTCTTTTTTCTTGGTGCTTAATTACAAATGTGTTAAAATCATTAATTAAATATAAAAAATTTAAAATAATACAAGTGTGTTAATGTCTAATACAAATATTTAATAGTTATATTTGAATATTTAAAATATAGTTTATATATTCTAATTAAATTTTATAAATAATTAATATTTATTGCTTAAAAATATTTAAAATTTATATTTCATATATTAAAATATTAACAACAAGTTATAATATTTTTTATATTCTTACTAAATATAATAATATTAATTAATTTAAATATTATTTAAATGCATATTTGTTACTTGATAATAACATGTCTAAAATGAACATTTTTATTTCTCAAAAGCACTTTTTGACAGAAATGCTAAACACTCAAATATTAAACCAAACTTTTCAAAAGTACTTCTCAAAAGCAATTTTCCACAGCACTTTTCAAATGCATTATTAAACTAGCCCTAAGTGGTGTTGGAAACTTTGACTTGCCCTATCTCATTTTATGTTCTAACAACAATTAGAACAAACTAGTTATAGCAGTCAAAGATTTTGTGTTGGCATATTTGATTGTGTTAATTTTATTTAAGCCTTGTATAAAAAAAATTTGTACAACAAATGGATTGGTAATTCGTTGCAATAATAACCAGACCCATGTGTTGTGTTTTAGGCCTAGTTTAGGAATGCTTTCTCAAAAGTGCTTTTGAAAAAAAAAACACTTTTGGGAAGAAGCTAAAATTTTCAACTTTTGAAAAAAAGTGCTTTTGAGCCAATTTTTGGCTTGGGAGAAACATTTTTTCTCTTAAAAAACAACTTATTTAGGAATGTTTTTGTCCTAAGAAAGCACTTTTGAGAAACATTCCTAAACTGGCCTTCTAGTTGATGACTTCTTAAAGAAGAAGAAGAGTTTGTGTTATTTTAAGGATTCTATCTTTATCCTGATCATATTATTTGAAGTTTTTGGAAGACTTGTTTGGTAGAGGCTGAGAAAGTGATGGAATCCCCGAAAGTCGAGAGAATAACATCGAAGGTTAGAAAAAATGGGTAAAAGGTCGGGTCAAAGCCAGAGGTTAAGTCGAGGCAATGGATTAGCTTAGGTTTTGGCTTGAAAAGGCTCAGGGGTGATGGGGTTGGTGGGATTCATTAAAGTTGTGGAGTTTGTTGAGTTGGTGGAGTTAGTTAAGTTCGTTGGGTTGAGGGGAGAATCAGTGTGGGAAGTAGCCATAGTTTGGTCCACGCTCAACGCACCAATTATTGATGAAGTGTATCAACAAGAGAGGACATGAGGAAAAACTAGTAATGCAAAGGAGGTCAGTTCACCTAAACAGGAAAAGAGCCGGAGAAGGATAAAAGGAGGAGAAAGGTTGTTGCGAAGGTAAAGAAGATTGAGTGTAGAGAGTAAATGCTTAAGATTGCTAATGAGGAAGAAGATCTATTTCTTATCGCCATGAAGGTTATTTTTAGGTGATATCCTCTTGTTTGGTAGTGGTGACGTGGCAGGTCGTAACCAATGAGTTGTCATCATAGAGTGTGTGAATGACACACATGGTGGAGCCCATCCTATTAATCTTTTTGAGATAGTATAAGGTTGTTATTTTTAGGTAGACCCCAGTAGTTCCTAAAAGGAGCGTTCATACCTGGAGAAATGTTCACACTTAAAAATGAGTGGCCTGGCCATAACAACGGGTGGCTTAATGTTGGATATGTTCCCACTACCAGTGGATGGTCCCCATGAGAGGTAACTCATTTGGGAGGCGAAACAGGTGGTGACACTTCGAGGGATGAGAGGTGGAGAGTCATTTGCAGATGTCTTTCTGGTGGTCCCTCAAAGTGTCACATGTTCAGCCTAGGTGAGGTATAATAATGTTCAATGTACTTTTGCTAATCTTATATGCTGCCATTATATCATTGTAACACCCCTAACTCGTCTCCGTCACCAGATTAGGGTTATGACATATTACAACATATATCAAAATAATTAACATCATTAAACCATTCATTTATTAATTTAAATAACAACATTCAAATCTAAATTTCATTCAAAGCATAATTACATTTACGGGGTCTTAAAAATAGTTTGGGAATAATCATGGACTAATTTGAAACAAAACAGAAAATTATACAAAATTTTTAAAATTTAGGAAACAGGGGCCACACAACCGTGTGACAGAGCCTAGATCGTGTGGTTCAGGAACATGGTTGTGTGGCCAAACCGTGTACAATTTGAAGTAAGGGTCACACAGCCGTGTCGCAGCCCGTGTGCCCGCTCGTGTACAAATTGAAATAGAGTCACACGGTCGTGTTACAGACCGTGTGTGTATTCAAAATAAGGTTACACAGTTATGTCTTCAGGCCGTGTAATAACATGATACTGTGTGAAAAATCTTGCACTTAAAATAAAAAAGACACACAGCCGTGTGAAAAGACCGTGTGTGGCACATGACCATGTGATAGCCAGTGACCCAGGCCATGTGCACCTTAAATAGCTTTCAAAACAAGGTAAAAACTTCATCCAAACTTAGGTACCAAGCCAAACCAAAAACAATCATTTCCATACCTTCAAAACACATTGAAACATGCTTAAAACATATCAAAACATTCAACCTAAGTGCTTAACCAATGTATCCTCATTGACACCACAATTCAATTAACAAACCAAATATACATTTCGTATCAAACTAATTTGCATTCAAAGTTCACAAGGTCATACATTAAACATGCCAAACTTACGATTTCATCCAATCCATTCACATTCAATCTTACCATCTTTCAAACGCTTTCATAAGGTCTATATCAAATAGCCAAAAAAATAACTTTACATGGACATTTACATACCCAAAGCCAAAGTCACATACACAAACAAGCTCAAACAACTTTATACCAACCTAAGATGCAACAAATGGAGTAATAATCCAAAACATATACAAAACACACGTATTACATGCCATATAACCCAAAAGTAAACATGTCAATAACTACTGATAAGTATTTGGATAGTGTGATTTTCAGGTTGATTCGATCGCCCGATTTCGCAAAACAATATCTACAAAGAAATAGGAAAATGACACGAGTAAGCTTCTATAGAGCTTAGTAAGTTCAACGATTAAAACGATAAAACTTACTGTATAAACATATCAATTACACTAACAAGATTAACAAACAATAAATCCTGTCAACCACAGTCATTCAACATGTGAGTTTATACATATACTTATATGAGTTGCATAATATGTTCAATCACATGAAAATCATTCAATATCAAGTCATGATAATATCGAAAAATCATGCAATCCATTATACAATTTAGTGTCAAGTCAACTATCATTGAAAATTTGCTCGATGAATGATATAACATATACGAGTATGCGGTTATCCACCCGAAACACGCCAGAAAGCTCAAACAAGCCAATCCAACCGAAAACACGCCTTGGCACCAAGTGCCAATCCCGAATGCTTTAATTTGCCCTTAATAACATGCTAGAATAACTGTAAATATAACACGATAGTCTGCAACAAATGTTGAACTTTTGTATATTTAGTGGATAATCACAAGTCAAGAATCATCATCTCATCACAAGTCAATCTCGTACAGCGCAAAATATAAACTATTGGAATGCCAATTGTACTCTATCCTACGTTCATCTGAATCAAAACACATCATCATTTAATAACGTTCAAAACAATTATTTCATCAATTCACAACAATTTATAACAAATCAATTATTCCAAAAATATTCAACAAACAATTTCACAAATTATATTATAATATGATAATAAAAAAGATAAATAAAAAGAAACATGGATAGAAAGACAAAACATCTCTCTGTTCTTCATCCTTGCACCGATTCTCCATTGTTGAGGAAGGAAGAATTCGACCAAGCTTTGAGCTCTCAATTGATGAGTTCAATTTAGTTCGTTTCTTGTAATTTTTTATGTTTTTTAGGTCCCGAGAGCTTGATTTAGCTAACCCGGGTATCAATATGTAAAATTTTTAAAGTTTTCAAAAGTTTTCATTGTTGATTTCTTGAAGCTTTTGGTACTAAATTTCTAGATTTTAAGCTTAGAACTGAAAAAGGACTAGTTTATAAAGTGTAATTGCTAGTTTTTGAATATAGGGGCTAAAGTGTAAAAAATTCAAAATTGATGTTAAATTTCTATAATTATAGATATTATAGGGCTATAGAAGTATGAAATTGAGATCGGTTTCGAAATTGAAGCTCAAATTTGAAAGTTATAGCAATTTCAATTTTAGTGACTAAATTGAATAAAATGCAAAACTTTAAGAGTTCTGTAAAAATGAAATTAAATGGGTTCATGCATATTCATACTATATTATTACATTGTTGGTATTGAAAAATTGAATGAATTATTATATATAGATCGAGAACTGAACCAATCGGAGGATATTCGTGAAAAAGAAAAAAATACGAATTAGTCCTCAACATCGTGTTTGATGTTTTTTTGTCAGGTAAGTTCATATGGAACTTATTATGTTAATTTTTGTTATTCACATATTATATATATATAAATTCTTGCTTGTATATTGAGTTGGAATGAAAATATAGTTACTTTTAACATTAGATGGACTAAATTGTAAAGTTTGAAATATAGGACATTTTTTAATAAGCATGAGTTATCGAACTGAGTTTGAATATATATATATATATGATTGAATGATATGAAATTGTATATATGATGATGTTATGGATATTAAAATGGTACGAGTACAAAATAAGGTTAGGATGTATTTATAAATGACTAAGGTACGAATGACAAACCATTACGGTTTTAAAGGAATTGGGTGTTGGTCAAGGACTTAGTTATCGATGGCTGAGATCTAGCATATGTTGTGGATACTCTACAGCCTGTGCGAGCAGCATTGAATAACACTTATATGAATAATCCCAATCTACAGCTTGTGCAAGCAGACCCAAATGATATAGTTCAGGTGCTGGATAGAGACTTAGTTATTGATGACTGAGATCCGGCATATGTTGCAGATTCTCTACAGCTTGTGTGAGCAGCATCGAATAACACTTATATCAACAATCCTGGCTACAGCTTGTGTTAGCGGACCCGAATTGTACAGCTTATGTGAGCAAATCAATTCCGTGTTTTCGAAGTTAGTATCCTATATTTCTACAGGCGAAAATAGTAATAAATCGAAAATGAATTGGTTGGTGAGATCGATTATGAATTAAATCAATATGTTTATAAATATATATGTTGGAATAATATAAAGCTAAGTGTACAATGGTATATGTATGTGATTTGAGCACTTTGATCTTATTATGCCAATGTAGTAACTTGTGGTTGTTTTGTGAATTTGTACAAGAGTGCTTAAGGATGTCAAAGAAATATCATGTTATGCATGTTTTTGTTTTTATTGATTAAATTTATATAAATTTAGGTAAGTTAATTTAAATTTTGTATGAATTTACTAAGTATTCATTATGCCTACTGTTGTCTTCTTTCTTCCGTAGTTTCTTGATTGTGGAGCATGTCAATCGGATCACCTCAAAGTTCACACTATCCGTCTCTCACTTTGGTAGTCTTTTGGTAGTTTGAGCTCGGTTATATGTGGCATGTACTAAGAATTGTTATGCTAATTTATAATGTTAAGTTTGGTTTGAATCCATAGTTGACAATGAACTTATGATGTATATATCAAGTTGTGTACATATATATATATATATGCATATTTTGGTAACATGTTGTATGATGTATGCTTGGCACCTAGAGATACATAATTGAACATGAACTACCTTTAGGAAATGAATGGTGGAACGACTTGTAATAGTACATGTAATTTGTTGTGAATTGGTGCCTTATGAGGCATATTGGAATATTGGATGTTTACTATGTACAAATACTATGTTTTGGTATGATTTTGATATGTTTAGAACATGTTAGATTTGTGCTTAATGCAATTCTTTGGTTGTTTTTTTTGGAAGTTTGTTTAAACAAGCACCAAATGACCTATTTGTGCACCAAACAGATTTCTCGTCCCGACGTTGTCTTTCCATCGACGCAACGTTGACCAACAGTTTGTGACGTCTCAATGTCAAGTGGTCCAACATTGTGACATGACATACTGTTTTGGAGATGTCACGACGTGGAGGAAGTCTTGTCACGATGTCATTTTGAACTTTTGTAAACTTTGCAATTTGGTCATTGTTCGATCCTGGGTTAACTTTGGAGTTTACGTAAACTCGTATAAGACTCGAGAATGGTTTTAAATTGTACTAAATGTTTGTAATGATATTTAATGGTTTTCATGTCAGATTGCCCGTTAAATGTTTGTAACTGTTCCATTTTTTACTGTAGCATTCTATAGCTCAACTCGGTGATCGAGTTGGGCAAAAGGTGTTACATGCTTGCGGATGGCTCTCTACCTCTCATCTTTCGAAGCGTCATCAACTGTTTGGCCTCCCAAATAAGTTACCTCCCGTAGGGATCACCCGCTAGTAGCGGAAACGTATCCAACATTAAGCCACCCGGTGCTATTGTTAGTGTGAACATTCCTCCAAATGTGAACATTCATTTTAGGGACTACTAGGGTCCATCTAAATATAACAACATTGTATTTCCTCAAAAAGAATAACAAATTGGGTCCTACCACGTACGTCTCCGACGCACTCTATAATGACAACCCATTGGTAACGACTTGTCACGTCACCACTACCAGACAAGAGGGCCTCACCTATAAATTCCTTCCATAGCGATGGGAAAGAGATCTTCCTCCTCATTAGCAACCCTAATAACTTAATCTTTGCAACCAATCTCCTTTGCCTTCGCAGCAACCTTCCTTTTCCGACTCTCCACCTATTTAGGTGAACCGACTTCTTTTGCACTGCCACCTTCTTCTCCTTGTGTCCTCTCTTGTTGATACACTTCATCAACAAACATATTAATATAAAATAATGTTATATCAATAATTGTATTAATAAATTGTGAGATTTAGATCAAATTAAGATTTACGTATACAATTATACATTATACTAAACTTTATGTATAATTTTGAGATTTATCTTTTTCTAATAGATTAATACTGAATAATCAATCCTTTTACTAAATTATCTTGGGCTTGATTTGGACCCATTATGTCTCAAAACCTACTTTTTTCTAAGAATATTATTTGACCTTCCATTTTCTATTTTTAATTATTTCAATATCTTTAATCAATCCCCAATTTTTTTTAACAGATTTTAGGATGATAAAGACAATGGACAAGCAATGCCAAAACTATAATTAATAATAATAAAAGTTATTTTTTAAAAAACTACAAGACAAAAGAGGGGATAACCATATATACCAAAACTACTACTTTAAGAGATTTTGCATAATAATGAATTAGATTGTATATTATATAATTAGTTTTTTTTATGATTCGCGAATTTATTTATATGTATAAATTAAAATATTTTATTTATGGTTAATATTATAAATATGGATGAAAAAGTGTTTATGGAATTCATTAATTTGTTATTTATGAAATCTATTTATGATGAGTGTTTTGATTTTTTTAGAAGTTTTTTTTTTTAAATTTTTTTATAAAATTTCAATCCTATAAATAATATTTATTATAATAAAGTCCAAATAGCATAAAATTTAATATGTTATATTTAGCATAATTAAATTTCCTATTTTTTTATATACAGGACAAATTAACTTTTTCTAAAAAAAAATTATTTATCTAGTGGCGCCACTTGAAGTTCAAAATTTCCAATTTTTTTAATTTTATTTTCAAATAAACTTCTTTTAAAGTTTCCTTTTTCTATTTTTTATTTATAGAAATTATTTTAAAAAACATATAAATTACATAAAAAAAACATAGTTGCTCTTATCATAATTATGGTGTATGTAGCTTGTTATATTATATATACCCGTGCTATGCATGTACTTAAATTGTGTTAAGTTTAATGTTATTAAACAAAATAAAAAAAATATTTAATGATATATATTTGTAAATATGAATGCTATTCAAATTGATATAACAGAGAGTATGTAGGTAAGATGATATAAAGACATTTAAATTAAATTCTTAAATATGTAAAAAGAAAGGGTTGAAAATATCACATATATATTATTTTAATGTCGATATCAATCGACAACAAAAAAGAATATTTGAAAAAATGGAAGTAGTATTATTTTAATGAATTAAATCATATTGATTTTTGTGTGTGTATACAATTCTAAGAAGGGTGATTTAAAAATTATTAACCCCATCTTCTAATAAAATATAAAGAGTATTAAATGATTATGGTGGAAAAAATCCATAAAAAATTACATAAATAAAAGGCTAAAATTGAGAAACTATTAATAATTTGAGTATTTTTGTTAGGTTGTAGTGTTTGAAGGACCATTAACGTTAATTAGAAAAAAGGAAGACAAAATAAGCTAAAGTAGAAAACATGGAGGGGCATTTAAGAACAGTTATTCCATTTCTTATACCTCTAAGTACGAAATATTATTTCCTTAGTACATAGAGATTCGATATGTAAATCATCTCCAAAAATATAAAATCTTCTATCATGTTATTTATTTTGTAATATTCAATTTGTTAATTAATAATTTATTGAATAACTTTTGTAACCCCCAAAATTTTTCAGTGTTCTATGTGAGACTGTTCTGGTGATTTTTATTGGATTTAATTATTTTTAGATTATTGGGAGGTCATCCTATTTTTAAATATTTTTATATTTTCGAGTTCAATTAGATAAAATATGAGATAAGGGGATAAAATCATAATTTTTGCCCTCGAGGATATTTTGACGGCTAAATGACCTAAATATACCATTTTTAAAAAAAATTTACGGAAAAGGGCCGAAAAAATAATTATTTACCGGAAAGGGCCATTTCCTCAAAACGCCCACGTCCACGTCGGTAGCGTTTTGGGATAAAAAAGAAAAGCGTGTCCACGAGGAGCGCTTTGTGCCACATCAGCAAAAAACGCGTCCTTGAGGGAACGCTTTGCTGATGTGGCAAAAGCGCTCCCTCGTGGACGCGCTTTTGCCCTTGACCCCCGATGGGCTTTTTAGTTGTTTTTAGTGTTAGGGTATGAGTTTTTAGGGTTTTACGACTACAGTTTAGGGATTTTTAGGGTCTTAAGGTTTAGGGTTTTTAGGGGAAAATTAATAGACTAGATTTTAGGGTTAATTAATTAGAATAATTTTAAGTTTAGGGTTTTGGAAAAAATATATCAAGAAAATAAAAATTATTTGAATTTTTTACTGATGAGTATCCGGCAATATAATTTTGAGAAGACGTTTCAACAAATAGTGACCAAAACGCTTCAAGCGAGATGCACCGCCGCCAAAGAGTACTCAAAAAGCTCCCACGTGGGCGCTCTTTTGCTACATAGTCTCTCGCAAAATAATTTTGAGAAGACGTTTCGAACAAATAGTGGCCAAAATGCTTCAAGCGGATGCACCGCCGGCAAAGAGTACTGAAAAAGCTCCCACGTGGACACTCTTTTGCTACAAGAGTCTCTGGCAAAATAATTTTGAGAAGACGTTTACGAACAAATAGTGGCCAAAACGCTTCAAGCGGGGATGCACCGTCGCCAGAGTACTTGAAAAAGCTCCCACGTGGACGCTCTTTTGCTACAGTAGTCTCTGGCAATATAATTTTGAGAAGACGTTTCTGAACAAATAGTGACCAAAACGCTTCAAGCAGGATGCACTATCAGCAAGAGTACTGAAAAAAGCTCCCACGTGGACGCTCTTTTGCTACAGTAGTCTGGCAATCCTTAGACTATAAATCAGCCAAATTTCATTCTCAGGTTGCATAACAGAAATTGAGGCAAAAGTAAAATAGAAACTGAAGATGAGTGAACGTATTAATGCTGTTATTTACTACGATGGTGAGGTTTGTGACACCGAAAATGGTGTTGTTTTTTTATCAGAGAACACAGCGCGACTGGGTTTTAACCGGAACATAGATTTGATAGAACTTCGCAAAAGAATTAGGCGTAAAATCTTCGGAACAACGCTAATGAAAGTTCAGTCTATTAAGTATAGATTTTGCGCTTCGGTTGATCCCGTGAGATATGACTAATTCGACATCAAAGATCCTCGGAGCTTGGAGGCAATGGTGGAGACTCATCTTGCTAGTGGGTCACCCTATCTTGAGGTATATGTTCAATTTTCATCGCCAAGTGATCTTCCTTCGACTTCAACATCTACTGATGTTCGAGGGGAATACAAGACCCCAAGCCGACACTCTGTTAGTGGGAGGCAGAATACGGAAGCGCCTGTGTTTGGTGGTAGTATGGAAAACACAATCCCTGCACGACACTCGGTTGGTGGATGGGACATGCATATCCTTCCTTTGACGTTCGATGCTAGAAATACGTATTGGGGAACGTCATCAACTTTTAGTGGTTGGCAATCCACATATGATTGGGAACGTTACGAAAGTTGTTTAAGAAGGGATAATGTACTCCCCACGACATCCACCGGACGAGGGGCCCTCGTTCGTTGCGGATGATGGTGGGTCGGATGATGAGTCCGATGTGGATCCACCTCGAGCCCTACCCCGATGGTGCGAGAAGTGTATTATTTTACGAACCGAGCCTGTTCCAACCGATGTTGAAGGCGGTTCGGATGAAGAAGAAGAAGATCCGCGATTCGTATGCGTATTTCGCCTTCAAAATTTACATGCATAATGACGATCTATCTCAAGACGATGCATTGGAGTTTCTGAACTACCACACGTAGGCGTGACCGCATTTCGTCGTTGGATTCGGCGCGAATTAGAAGTTGGTAAAGAGTTTTCCAACAAGGATAGTTTTCTTGGTGCATTGAAACAATATAGCATCAAGAACGGGGTTAACTACAACGTGGTTAAATCCAAACTCGATAAGTACGAGGCCAAGTGTGCGATGCAAGACTCGTACTTGTTCATGGAAAATCATGGCCTCGTTGAGGAAAAGGACAGGCTTGTGGGAGATTAAAAAGTACAACGGTCCACATACATGTCTTGTCGGTACAGTATCACTAGGTGTTCAAGGTTTTTGAATAATACTAATATTACGTAATGTTGCATTATTTAACGTACTTCGTTGACAGGTGTTTCACAAGATCATCCGAAGATGGATTCAGAGATGTTGGCTGACTTAATAATACCGACGGTGAAGGCGGATCCCAAGACTATAGTGCCGGCCTTAATTGGTAATATTCGTAGCCAATTGGGGTACACGCCCTCTTACCAGAAGACTTGGATAGCCAAGAAAAAGGCGTTGGAAAAGTTGCATGGTCGGTGGGATGCTTCATATAATGAAGTGTGACAGTGGTGTCAGGTGCTGGAGAGATATGTCCCAGGCAGCATAACAGACCTTAAAACGGAACCGACGTACTACAACGATCGATTGCTCCATGGATGCCAAGTGTTCAAACGTCTGTTCTGGACATTTAAGCAATGTCGAGACGTATTTATATACTGCAAGCCATTGGTACAAATTGACGATACCTTTATGTATAGTAGATATACGCATCGGCTATTGCTAGCTATGGCACAGGTCGACAGTGGGAGAATCATTCCAATTGCGTTTGCAATAAAACCGAGTCGGTGATGATCGGGATTTCTTTCTATCTAGGTTAAGGAGGCATGTGCGCTTCAACCCGATATATACGTTATATCGGATCGGGGCCCTGGAATACTAGCCGTAATAGAGCAACAGGGAAGCCTATGGCATCGCACACACCATCGATATTGCCTAAGGCATATTGCGTCCAACTACCACGGGCAACATCGATCTACAAGTCAATGACGACAATTGACCAATATGGGTATGTAATATCTATTAATATAATTTCGTTTGTAATATTCAATTTATTCTTAATTGAAGACTGGTATGTAATATTCGCTATCAACTTATATTGGCAGGGTACGAGATCAATAAGGACCGTTTTCACGAGATGTTGGCGAGTTTGCGCTTAGTTAACGAAGAAGGCGCAAACTTCCTACGCAATATTCCTTTCGAACAGTGGACACAAGCATACGACGGCAGCCTACGATATGGTTATATTACCTCAAACCTGGTCGAATGCATAGATTATGTTCTAAAAGGAACGCGTCATTTACCGATAACATCGGTTGTGCGAGAGACATATTTTCGTTTAGCGGCACTATTTCCGAAGCGAGCAGCGAGTTATAAAGGCCAAATGCAAGGAGGCCATGTATGGTGCACGAATGTATTGCGAGAAATTAATAATGGGAAGACACGGGCCAACACCATGCACACTGTGTGTCACGATCGCGACAACCTATGGTTTCGTGTGACGGAGTTTGATAGACCGAACCAAGGTATTGTTGGCGGGCAATATCGTGTACACTTGAGAAATAGGACCTGCGACTGTGGGATATTTGATGCACTTCGTTACCCATGCGCTCATGTACTTACGACTTGTCAGAATCTCCGTCTGGATCCCATGAGCTATGTCGACGAAGTGTATAAAATAGAAAACATGTATAACGTGTGGAGACACGTATTCCCACAAGTCCCAGATGAACATAAGTGGCCGTCTGTATCGCTTACTCCGTATAAGCTGTTACCGGATAGAGAACTGCGGCGCAAACCAAAAGGTCGACCTTGCTCGACTAGAATACGCAACAATATGGATATCCGAGAAACGGCCAACCAACGGAAGTTATGCGGATGGTGTAGGAACCCAGACCATACATCTCGCTCGTGTCCAAATCGGAATAGTTGATAGTCTCCTTATCATTTTTGTCTCTTGGAAGAATGAAAAGTTATGTCTCATTTTCGTCTGTATCATTTTTGTTTAGATGTATTTAAAGACATGATAGAAGTAAAGTATGTGTTTTTTATTTCATTAAATATATAAAAATTAAATTACAATTAGGATATTCAAAAACAACTTTCATTTTATTAAAAATAAAAAAAATAAATTACAAAAAAAACAACTTTTATTTTATTAAAAATAAAAAAAATCAATTACAAAAAAACAACTTTTATTTTATTAAAGACAAAAAAAATCAATTGCAAAAAAATAAAAAAACAACTTTTATTTTATTAAAGATATAAAAAATAAATTACAAAAAAATAAAAAAACAACTTTTATTTTATTTTAGCAAAGATATAAAAATTAAATTACAAAAAAATAAAATAAACAACTTTTATTTTATTTTAGCAAAGATATAAAAATTAAATTACAATAAAAAATAAACAACTTTTATTTTATTAAAGATATAAAAATTAAATTATAATAAAAAAAATCAACTTTTATTTTAGCAAAGATATAAAAATTAAATTACAATAAAAAAAATAAACAACTTTTATTTTAGCAAAGATATAAAAATTAAATTACAATAAAAAAAATAAACAACTTTTATTTCATTAAAGATATAAAAATTAAATTACAAAAAAATAAAAATAACTTTTTTATTTTATTAAAGATATAAAAATTAAATTACAATAAAAAATAAACAACTTTTATTTCATTAAAGATATAAAAATTAAATTACAAAAAATAAAAACAACTTTTATTTTATTAAAGATATAAAAATTAAATTACAATAAAAAAATAAACAACTTTTATTTTAGCAAAGATATAAAAATTAAATTACAATAAAAATAAAAATGTTTTTTATTTTATTAAAGATATAAAAATTAAATTACAAAAAAATAAAAAATGGCGGTCGGAATCAATGTTGGTGCCGGTCGAATCAGTGCCACATGGGGGTGGTCGACTACTGCTACTGGATTCCTCCTTTTTCTAGCTTCCGCGGGGTTGTGGAACCTCAAAGGAACCGTGGAACCTCGGTGGGATCTGTTCCTCCTCGGCAGGGGTCCAGTTGTGGGTGTTGGGAGGATGACCCACCTTGATAAAATAATGACCGGGAGGTGTTTGCATAAACCATGGCGAGGTGTCTCAATCCCATAAGACGAAGGAGACTGGTAAAAGAAGAGCTCTCCGAGCGGCGCCGTCGCGATCCTCATGCGACGGCGGCCTCAAGATCGGCCCGCCGATCGGAGTAGTCGAGAACGGACTCGAACCGGGCCATGCATTCCAACTGCCGTGGGACCGGGAAAAGGAAACATATAAGGGTTAGGATACATATAAGGGCTAGGGTACGCACCTGGCATAATCTGAAAAGGCTGTGATGTCGGTGTAGTCGGCTGAAGTGTTGGGTCCGGTGGATCGTGGGGCGCCGTTGATGGGCCCGGATGATTGTGTCGCAGACTCGTTGATGGTCCCGCCTCATCACCCATTCTCCTTGGATTTAAAGGGCCCCGTCGTTCCCTTTGTTCACAAAGTTGCCGTCGCCTCTCCTCTTCCGACAATAAATACGGCTTGCCATGAATCCGAAACCATGGCATGTATTCCGGCACGCACGCTAACTCAGGAACGATGATCGGTTCCCGAGTAGGTATATAATCATACCGGTTCTCCCACAATTCGATATAAGCTGACCAATATCTTGGCCAATCCGTATGCAACTGCCGTAAGTCGACTTTGTGCTCATCATCGAGCACCTCAGGTGCCACGGGAATCGGTTGTCGGAATCCAAATTGACTCAGAACCCGATCTGATTGGTGCATCTCCACGGTGGCATAGTTGATCAATGGGACCTTCACATGCCAAATGTTCTGATTTATTAAGAACTCCTCCAGAATTACTGCCCGAATTGACGGATCCTTGTATGGTGTCCATTCAAACTATATTAACATGATAAAAATATTAGTTATATACTAAATACTAAATACTAAATACTAAATACGAAATACTAAATACTAAATATGAAATACGAAATGACTATTTTATTACGAAATTTAATTAAAATTTAATACTTACTTGTGCTTCCAACCGTTGCTCTAGTAGAAGCCGTATATCTTCAAGCGATGTAGGTATTCCAACATAACTCGCCGAATGGTTCCACCTAATTAAATAAATTTTTAGCATACAATTATATTTTAAATCTACGTAATAATTGTAAAATCTAATATTAAATTTACCTCGTTATGAGTGGGAATGTATATGGGTGGTCGACTCGAGGACGTAAAAATAAAAATTGAAACCGTGCCCATGATTGCAGTAGTGTTAGGCAACCTCCGATTTTCGCTTTATTCGACCGCATCGCCCCGCACATCTCCCGATACAATTTTGCTAGCACGGCAGACCCCCAACTCAATTCACCGGCTGCTCTAAAATCAACGAGTTTTAGCAGCCATCTCAGGTGTACGAGGTTTCGTGACAGGTCCGACATCAGATAGCCTCCAATTATCTCAAGAATGTATGCCCGAGCATACCGTATTCTTTCTATTTCGGTCGAATCATTATTCAGCTCCGAGAATGTGTCTCGTAACCAGCCCATCTCGATCCGACCACCGTAAATGTTATCCGGAATAACACCCAAAAGCTCGTAGCATACGGCGACCCAATCGCTAGAAGTTACGGACTCGGTGACTACGTACCCATCCACCGGCAATCCTAATTGCAAATGCACGTCTTCCAGAGTGATAGTAACTCTCCGCATAGAAGATGGAAAGTGTGCGTCTCGGGTCTCCACCTCTCTATCAACGCACTGATTAACTTCGGGTCCAACTTGCACCCCCGGCCTATCGTGGCCACGTGCCAAAAACCCGCTTCCCGCAGGTAATTCTCGATAAACGACGATGGCGGACCAGTCATATTGCGAATATAGCATTGCAACACCCGATCTACAGACTGTTTAAAAAATTATAAAATAAAATTTAATTAAAATTGCATAAACCTTAAAAATTTTAAATAGTATTGAAAAATTAAAGTTAAAACTTACCATTTGCATTTGATCGACGGAGATGTGTTTATCGTCGAGAAGAATTAATTCTCCAGCCATTGCTAATACGAATGAATATTTTAAAATTTATCAAAAAAAATATATTTCAAAAAATTTTAAAAAGGGCTTTTTTGAAAATATTAAAGGACTATTGTGAAATTTGAGAGGAAGTTTAAAGGAATTTGAGAGAAATTTGAGAGGAATTTGAGAGAAAGTTGAGAGAAAAATGAGTAAGGACTAATGTGTGAAAAAAATAAAAGGGTTGGGGGGTTTTTTATAGGTTTTTTTTACCGTTGGAGGCCCAACGGTAAAAAAAAATTTGACTGTTGCAGGGGAAAAATGCGTCCACGAGGGAGCGCTTTTGCCACATCAGCAAGCGCCCTCAAGGACGCGTTTTTGCCGATGTGGCACAAAGCGCCCCTCGTGGACGCGCTTTCGATTCATCCCCTGAAAACGCGCTGACGTGGACATGTTTTCGGGGGAAATGGCCCTTTCCGGTAAATAATTATTTTTTCGGCCCTTTTCCGTAAATTTTTTTAAAATTTGGTATATTCTGGTCATTTACCCTATTTTGACCCTTTGGGACTTAAATATGATTAAATATTAAAGATATAATGATGTGTAGTGATGAGATAATTTTTGGGATGATTAAACACGAATTTAATTTTAAAATTTTATTGAACCACACCTTTTGTTAACTTTTGACTTGTTGACCCAAAAACTTAAAAATTTAAATATTATGAAACATAAAAAGGGGGAAAAAAGACCCCCCTCATGTCAGCTTTATGCAGTTGGCCATAAGTGAGAAGAAGACACCATTCTTCTTCAAATTCCTTCACTTTCTACCATTTTTACTTCAATCTCCTTTTATTTTTCTTTGTTTTCTTATAAAATCATCCTTTAGAAACCATAATAGAGCTAAGATTCTCCACCAACTCGTCACCCACACATCTATGGTTTGGGCTTTAGCATGTGAATGAAGCTTTGGTAAGGATTCATGGTTTCTTAGCATTTCATCACTTTATTATATGTTTAGAAGCTTTAAAATGAGTTGTTGAGCCATTAATATGACTATTTAATGCTATTCTAACATTTTGACAATTGGGGAAAATTGTTGTTTTGTATGAAACTGAAAAGAAAGTTGTTAGAGGTGATTCTAGCAAAGAGAAAGAGAAGGTGGTGGATTGAAAGTATTGGAGAAGTCTCCATCCATTTTTTTTGTTTTTGGGAAAGGTAAGTCTCATGGAACTTATTATATTTTCATGTTGTAGTGTGTTGTAGTTATTTAACTTATTAAATATGTTATTTGAATGTGGAAATATAGTATAAAATCAATAATGTTGACATGATAGGCAAGGTAGGATGAAAACATGAATGTATGTTGGATTTATGATCCTATGTGTTGAAAGTATGAGGCAATCAAATGAGTTTTGTAAATAGGAAACCATGAATATTTGTGAATGTTATAATTATGCACAATGAGACTTAATGGTAAATGCTCCCTTGGTTGTTGTGCCCATATAAACTTGGTAAAAAGGTTAAGATACGGTTGACATGTCGCTTAGGGTCATATGTGCATTTATGTACGAGTTATTATAGAGTTGGAGTTATATCGTGTCATTCGATGGTTTAACATTTGTTGCGGATCATCGGATGTACACCATCTCTTTAGAGACTATTTTGGTGTGGTAGACGGATGAACACGATGGTTTCGGGCTTTGCACTCATGTGCCTTAGTGTGGTATAGTTCTATACTCTTATGAGCATTCTTGGTGTGGTGGTGGATTCTCGAGTGTCCAAGTCCATTTTACTAACATTGGGCAAAAAGCCTTATACGAATAGATACTTGATTATGGAAAATGAATATGAAATGATTGTGCTATAAACTTTAAAGAAAAGCTAAAAGTCTTTATATGTGTCGCCATGATATCTATATTTGTGTTCCATGAGATGATAAGAATATATATTAACCATGTTATATGTGCTATACTAATTGTGTTGGTTGACCTGATTATAAATTCTTATGCTTAGCTTGCCTTATGTGATGTAGTTGAGAATGATGTAGCAAGTATTTAAGTTCTTATGTCATTTAGTATGCTCACCTCCAACAAGGTAAGTATAGTGAATTCTATTTGAATTTACTAAGCATTATTTTCTTACATGTTGTTTTTATACGTAGATTGTTGATTTGGGGAGACTTGAAGCCTAGCTCAATCCAAGACATCACACTATCATCGAGACCTACAAGAGTATGACAATGACATATTTTTTTGTTGTAGCATGTACTAGGTGTCTACATGAGTAAATATGTTAAATCCATATTAGTTGGTCTTTATGTTGATTGTTATTCAAATTTGAGCTTGAGAGACAACATGTTATTTCCCTAACCAACCCTTCTTTTGGTTAACCGATTATGTGCATGAATACTTTACTTTTGTAAAACATTTGAAGTGTTTTTGGATGAATTCAGTAATTCATGTTGCAACCACGAAGATGCAACGTTGCAACTACGGAGCCCAACATCGCGACCTCGCATATCTCACATGTCCCCACGTTGTGACATTGCACTTGTTTTGTCACTAGACTATTTTAAGTTATTTTGACCTTCCGGGGCCTGTTTTGGGTTTCGATCACCTCCGATTAACTCCAGATAAATCCTAAATTATTTTAAATTGTTTTTAAAGTTTTAAATATTGTCTAAAACATATTTTAATTATTTTATAAAAATATTTTAAACTTTCTGTTGGGGATCGACCTGTATAAATAATGAACAAGTAAAATAGAGAAATCAAACACACAAATATTTACGTGGAAAACTCCTCCGAAGAGGATAAAAACCACGTGTAAAGGAGGTATCGACTTTTCATTAAATGAGTCAACAAACGAGAGTACAATATGGAGAAAATAATCCTAAATGTACAATAACAAACCTCGAAAACAAAACCCTAACTTGGGAACAAAATTCACTCCATAGTTATCACGAAACTCTCACCAAAACTCATATGCGACTACATCTTGTTGCCCTCAAGAAAAATACTTTGCTGATTGGTGTGTCAAAACAGGGATAACAATGACCCATTTAAATAGGTTGAGATTGAAGGGCTAAAACGACTAAAATATCATTGAAGTAATCAGAGTTCAACTAGGAGAAGAAGTCCTGCTTGGAGTCTAAAACACAGCTACATTAGGTGAGATATCGCCGTGACGTTGCAACATCAATGTCGCCCCTGCTTGTGTCTCAAGAGATTGTTGCCTTGTCCTGACATCCTGACGACCGTCGTTGTGATGTCGTCCCTTGCTCGTCGCGTCGTCGCAACGTCACATCTCTCCTCGTCGCGCGTCTGTCTCCGATAAGTGCCTACAAAATGTCTGATAAATGCGAGGCACATCCCACACTTTCAATTCTTAAATAAATCTAAGATTTTTTTACTTGTACATGCTTCGGTGACATCTCTCATCTGTATCGATCGTCAGAAACGAGTGAGGGGTGTTGCAACTTTTAAAATGATAATCTAAAATTCATTTTTTTTCCAAGTGTGGAAGACATATGTAAGATTTATTAAGCAAATTATTATTATTTGTAAATGTATATAATTATGTTTTGTTAACTTATAAACTATGATTTTAAAATTACAAAACTAATTTATGTTTAGAAAATATTCTTGTGAGAAGTAAACAAGTGAGAGCATTTTCGTTTCGTGAATTTCTGGAAAATTGAGAACTGTTAACCAAATTTTTTTATTTATTTCAATATTAAATTTTTTATTTGAGAAATATTTTAGGGTCCATATGAAAACAAAAATTATTCTGGAATCTTTTCAGAATTCAGTCTCTTGAAAGCAATTTGGATGAGAGCTAAAAAAGAATTAATTGCATATATGAAAATAGATGAATATTTGCTAAACATGGAAATAACTAAAAAGTGCAGCAAAGAAGGATCTTAAAATTTTGTAAAAATGTAGTATGAACCTAAACTCCATTGTTTAATTTCATTTGGAACATTTTCGGGGTATTATAGATAATATATGATTAAATAAATAACATTTATTTAAATTAACTTTATATTTTTTTGCTTTTAAATATTTTTCAATTTTTTGAAATTATATAGAAAAGAAAAGAAAATTAAATAACATTTCTTTTATGATAATAACATTTATCTTTATGATAAATATTAAATTTAAGATAAATATAATTTGAATATTAAGATATATATTATTAATTGAAATATATATGATTTGAATTTATTTTACTTTTAAAAAAAAATATTGCCATTAAGTCTTAGCTCGATTGGCATGGGTAGTGGCGGAGCCAAGGGCAGGCAGGGGCCCCGATCCCCCCTAAAATGAATTTTTTTTTTCATTTAGGCCTCTTATAATTTATAAAATTTTAAATTAGTAATGGTAAAATTTTACTTTGGCCCCTCAAAATAATAAAAAATTGATTTAATCCTTTAAAAATTATAAATATATTGTTTATTAAAATAGTGAAATTGCATTTTTACTATAGTAAAAATATACAATTTAATTCCGGCCCCCCAAAAAAGTTTTTATGGCTCCGCCACTGGGTATGAGTATTGTTGTAAATACAGGAGGACGTGAATTCGAGTGTGTTGAAACGATTATCCTCCTATTTATATAGGTTAAGAAAAGGTTATGAGTAATTTTAATTATTGTGTAAAAAGAATATTGGATTATCTCGTTTGATCTTTTGGGATTATTTTTTATATTTTAAATTATTTTATTTTGGTTGAAAAGATACAATCAATAATTGTAGGATAATTTTCGACCAATGTGTCATTAAATAAGACACCCCACGTCAATAATGGACTTGAAACCTTGTTAATATATATAGAGGTTTTTTTACATAATCGTAAATAAATAAAAATTAATTATCAAAAAATTATTTTAACAATGTTTTGATAAATCTAACATCAAATCGCTACCATTCATAAAGATTTAGGATTCGAAAGTTACTATTCAAAAGATTAGTGTTTATATGATATCTAACATTTTATCATCCTTTTCTTCATTTCTTCCCTTATTTGTTTTTCTCTTAAATTACAAAAAATCAAATAAATATAATAAAATTAATGTTTTACAAAATTCAATCAAAACAATATTCTAAATATATCAAAATCAAAATAAATATAACACATATCCAATGCCTCATTTACATTTCTTCCCTCATTTTTGATCTGTTGAGAATAGATGTGATTATGGATAGGGTTGGGCCTCAACAGCATTTCAAGCTCAGGTTCGGTCTGACCTAAAAAATAGGTCTAAAATTTTATCCAAGTTCGATCTGGATAAAAATATTAAAATTCGAGTCCGGTCTGGCCCATATCGTCTGTATTAAATTTTTTTTATAATTTTATTTTTATATAAAAATAAATTTAAAAAATATAATACATAAAATGCACTAAAAATATTAAAATAAATGTTTTTCAACAAATTGAAAATAAAATTTAAAAAATATTTATACTTAAATAATACTAAAATAGGTGTAACTTAATAAATAAATACCTCTAAAATAATAACAAAATTAATAATAAAATAATAATTATACAATATCCAAACAAAAAAAAAATAATATAATAACAAAATGACAATAAAACAACAACAACAAAACATAATAATAGTTTTTTTATAAATTCAGGTCAAACAGAGCTCAAACAAAAAAATACTCAAAACTTGAGCCGTTTAAAAAATAAACCTCATTTTTTTTACTCAAAATCATTTTTCAAATTTATATTTTTTCCAAACTGTCGATTTTTTCGAACTATGAATACAAACTTCCACTTGTAACATGTCGTTATCGATGTCTGAAAAAAATCTAATCCTAAATCTCTAATTTTACGCTTTAGACAGTCAAATTTAAAGTTTTGATCTTTGATTGCTTGCCCAATAAAAGAAATCAGAACTAACATTCACTTTCTAGTTTGTAATTATTCAGCAGCCTACTTAAGTAAGTAACCCACCAAATATTCTAATTTTGGAAACATGCAAAAATTCTATTTCTTGTGCCACTACTACTACTCCTCCCTTTCCAGGTTCACTTCTTCACTTTTTCCTTATCTACTTCTGCTTTCTTCTTTTTGTTTATTTACTGACGTTGATGTAAATTGTACTTGTAAGGATCTTTAGATTGTTTTAGGAAGATTAATTGTTGTTTTTGGGTGATATTTTATTTGGATTTTGTGTATCTGCTGCAAAATTTTTGAAACTTTTAGCTGATTTTGAGGTTTCATTTTGTGGGATTTTGCTCTGTTGTTATTAGGGTTCGATAAGGAAAAAAAAAGGGGTAGAAATTGGTGTAAAATGTTGGCTTTAAGCGTGAATTCAAAAAGGCAAAGGCGACCGAACGTTAGGTTAGGGGAAATTGGAGATGTGTCTGCTGCTTTTGCATGTGGGTTTTCTCAGAAAACTAAGGAAAATCTGGTTCACAAAACATGGAAACCTGATTCTCTCTACTCTCAACACAATGAGCTTGATACTGTTATTGAGTTTTCTTCTAAGGGAATTTCTCCAGATTTCTTCATATCGGCTGATTCCCAACACAACACAGAGAACAAGAACCCAAATTCTTCGAAATCAGGTTTCGATTCGGTTGGTGCTGATGAAATTCACATGATGAAGTCTGGTTTAATTTTTGGTACCGTAACCAGGAAGAGTAGGGTCATGAAACGGAGAGGGCGGAGTAGGGAGGGCAATAATTGCTTGTTCGGTAGTGCTTGGACTCGGAGTTCTAAACTTAGTCCTCGGTTTATTGGTGAAGATAGAAAGGAGCATGGTGAGAAAGAGTTAACGGGAATCGGATCAAATGCTTTTGCTGGTTATTACCCTGATAATGTTTTCCAAGACATATTGGATCATGAAACATCAGCTAACAGTAAAGATGCTTGTGAATATAATGTGGATGAACCTGGTTATGACAGTTGGAAGGATGCTTTTTATGAAGGAAACAATGTGTTTCTTAAATCTGATGATGCATGGGACCAAACAATATATACGCATAATGACACAACTAGTGTCCAAGGATGGTTGGAGGACCTTGGATTTGGCAGGTATGCTGGTATTTTTGAAATGCACGAGGTCGATGAGGAAAGTCTGCCTCTGTTGACACCAGATGATCTCAAGGAGATGGGTATATTTGCAGTCGGCCATCGACGGAAGTTGTACAATGCAATACAACGGTTAAGAGGCAATGATTCTTCTTGAAGACTCTTCGGATAAGCGGAGGTAAATGCTAGCTTACTTGTTTTTCAAGCAATCTAATTAACTCTGTTTTAACTATCATGCACATGTTTCCTTATTTCTCAGTTTGAAGTATCACAAGTGATGCTGCTATGCCGACTGTTGTAATTTGAGGACAAGGAAACGTTATTGCTGCAAAGCTTAGGTATGAATTTTGTGTTTAATGCTAGTGTTGTTGTTATGAGCTTTATATCAAAAGCTTAAACCACAAATCATAATCTTCATTCCAAAATCTTTTAAGTAGTTGAGAGATCTCATTTTCTTAGTTATGCAAATAAAAACTATGTTTATATATATCTGTGTGTGTGTGCGCGCGTGCGTGTTGGTGTACCACTTTTTCCATTTCTTAAAGTTCGGAATCATTTTATGATGAAAATAAGTAATGGAGTGCTAAAGCTATGATGCTTTGATTCATCATTTTTCTTGAAGTACTCATGTTCGATACATATTTAGACATAGGTAGAGAGATGTGACCTTCCAAGAACGCTCCTAATACATGGGATAACTTGGAAAATAACTTTTGCCAGACATGCCCATAACCTACACTTACGCTCGAGTCTAAGTAACATGAATTGTCGGGTCTAGTTATTAGCAAGAACACATCAAATATTTAGATATTGAGAGCTGATTTCAGGATGATGCAGGCCAAGGGTTTTGGCTCTTATTTTATAGCATCTCTCGACTTTCGTGGGGAAAGGAAGAATAATTTGCTGCTGAAGATGTTTACAAAATTCGTATAATTAGCATAACTTTGGCCATTGGAGGGTCTTTCTGTGATTTGGTGCAATTATGTATATGAAACTTTGATTTTAAATTATGTTTTAACAAATCCGTAGAACCTTATCAATGTGATATAAATTTATGTCTATTTATTGCATATACAAATAATTTTAAAACAAGATAAAAATAAATTGTTTGTTTTTCAAATTTGTACAATCGAATCAAAATTAAAATTTTACATGTATTGAACTAATTAAATTACATGGATTACATTATAAAGGCTTAAAGGTAAACAAGTCTTCATAAAATAATTAAGGAATCATCTAAGTCCCTAATCGAAAATTGTAAATAATTGAGTTTCTAATCGAAAGTTAACCATCGAGTCCTTGAAATATAAGCTTGTCAAAACTCTTGGTGGACTGTTAAGCGATGACGTAATAGTTGACATGGTGTTTCATATGAAAAATAAAAATATTATTAAATGATTAAAAATTTAAAATTATAAAATTTATCAAAATAGCGGTAATTTTTTATAATATTTAATATCTTGTTATTTTGCAAATAGTTTTCTAATTTTTTTTATATTATTTTGAGTAATTTCTAATAATTTTTAAAAAAGTTTTATAAAAAAAAAATACTTTTGGTTTTTCACATTGCCCTACAACATACCTCGATCCTTATCAATTTCTTTCTCATCACCTTTCCTCACCCAAAATCATTATTTATTACTATGATAAGCCTACACTAGATTCATTTGTCACTCAAACCCCTTGTTCGTTTCTCTATACTTTTTTGTATTTTTGTAATATTTTTTTTATAATTTTAGAATAACATTTTAATAACTTATAATTTTAATATTTTTATTTTTAATCCTTTTGACAAATTTTATTCAAATTTCTAGAACTTTTTATAGGTTTTTTTAATAACTTTTTAATAATTTTCTACAAGTTCTAACAATTTTATAATTCTTTCATATATGTATTATAATATTTTATAACATGTAATTAATTTTTCTAATAATTTTTATTATTTTATAATATTTTCATATTTTTCAATAATATTTTATAATATTTCATAATTGTTATCATTTTCTAAAATTTTATAATATTTTAATAATTTTTAAGCTTAAACAATTAAAAATAAATTAAGCACCTATAAAATAATTTAAAAAATCAATTACACTCATTTTTTTCGTATCAAACACCATAACAATGGCCACATCATTTTTCATGTCAATTTTCACGTCACTTATCATGTTAATTATCACATCATCACTTAACAATTTAAGTTTTAGCAAAAAAAATATTTTTCAGGAATTCAAAAAAAATCAAATGATTGCTAAATTTTGCTTAGGAACTCAATTGATTGTAGTTTACAATTAAGAGCTTAATTGTTTTTTTTTTTTTTTTTTTATGAGAGGACTGTTTTGATATTTAAGCTTATTTAAATAAAAAATTGTATTAACTTTAATATATATATATATATATATATATATATATATATGATTTAAAGTTTTGGGTTGATGGCAAGTACCCGTTACATGATTTGATTTTAATCCAAGTCCCACACTTTCCATTGATTTTTACCCTTCACGGTCCATGGCATTATATGTTTTTTTACAAAGTTACAACAATTTTAATACAATCGGTTATTATAATTATTAAATTGATTAAGTAATCAATAATAATTCAATAAATATAGAAAAGAACCCATTTAACATCTCCAAAATTTCTGTTCTGACACTTAACATTGTTTCAGGATTAAACATAATAAAATTTTAAGAAAATTGAAAAACTAGTTAGATAGAGAATTTTTGTGAAAGTAAAATTGATATTGGAGATGAAAATCAATTAAAAGAGATATGCATGTGAAAATATGACAAAAAGACCAATTTGTAAAATTTGAAAAATTAGAGGATTAAAATGTAAATTTGACAAAAAAGAGAAAATGAGACTTATTATTGATTGTTTGGAATGAGAATAAGTTGGAATGTGTAATGGTGTGATAATAATCACTTACGGACAAAATTAAAAAAATATTTGAAAGTATAAGGATTAAATTATAAAATTTCATTTTTATCAGAAAAAAGAGTATAAGTGTAATTTTCACTACCCATGAACTCATATTAAAGACTAGACGTGATTTATGAAGTTTAGACTTAATGAATATCTACTTGAAGTGGATTAAGAAGTCAAAAGGGACAAAATGATAATTTCATCACATAAGAGCATTTTAGTCATTTTACATGGATATCAAAGAGTATGAAAATAAGGTATCAAAGTTATTGGGATCAATTGTGGACCATTTGATATGATTAATATGGAAGATTAAATATGGGTTGCACATTGAAAAAGTTTGACTTGACTTTGACTTGGGGATATTTTATAATTGGTTTAATGGGGAAAAAGAGAAGAAAACCCTCATCTCCTTCCCTTAATTTCAGCAGCAACAAGAAAGGGAGAAGAAAAAAAAATCTCCCAAGCTCTTTCTTCTTCATTTTTCCAATCTAAGCTCAAGTATGCCACCCAATTCAATTATTTTGTTGAAATCCATTAGAAAAAACAACTATAAGTCTTTTTGTACCTTCAAAGCTATCATTTTTAGCCTAGGATTCTTGGAGCTTAGAGAGAGAAAGCTTCAATCAAGGTAAAAAAAAAATGGTGATTTCTTCATCTTCACCTTATTTATGTGAGCTATTTATTGTGAGAAAGTTGTTTAAATTAGTAGATTGATATTTTATTTATGTTGTTGTATTGAGAAATGAGGAAATGGGTGTAGAAGAGAAGTTTGGGCTGGTGGCCAAGGGAAATCAAGATTGAGAAAGAAACGAGAAGCTTTGATTTGAAACTTATAATCTACAAAAGTAAATATCTTGAATCTTTCCTAACTTTCCTTTAATAAGGTAGTCTTGAGAATTGACATAATTAGTGAAATAAAAATGTGTATAAATTATGAATATTTAAAAATGTGATTATGAGCATTACTATGAGAAAAAATGGTATGATATTTTTGACAATTGAAAGAAATATTATGAAATCTATGTAACTTGGTTTAATTTCACTAGAATGAGCTAGGGAAATATCATGAGAATTTGATGCCATGGTGTAATGTGGTAAAGTGTAATTATTTTGCTATAATTAGCTAAAATTTGTAATTCGAAACATCAAAATGAAGTACATTAAAAAAGGAATTTAATAATGAATAAGGTTTACATGTAAGGATTTGGTAAATGGTAACACAATTACCTTAACAATAATTGGAAATATGATAATTATATTGAAAACACTAAGTGCTTGCCTACCTTAATAAGAGAACTTGTGGAAAAATTCAAAGTATTAATTTAAATTGCTTAATGAGCCTTTAAAAAATGTTATGTGGAATATTGTGGTTATGATATATGAACTGTTACATCAATGATAAGTGCTATGAAATGATACCAAGTGGAATAATGTGTTTATCATTGCTTCTTTAATTTGATTTTGAATATGAGAATCGTGAAATCATAAAAAAGCCTTAGTAACTTTGTCAAATAGCTAGGAGGATACGATTGGCATGCCATAAGGGATGTAGCGCACATATGTTAGAAGATGTGGTTTATAACATTGATTTAAGTCGTAAGGTATAGCACTATTGTGCGATATAGATCCATTTCTATAGTCTTCAAACATTAGCGCTTTTAGCGTGTTATTTAAAGGTGTTTGGTTGGTTAGTTCAAGTATCCGACCTTGATTTTTCTAAGTCTACTAAGGCTAGGACTTAACCATGAAATTCAATTGTTTATGCTTGATATAAGTGTTACAAGCTAAAGTGATTGTATACTAAGTGATCTAAATGATTAATTTGGGAGTAAGAAAAGTTAAATGAGAATAAAATACTATGACAAGTTAATGTCATAAGAAATTATCCTTGAGATGTCATGTAAATGACAAGTACAACGAAATTCAGTAAGGCCAATGAAAACCTTGAGAAAATGGAGTAACCATATTTTCAGTTAAAAGAAAAATACACAACTTGGTAATGGTAGAGGTTAAGTCTTAAAATATGTGAAACCCATTTATTTTGGGAATATATTTTAAATTTATTTAGGTAGATAATCTTATTTAGGTAGATAAGTTTTATTCCTATTCTAGGAATATTTTATTTTATCTTTTAGTAGTTTATTAGAATAAGAGAATTATTTTCCCTTATGTTTTAGTAGTTTATTAGAATAAGGGAATTATTTTCCAATTAGGATTAGGACTCTTTTCTCTATTGAAGTTCAGTTCTTTAGTTAATAAAATATAGAACAATTTTATTAAAAGCTCTCTTGAAAACTTTCATGGCATCTGAGCTAGGTTAAATCTCTAGTAACATCACGGTTAAAACAGCCTTCACTGGAGATAGGAGATCCAGCAATCAAACAGAGGAAGAAAGTTCTACCATTGAAACAACTACTGAGAGTACAATGACTCAAGGGACAGAGGCATCTCACATTTATTTCCAGTTGACATCTCACAAGCTGAATGGCAAGAATTATCTGGAATGGTCGCAGTCCGTAAAATTAGAAATTGATGGGCGCGACAAACTATGTCATTTAATTGTAGAAGTCAAGCAACCACAGGTGGGCGATCCAAAAATGAGCAAGTTGAGGTCAGAAAATTCTATGATAATTGCGTGTGCGATCCCTGCAAAAAATATTGGCACACTCCAGAAACGTGTTGGAATCTCTATGGAAAATCGACGAATAGAAGAAAAAAGAGTGGCAATGGTCGTGGTTCACAATCAGGGGATAGCAGAGCTTTCCAAACAACTAATGAAAATTATGAGGGCTAAAGTTCTCTGGAAGGGTCTCCATTCACTAAGGAACAATTAGAGCATCTACACAAGCTTTTTCAATCACCATAATTTCGGATGAATTCTTCTGTTCCTAACTCATCCAATAATCCTTCTTCCTCTTTTGCCCAATCAGGTACTGATTTTTTTTTTTCCAGTGTCAAGCCTTATAAAACAAACATATGGATCGTTGATTCTGGAGCTAGTGATCACATGACTAGTAGTCATTTTCTTTTTTCAACTTACACACATTGTGCAGGAAACAAAAAGATCAAAGTAGCAGATGGGTCGTTCTCGGCAATAGCCGAGAAAGGCACTGTTAAAATTTCGTCTTACTTGGTTTTACATGATGTTTTACATATGCCAAATCTAGCTTGTAATCTCATATCGGTCAGTAAATTATCCCAGTCCTCGAATTGTCATGTTATTTTTGACTATTCTATGTGTAAATTTCAGGATATGGTCTCGGGGTGGATGATTGGAAATGCTAAAGAATCTGGTGGAATTTACTTTCTTGACGACGACCATCTAAGTCAATCAACAACTACTTTATGTTTAAATTCTGTTTCTGATTTTAATAAGGTTATGATTTGGCATTATAGGTTTGGACATCCTAATTTTTACTGTTTAAGATATTTGTTACCTAATCTATTTAAAAATAAAAGTCCTTCTTCATATCATTGTGAATTTTGTGAATTGGCTAAACATCATTAGTCATTCTTTCCACCTCAAAAATATAAAGCTTCCAAACCTTTTTCGTTAATTCATAGTGATGTTTGGGGACCTTCAAGAGTCTCAAATTTTTCAGGAAAATGTTGATTTGTCACATTTATTGATGATCATACTCGTATTTGTTGGGTGTTTTTATTAAAAGATAAGTCTGAAGTTAAAAATGTGTTTCAGTCTTTTTATGTTATGGTGAAAACATAATTTGGTGTGAAAATAGAAGTATTTCGTAATGACAATGGTGGGGAATTTTTTAGTGACCAATTAGGTGTTTTCTTAACCAAACATGGAATAGTCAACCAAAGTTCTTGTACAAATACACCACAAAAAAAATGGGATTGCAGAAAGAAAAAATCGACATCTTTTAGAAGTAACTAGAGCCTTGATGTTCACTAGTCAGGTACCACGTTATCTTTGGGGTGAAGCCTTGTTAGCAGCTACATATCTTATTAATAGAATGCCCAATAAAACTCTGAACTATAGAACCCCTTTTCATCTCTTTAAAGATAATTTTCCTAACTCTAAATTGATCACATATTTATCCCTCTGAGTTTTTGGGTGTAGTGTTTTTTTTCATCTTCACAACCAAGGTAAACTAGATCCTAGAGCAAAAAAATGTGTCTTTGTTGGCTATGCTTCTAATAAAAAGGGTTACAAATGTTATGATCTGATTGATAGGAAGATTATTATTACCATGGATGTCACATTTATTGAAACGCAATCTTATTTTGATTCTAATCTTCAGGGAGGGAATTATAGTAAGGAAGATTCTATATTTGATCAAGAAAAGACTCGGAATATACAACATAGAGATTCTAATAATAGGGAAGGTGAATTTATGATTAACACAGAAATTAATAATGTTAATGTTGTTAATAAAAAGGAGTATGAAGGTATAGAGTCTGATCATAAGAATAAAGAACAAACAAATGAGTTAATTGTTTACTCAAGAAGAAATTGAAATCAAGAAAGTGGAATCCACCAGATTCATCACCAAGAATCCGACCCGTAAGGTCTTGTCAAAAGTCCAGGTAAAGCTCATAATCTAGCCAATGAATATTTTGATATAGATATTCCAATTGCTAAAAGAAAAGGTGTTAGAAATATTTTCAAATATCCTATGTCTAACTTTGTATCCTATAAAGCCTTGTCTCCGACATTCTCAGCCTTTGTTTCGTGTCTCGATACTGTGAAAATACCCCAAAATGTGAAAGATGCTTTACAGGTTCCTGAGTGGAAGGAGGCTATTTTAGAGGGGATGCACGCTCTTGAAAAAACAAGTACATGGGAAACAGTGGAATTACCTGTAGGGAAAAAAATAGTGGGCTATAAATGGGTGTTCACAACCAAATTCAAACCAGATGGATCTTTAGATAGATACAAATTTGGGTTGGTGGCTAAAGGGTACACTCAAACATACGAGATAGATTATCTTGAAACATTTGCTCCAGTAGCCAAATTAAATTTCGTTAGAGTTCTTTTATCAATTGCTGTTAATCTTGATTGGTCTTTACAACAGCTGGATGTGAAGAATGCTTTCCTAAATGGGAAACTTGAAGAAGAAGTTTACATGGATCCTTCTCCAGGTTTTGAAGAAAAAATTGGAACTCGAGTATGTAAACTCAAGAAATGTTTGTATGGTCTAAATTAGTCTCCTCGAGCTTGGAACGGTTCACTCAAGTTGTTAAAAAACAAAGTTACTCACAAGGGTAAGCTGATCAAACAATGTTCTATCAACATTTACAAAAAGGTAGAATAGCAGTTATTATAGTTTATGTCGATGATATCATTCTTACAGGAGATGATGTGGATGAAATAAGGCGTCTCAAGGAGCATTTAGCATTGGAGTTTGAGATCAAAGACTTGGGTCCTTTGAAATAATTTCTTGGAATAGAAGTTGCTTGATTAAAGAAGGATCTTGTGGTCTTTCAGAAAAAAATATGTGATTGATCTTTTAAAAGAGGCTGGGATGAGTGGTTGCCGCCCAGCTGACACATCAATTGATCCAAATGTAAAATTCAGAAATAAAAAAGGTCGATTAGTTGATAAAGGGCAGTACCAAAGATTAGTTCGTAAGTTAATTTACTTATCACATACAAGGCTAGACATAGCTTTTGCAGTGAGCTTAGTGAGTCAATTTATGCACTCCCCAATAGAGGAACATGAAGAAGCAGTGTTTCGGATTCTAAGATACTTGAAGAGTTCACCTAGAAAAGGCTTATTCTTTAAGAAATCAAAACAAAGAGGAATTGAAACTTATACAGATGCAGATTGGGCAGGCTCAATTATAGATAGAAGACCTACATCAGGATATTGTACATTTGTTTGGGGAAACCTTGTGACTTGGTGAAGCAAAAAAACAAAGTGTTGTAGCAATAAGTAGTGCAGAGGCTGAGTTTAGATCAATGGTTTGAGGAATTCGTGAAATGATGTGGTTAAAAAGAATTATGGAAGAGCTGAGGAAACCAATAACTTCTCCAATAAAGTTGTACTGTGATAGCAAAGTTGCCATTAGTATTGCTTACAACCCAGTCCAACATGACAAAACTAAACATTTTGAGATTGATAGACACTTTATCAAGGAAAAGATTGAAGAAGGCCAAGTGTGCATGCCATTTGTTCCTTCAAAACAACAGATTGCTGACATACTCACCAAAGAGCTCTCTAAAACAAGCTTTGATTTTCTTATAAGCAAGTTGGGCATGAGTGATATATATGCACCAACTTGAGGGAGGGTGTTGAAATATGTGAAACCCATATATTTTGGGAATATATTTTACATTTATTTAAATAGATAAATCTTATTTAGGTAGATAAGTTTTATTCATATTTTATTTTATCTTTTAGTAGTTTATTAGAATAAGGGAATTATTTTTCCTTATGTTTTAGTAGTTTATTAGAATAAGGGAATTATTTTCCAATTAAGATTAGGAATCTTTTCTCTATTTAAGTTTAGTTCTTTAGTTAATAAAATATAGATCAGTTTTACTAAAAGCTCTCTTGAAAACTTTCATTAAGGACTTACGTGAATTGTTTAATCAATGAGTAAATAAGAATGTTAAATGACAATAAATTTTGAATTTGTCAAAATTGATCCTAAACCTTATTGTCAATAAAATCAACACAAATAAGAGGCAAAGGATAGGTAGGAAATTCCATGTGTACTTACTAAGTTTCAAGCTTACCGTGTTAGTTATTTAAACAGTAGGTGAAAACCTTCCAAGAAGATTGAACTTGTGACTTGGAGGCATGACATCACTACTTGAAGAGTGTCTAGGTTGAACTTATGGTATTGTACTAGAATTTGTTAGTTATGGCATGTACATAAGGGCTTAGACCTTTTAAGGAATTGTATTTATGATTCTAAGTGAAACATACATTTAATCATATGACTTGTAAGTTGAATATTGGCTTTGAACTACCTCAAACTTGTTTTTGTGTCAAAATATTTTTTTAATTGTAATTTGAATGTGTTTAAATTGATCTAGAACTTCTTGATATGTTTTGGTAGTATTTGGGGATGATTTATAGTGTTTTTAGACCAAAGGGTCCTACATCCAGAACTTTTACTTAAAAGTATCAAAACCTTGTAAGTCAGTAGTTAAAAAGCTATAATAAAGGGCCTAAGTTTCGATACATTGCTCCTATGTATCAGTACATAGCCTTATGTATCTTACATAGTGGTTGTGTATTGATACTTAGCTTCCTAGGTAGCCCATCCAAGCTCATCGGACACCTCCACTCACCTACAAAATGTTTCTAAATAATTTTGAACTAATTTTCAAGACATCAAAATTATGTTACATAAATTTTAAGATTTATTGAATTGTTTCAAAGTTTGATTTCTTAAGGGGTTTTGAGTCTTTCACTATGATATATGCACGAGACTTGTCCCCATCAATATTTGATGGCTTAAGATATTTTCAAATTACATTTAAATCTTCTAAATATGGCCAACTTCTTTTAAGGAAAAAGAATATGTCATGAAAAGGCCATTTTTATAAAACTTCAATTTCGTATAAGCTTGAAACTGTTATTGTAGCATCTCATATTTCTACCAATCATCGGTATGGGTAAGGGGTGTTAAACCCACACATTTATATAAGGTGAGACTCAAACCTATGATCCTAAAATTCTTAGGTCTTTAACCTTGTTACTAAGCTAAGGCCTTATTGGTGATGGCCTAATAGTTTTAGACAAAAAATCCCAATTACTATGTTTGATTTATCCATGATTTTTTAAGAGGTTTTAAGTACAATACAGATCACCAATGATACATGCTTGATAAATTAGAATCAGAATCAACTCATTACAAAAGTGCAAAGACCGAAAATAGAAATATATTCGGACTTAGATCAAAACAAATTTGGACGGGTCACACATATTATAATGACCCAAAATTTCAAGCACTAGATCATGTACTATTCTAAGATAGTGTTCAGTGAAATTTGAGAAAATCCACATATGAGTCAGATAAATGGGTTTCATTAGGAATTAAATTGATATAAGAGATGGAAATTAGTATTGTGGATGTGAAAATATGTAAAAATATAGAATTGTAAATTTTTAAAAGTTGGAGGACAAAAATACAATTTGACCAAAAGGAGATAATGTGAATTATTATTGATTATTTGAAATGGAAATAACTTGGAATATGTAGTGGTGTGATGAAAAGAACTTTTGGCCCAAATGGAAAACGATTTTAAAGTACATGGACTAAATTACAAATTTCTCAATTTCCCGAAAGAAGGTTAAAAGTGTAATTTTTACCGTCCAAGGACTTTCATTAAAGGCTAAATGTGAATTATGAGATTTGAGTTTGATAAATGTTTATTTGTTGTAAAGAAAGTGAAATAAGAGGTGAAAATGACAATAATGGTAATTTGACTTGGATATTTGATATTTTGATGAGATATTTAATATACAGAATAAACTTGAACCAATGGATGTTAATAAAATGATGAGTTGGATTGTGGACCACAACTTAAGTTTGACTTTGAGATATTTTTAATCGGTATGTTAAATGGGATAAAAGAAAGGGGGGAAAAGGGGGAAATCACCCACCTTCGCCCTTGTATCAGTTGTTGTTCTCCATGGAGGGGAGAAAAACTTCTCTCTTCCCATTTTTGATATTTTCTTCAAATCTCATCGAAAAACCAATCACCCAGACCTTGTATTCTTGCTAAAATCAACAAGAAAACTCATCTTCAAGCTTAAATCCACCTTCAAATCCTCCATTTTAACCAGTTTTTGCATGGGTCTTGAGAGATAAAGTTGGAGTTAGAAAGATAAAGCTAAGCTACAATAAGGTAAGAAATTGATAGGGGCAACTGAACAAGATTGTATTCAAGTTGTTTGACTAAAAAAAAGTTGAATCTAATCTGAAAGAAGAAACAAAGAAAATGAAAACAATTAAAAAAAGAAATTCAAGAATAAAAAAATAATAAAGATTCAAAATATATATAAATAATGAAAATGAAAAAAAAAAGATGGAAGATGGATCGAATAAACTGATGGATATGGATAAAAGATAGTTGTCTAACTAAACCCTTTGAAATACAAACCCAACAATTTCAATTATTGACTCTAATCAACTCTCCAAAAAATAATTATTGGAAAATTGAAGGATGAAAAATGAATTCCCACGACTTTTTGAAGAAAATTGAGAAGAAAAATTGCTTCTAAAAAAATTAAAAGAAAACAATCTTGCATGCAAGAAATTAATTCCAAAAGTTGAAAATTTTATTAATGATGAATCAATGCCTTCAATGAATAATGAAGAGGCCTTTATATAGGCTGGCTAATTACATCCAAAGAAAACTCTCAAGTATAATGAAACTCTAGTTAATCTAAATAAGTAGTTTTAGTAGAACTAAACTTTCTTGTTGACTAAGAAACATAAAACTCTCAAACAACTTTAAAAACTTAACAGAATCCTAAATTCATAATAAATAAATAATAAAATCTAATGGATACAATATTAGGATCATATATAATCAAAATTAATCCTTAAAGTCTAACCCAATATTATTTTAACTTGAATTAAAACTCGAAACTCGTAATTTCCCATAATAATCCTGTCCAAAAATTCTGGTTGCATCTTCAGTAAAATGATCATAACTTGAGCTCTCAAACTCTAAATCAAGTTATTCAAAGTGAGTTTCGAAGCTAAGAGATAGATATTCAAACTCTATGAAGACATCTCAGCCCAAAAATCTTTTAATCCCATCCCAAAATTCATCACAAGTCGGTTGAACTTCTAAACTTGAAAATTGACAACTTGGTTGAATGGACTTTAATAAATTTCACTCCATCCCTGTACGTATCAGAAATGGTGTTTTTCTTCTCTCATAGCTTGATATTTAAGTGTGGTTTCTATGAGAAAGCTTGGAAAGCTTATGTGCTAATATTTTGTTATGTTTTTGTGTATGAGAAAAATGAAGAAATTATGAGAAATGAAAATTCAAGCTAGTATGTGGGTAGATTCAAGTGCTTGGAAGCTTGATTTTGAGTATATGTGTATCCAAAAGGTAAGTACCCTTGGTTTTCTTAACTCTTCCATTAATGTTATAGTTGTCACTTTGAATAATTAATTGATAATAAATAGATGAAGTAAGATATAAGTGTTGAATACATGGAAACATGACTTAAAGTGGTAAAATGAATAGTTAATTTGATTTTGTTTTTATTAATAAAGCTTAGCTTAAGTTAAGTAGAAACAAGTTAAGAAAGTGATATGAGAAATTTTAAGGCTATGGTATAATGTGAAAATTAATGATATGATATGAAAAGTGACGAATTACCATGAAATAGTAAATTGTAGCAAATTCTTTCACTAAAACAAATATCTGTAAAAGTAGAAAAGTGAAGAAATGGAATAAATAAATGTGACACACAAGAGTTTAATTGAATATTGGCTTTGAATATAATGTATAATTGTATACATTAACTGTACAAGTGATGCATGAGAACTTATCAAATCTTGACTAAAGTACTTACAAATGCATGAATGTGAATTAAATGATTTATTTCACCTATGTGATATGTGAACTAATGAAAAGTGTATGAACTTACATTGAATGGAATGTGTATATGTGAAAGGGAATTTCCATGTGAAAATGATGTGTAATAAGAATTTGATAATGTTTATTTGATTTTATAAGTAAATTTTCCTTGTAAACATAGTGAAATTGTTAGGGTACAACTTATTCCATGTGCACTTTGGAATGGTGATATGATGCCTTATGGCATAACACTTCAGTGCACCTTGGGCCTTTATGCATTTGGTGTGTTAGGTTGGTTGCACAATTAGTGCAATATGTGTGGTGTGATCGGTTTGAATCTCGATTATTTGAGTCTAATCCACTAGAGTTTACTAAAGGCTAAGTGTTTATAATTGTTTTTAATTAAACTTATAAGGGGCATGGATAAATTGACATGGTTTATAAGTGAATGAAATGAATAATTGATTATGAGTGGACTTACGTGTAACTATTGATGTTAAGAATAAGTGAAATTAATAAACCAAGAAATGAACATTGAAATGCCATGTGATTAATAATTGGGAAGAATCAAAGTGATACATAAATAAGCTATTAATGGACTAGGGTAATGATAAACCGTAATATATACATATTTTAATCCCACATTTAGCATACTTTTGGATGATTTAATCCCTTGAATTGTGAAATTTGATGCTTCTAATCCTTTAATTTCATGTTTTATACTTAGGAGAGCATCAGAGGGTGAAAAGAACGAGAAACGGGCCGAAAACGGAGAAAATGGGCCAAAGTGAGAAATCAACACGGCCTAGAGTTCACCATACGATCGTGCCACCTTAGCAGGCCCGAACACGGCCTGGGCTCGATTCACACGGGCGTGCTCCACGGGCGTGTCTCTGCCGTGACCCGTTGTAATTCTACTCGGAAAAGGATACTTAGGGGCGAAGAAAGACATTCTGAAGTCTATATAAACACCCTAAGTATGACCTAAAAGGGGGCGGCTGCAGAGGGTCGAACACAGGGAATTACTCTAAGAAAGCCAGTTGATCCATCTCAGAAGCCGAAATCACATTCAAGACGGAAGATCTTCCCTTCAATTTCCTTCAGGGGGTTTTAGGGTTTTTCTTATGTTTTTTTATTTACTTTCTTCTGATATTTATTCTTTATTAAACATGAACTAAACCCCTCAAATACCTGAGGGGGATGAAACCTAAGACGGATCTTGTTATTGTTTTCTGAACTGTATGATAAATACTTGATTTGTTCTTAATTATGTGTTCTTAATTCTTGTTTTAATATTTCAGGATATTGATTCAAGTATTGATGTGCTTAGGCAGTGGAGCAAAAGTCCATGTTTAAGAGTAGATCTAGCATAGTTAAGTGGAGTTGATCGCAACACTAGAGATAGGATGACGAAAATCTGCCGGATTAGGGTCAACCTAATATGGGAGTCCATAGATCGAGTTAATGCAACACTAGGGGTTTTAATTAGAAAGAGATTTCAATTAATCAACCTAGGGTTAGACGTTAGTAGCCTCGAAAGAGGTATTAATATAAATTAGGGAATCCTGCGGATCAAGTCAAGTGAATAAATCGTCTGGTTCAGAGTTAAATAACAAGTGAAGTCTAGGTGGATTCTTCATCGGGTATTGTCTTAATCAACTGGTTTTCCTAAAAGTATTTTCCCAATTCACTCTTTGTGTCTTAGCAAACTTAGTTTAGTAATTAGTTAATTAAACATCGATTCCCTTAATACTTAGGCTAGATAATAAAAGACAATAACTACTAGTACTCTTGGTCCTTGAGGATACGATATTTTCGGTCTTGCCATAGCTATACTACCGAACGATAGGTGCGCTTGCCTTATTCGTTGTCATAGTTAGTTTGGACACGATCAGGTAAGGTAGGACAGTCCTTGTGTACTTACTATGTTCTTTGAACCTAACGCATTAGTGGTTTAAACGCGTCGGCAGAAGAACTTTCTGAGAAGTTAGAGACCATATCGATGAAGGTTACATCACCACTCGAGGACTGAAGGGATTAAGAAATTTAATTTGCATTACATGTATTAGAAAAGTTTTGAAGTGGCATGCATATAGACTAAGTGTAATCCTTATTGATCTTGAAAATTTTATAGAGTTTTTCTGAAATGTGCAATGTTCTTAGATCCCATAAATTAAGCTTTTTCAGAGTAATTTTGATTTGATTATGTTTTAAAGATGAATGTGTGCTCAAATGAGTTTGTTTTGAAATGAATTGAAACTATTTTGTATGATTTGAGGATGTTTGGAATGTTTTAAAATGTATTTGAGTCAAATTTTCAACTTTAGGGGTCTAAGTATCAGAACATGACTTGGTTGCATCAGTACAACCAAGTTAGTAGCTAAAATGCTATAGTAATGAGCAGGGGTACCGATTCTTTGAGAAAGGGTATTGATACCTCTGCCCCTACACCATTATAGTTTTGTCAAGAAATTATATAAATGATTTGAAAAGTGTTTTAAGACCTTGAAAATGATTCTTTAGTGAACCAAAGTGGAATATGACCTGATTTTTAAGAGAATACTTTATTGTTCTATATTTAAAAGCGTGTATTCTAAGTTAGTTGAACAACCGAAACCCAGTTTTATGTTTTTACCTCTTTCTAATTCTTGGAAATTGATTTGACTAAGTTTTAAAATGTGGATTCACTGGATGTTCAAAATCCTTTAAATTTGTTTTATGATATATTTCACAAAAAAAAAATGTAAGTGCGAGCATTTTGTCAATGTAACATCACTTGTCCGTATCGCTTGTCGGTGTGGGTGAGACTTGTTATACATCGTGAGACTTAAATTGAAAACCATCTAGGGACGAACTTATATAGGTCATTTGCATATGGTGAGACTTAAACTTGGGAGATAAAAGATCTTTTTAATTAATGATGATGTAATATTATGTTATTTATATTTTGAATTTATTTTTTATCGAAATAAATTTTTTATACTTTTAATTGTTAAATTTCAAGAATCTAAATTCTAAGTTGTATGTAAAAAAATTGATGAGGCAGATCGTTTGATAGGATGTTTAGCATCAAAATGTGAAAATTTTGTAATTGAGATTCTATACAAAGGAAGAAAGTTTTTTTTTTTTTTGAAGTTGAATCAAGTAAAAGAAATTAAAAGATGAATAATTGCATTAGAAGTTAAATATGTTGACAAATATGAAAACATGTTGAACAAAAATGATAACGAGAATGATATTTCGAACAAAAGTAATAAGATTGAGAAAATTTTAATTTTCTTGTAATATTATTAGTGTTGATGCATTGGATCAACAGTTGGTGAAAAGGGGATGGGGTGCGTGGCTTTATTCTCCAAGAGTAGAGAACTAGAAAAAAAGACAAGAAGAAGGAGCCCCTTCACTTTGGGGTTTAGGGTTTTCTTTTATTATATCGGGCCGTTTTTAGTATCTTATAATTATATAACAATTTGTTCGAAGAAGAGTTATAAAGTGACTCTTCTGAGACAAACTTACACTTATAGAGTGTTTAATTTGGGGCTTACTATATAAGTTTTAACTTGAAACTTTATTGAACAAATTTTGTTGTCTGATAGTGTAGGACAGGAGTCAAGAATTGTAAAGCAGAATACTGTGAACTGTATTTCCTGTAAGAAAAAAATTGTAGACTAGCGGACTCAGATAAGATTATTTGATATCAATTTTGATTTTAAATTAGCAAGCCATTCGAAGGCTGTGGTCGTAAAATATCGTGCCTTAGTAATATTAATTGCGATCTTAAATCAGCGAGTTGTATGAGGTTACAATCTTAAATCAACTAACTCAAATAATTGAATGTTGCGATTTTAACTCAGCTAACCTTTATAATATGAGCTAGGAACGTAAGTCCGCGAGCTGTTTTAGAGGTCGTGATATTAAATTGGTGAGCCTTTAGAATATCAGCTGGGAAATAGGTTCGCTAATTATTTTGGAGGCTGTGGTTTTTCACCTGTGGGAGCTTTGCTCACGCTAACTGTGTTGAAGGTTGTAGCTTTTCACCTGCGAGCCTTAATAAGATAGTTGGGAACTTTGCTCTCGCTAATTGTGTTGGAGGCTGCGACTCTTCACTTACGAGCTTTAATATGATAGTTGGGAGCTTTACTCTCGCAAACTGTGTTAGAGGCTACGACTCTTCACCTGCGAGCCTTTGTAACAGCCCGGTTTAGACCCTAGTCAGAACAGTAGTTTTGAGACCACAATCTGAGGTCGAAAAAATTTTTTAATATTATTTTCTGTGTTCATTATATGTGAATTAGCATGTGTGAAAATTTGGTGTGAAAATTTTATCGTTTGTGTGTCGAATTATGAGAAATGACTTAATCGCATAAAATGCAAAAGCTGTGTGCTAATTGTTAAAGTGCTTAAATGTCATGTCTTATTAAAGGAGAGGTCTTTATGTTGATATTACACCATTTGTTAGTTAATGGATGATAATAGCATGGCATAAGGTGTTATTATTAAAGTTCATTAAGGTTAAAAGTGTAAAATAGATATTAATGTCAATATTAATTAAACAAAACAAAAATCAAAGCCATTTTATCATCTTTTCTTGCCGAAAGTTGAAGAAAAAGAAAGAAAGGAAGCTTGTTAGGTTTCAGCTAGCAAATTGGTTTAATCAAGGTATGTTTTGAGCTCGGTTTTTAGTGATTTCTACGTTTTTGTGATCGTTGCTTAGTGTTCTAGCTAGCCCATGCTTTAATTTTAGAAATTGATGGTGATTTTGAGATATGCCATTGATGAATGCTTGAGATTTGTGATAGTTGATAATGAAATATGGAAGATATGTGAACGATGAACATGTTTTGTCTTTGAATTTTTAGTGAAATTGAGTAATTTGGGCTAAATTGAGAAAAGTGTAAATGGAGGGACTAAAATGTGAAATAAATGAAATGTTTGGACCTGTATGAACATAGAGAGAATTCGGCTAGGCATGGGTGAAGTGAAATTATGTGTATTTTGTGATTTTATGAAATAGGGACTAAAGTGTCGAAATGTGAAAATGTGAGGGCTATTTTGTAAAATGCCCTAAATATGTGTGTTTGGATTAAATTGAATGAATTGGTGATTGAATGAGTTAGATTTGAATATGTATAGACCAAGAAAGGAGAGATTCAGATCGAGGTCGAGGTAAAGATAAAGTACTCGATTGATCAGCAAGTCTCGATATTTCTACGTCCGAGGTAAGTTTGGATATAGTACAAGTTGTTAATTTATTTTCTATGTGATGTGAATTGAATGATAGATATTGAATTAGAAATGTAATGAATGAAATTGAGTAACGAGGCACTAAGTGTGCGTAATTGAATTGAGACAGAGTTGATTAGCACTGTGCGTGCGAAACGATAGAAGCTTCGGTTTATTGATTTGGCATTGTGTGTGCGATACTGACATAAGTTCGGTTTAACGTATTGGCACTAAGTGTGCGATGACAATTATGTTTCAACCACGAAATTGGCACTAAGTGTGCGAACAAATCAAAAGAATAGCAAAAGTTGATCGAAATGTAAAGTCGAGCGATTGAGTAGCATGGTTGGTGAGTAACTATGTGTTGGCAAAGGTATGTATGATACCTATGTGGTTGGTGAATTTGAAAGTAGATGAGTGGAATGCTATGTGAGTGTTGGATATAGTTGAGTTGTGTATCATTTGTAAATTAATCTATGTGATGACTTATTTTGTATATTGACTTGAATTGTTGAGTTACATGTATTATATTACGAACTTACTAAGCTTTTAAGCTTACTGTGTGAATTGTTTCTCTGTTTTACAGTGTCAGTAAAGCTAGCTCGGATCTGGGAATCGTCAGCATCTCTATCACACTATCGGCAATCGATTTTGGTAATTTTGAAATATGTGTATAAGTGGTATATGGCATGTATAGGCTATTGAATGTGGCATGTTTTGAGTTGTGTAAATATTGCCATGTGATTTGGCTTGGAAGTGGAATGATGTAGGTTTTAAGTGTGAGCTTTGTAAATGATGAATATGGTATGTTTCATGCTTAAATGGTTGGTGAAAATTGTGGCTAAATGTGAATGGTTGTAAGGTTTATAGGATGTTTGGTCTATATGTTTGAGATGTGAATTTTTGGTGTTTGGTTGAGCCAATGTGAGATGAATTGAGTAATATTATAGATGATATAGTTGGTGATTAATTGGTGTGTGAATTGGCATGTTTTGGTTGTTATTTGAAATATAAATGCATGTGAATTTAGGCTTGTAGGTGATCATAAGTGTGGGAAGCAAGTTGGCCTTGAATATGGCCTATAATTGCCCATACGGTTGAGCACACGGGCGTGTGGCTCGACCGTGTTGTTTAAGTTTGCCAAGTTAAACAAGTCAGGCTAGACCACGGGAAAGACACACGGGCGTGTGACTGGCCGTGTGGACAAGTCAATATGTATGCCTTGTTTTGACACGGCTTGGGCGCACGGGCGTGTCCAAGGCCGTGCGAGGCACACGGCCTACCCACACGGGCATGTGACCTCTGCAGTTTTGAAAATGTTTAAGTTTCTAAAAATTTTTGTATGTGTTCGGTTTAGTCTCGACCCCTTTCTAGCATGTGATTAAGGTCTCGTAGACCTCATTAAGGGACTATATGATTGTGAATTATTATGTTTGAATGACTTTGCGTTGAAAATGTTATGGAATGTTCAGAAATGTTTGGTAACGCCTCTTAACCCTAGTCTGGCGACAGTTACGGGTTAGGGTTGTTACATTTTATTGGTAATAGAGCTACGGTTTAGTCGATTCTCGGACTAACGTAGCGCGTGTGAGTCTAGCTATACATGCCATATATATAATTGCGATAGTGTGATGAATCCTGACAGTTAAAAATGTGTTTTTATATAGTAATGGATCCCGATCGAGCAGTTGCTGACGATGTAGAAAGTAACGCACCTGCTCCTGCTCAAGGGACAGTGCCAGTCACATCTAGGCTGAATGATAATAGCCAAGAAGGAGAGGCTAAGCAAGCATTTTTTCGAATGATGAGTGAGTGGTTTTCGGAGTTCCTTCGAAAGAATCTGGCTGCTCCACAACCTCCACCCCCACAAATACCTGTTATGCCACAAGTTACAGATCCGATTCGACTGAATAAACCTCCTGTGGATAAGATTCGAAAGTATGGGGCCGAAGAGTTTAGGGCCACAGCTGATGATGATGCTGAGCGAGCTGAGTTTTGGCTCGAGAATACAATCTGAGTGTTCGATGAAATGTCATTGACCCCTGATGAATGCATTAAGTGTGCAGTTTCCTTGTTGAGAGATACGGCATATAACTGGTGGAAGACATTGATATCCGTGGTTTCGAGAGAGAGAATCGCCTAGGATTTCTTTCAAGTTGAATTCAGAAAGAAGTACATCAGTCAACGATTCATAGACCAGAAACGTAAAGAGTTCTTAGAGCTGAAATAAAGTCGCATATCTGTTACCGAGTACGAGCGGGAATTTGTGAGATTGAGCCAATATGCGCGGGAATGTGTTTCGACCGAAGCTACTATGTGTAAACGTTTCATTGAAGGGCTTAATGAAGACATTAAATTGTTGGTTGGGATACTTGACATAAATGAATTTGTTGTGTTAGTTGAAAGAGCCTGCAAAGCTGAGGAGCTCAGTAAAGAAAAGAAAAAAGCTGATTCTGAAGCTCGAGATGAAAGAAAAAGATTGATGAGTAAGTCGTCTAACCTTCGACGAAGAGATTTAAAGATGCGAGCAATCGTTCAAATGCTTCGTTTGGACATCCGAGTAGAGATCATACGAGATAAAGTGTTAGTCCGAGAACTCAAGCTCCAATAGAATCAAGTGTTGGTAGCATTAAAAGCAATAAGCCTGAGTGTAGACAGTGTGGAAGACGACATGTGGGAGAATGCTGGGGCAAGTACAATAATAGAACTTGCTACAAATGCGGATCACGAGACCACTTCATTCGAGATTGCCCAAAGTTAGCTGAGGAAGAAAATGTTCAGAATGTGAGACCGAGTAATGTGATGGCTAGGGGTAGACCTCCCAGAAACACTGAAAATGTGAGTGGTAATCAAAGAGGGACTACGGATACAACTGTAAGATCAGAGGCGAGAGCACCTGCCCGAGCCTATGCTATACGCGCACGAGAAGAAGCGTCATCTCCAGACGTCATCACTGGTACTTTTACTCTATTTGATACTGATGTAATTGCATTGATAGATCCAAGTTCTACTCATTCCTATGTGTGTGTGAATCTAGTATCTAGTAAGACTCTGCCTGTTGAGTCTACTGAATTTGTGATTAGAGTATCAAACCCCTTAGGCAAGTGTGTCTTGGTGGATAAAGTGTGCAAGAATTGTCCGTTGATGTTTCAGGATATATGCTTTTCGACTAATTTGATGTTGTTACCTTTTGATGAGTTTGATATCATTCAGGGTATGGATTGGCTCACTTTGCATCATGCTATTGTGAATTGTAAACAGAAGAGCATTGATTTGAAAAGTCAGAATGGTAAGATAATACGAATTGAATCCAGTGATATGAATGGGTTGCCGGCTGTTATATCTTCGATGAAAGCTTTGAACTATGTGAAAAAGGGTTGTGAAGCTTATCTGGCATATGTAATAGATACAAAAGTGACTGAAAGGAAAGTTGAATCTGTACATGTAGTTTACGAGTTCCCTGATGTGTTTCCTGAAGAACTACCGGGATTACCTCCGATGCGGGAAGTTGAGTTTGGTATTGAATTAGTGCCGGGGATGACTCCTATCTCGATAGCTCCGTATAGAATGGCACCGATAGAATTGAAAGAGTTAAAGTCTCAGTTGTAAGAGCTGATAGATAGAGGATTTGGACGACCGAGTTTCTTGCCCTGGGGTGCTCCTGTGTTGTTCGTGAAAAAGAAAGATGGCACTATGAGGATGTGTATTGATTATCGAAAGCTGAACAAAGTGACGATAAAGAATAAATATCCCCTGCCACGTATTGATGATTTGTTTGATCAGTTGAAAGGAGCTACAGTATTTTCTAAGATAGATTTGAGATCGGGCTACTACCAGCTACGAGTCAAAGAGTCAGATGTACCGAAGACTGCTTTCAGAATGAGATACGGACAATATGAATTCTTAGTTATGCCTTTCGGACTAACGAATGCTCCTGCAGTGTTTATGGATTTGATGAATCAGATATTTAGACCGTACTTAGATCGCTTTGTTGTGGTGTTCATTGATGATATTCTGATTTATTCCTGTGATGAGACACAACATGCCGAGCATTTGAGAATTGTATTACAGACTCTACGTGAGAAGCAATTGTATGCAAAGTTCAGCAAATGTGAGTTTTGGTTGTGCGAGGTCAATTTTTTGGGACATATTGTATCAGCTGCGGGAATACGAGTTGATCCGAGTAAGATCTCAGCTATTCTTGAGTGGAAGCCTCTGAAAAATGTGTCTGAACTCCGTATTTTTTTGGGACTAGCGGGATATTATAGGCGGTTTGTGAAAGGCTTCTCGATGATTGTGACTCCGTTGACGAAGTTGCTATAGAAAGATGTTAAATTCGAGTGGTCGGAGAGGTGCCAGCAGAGTTTTGAGCAGTTGAAAGCATTGTTGACAGAGGCACCCGTGTTAGTTCAACCTGAATCAGGTAAAGAATAGTGATGCATCGTTGAATGGTTTGGGCTGTGTGCTGATGCAAGAAGGCAAAGTCATCGCTTATGCTTCGAGGCAGTTAAAGCCGCATGAAAAGAACTATTCGACGCACGGCCTTGAATTAGCTGCGATTGTGTTTGCCTTGAAGATTTGGCGTCACTACCTATTTAGAGCGAAATGTCATATTTTTACAGATCACAAGAGCTTGAAGTACTTGATGACTCAGAAAGAATTGAATTTGCGACAGAGAAGATGGTTAGAATTGTTGAAAGATTACGAACTTGTGATTGATTATCATCCGGGCAAAGCTAATGTTGTTGCTGATGCTTTGAGTCGAAAGACTTTATATGCTTTGCGAGCTATGAGTACTCAGATAGATTCATGTGATGATGATTTAGTTTTGGCTGAGTTGAAAGTAAGGCCGATATTCGTACATCAAATTTGTAATGCACAGAAAAGGGATACTGAAATGATGGCTAAACGAGATCAGTATGGATTGAATGTTGATTCAGAATTTCGAATTGATAATGATGATTGTTTGAGATTCAGAGATCGGATTTGTGTTCCGAGGAATTCAGAGTTGATTCAAATGATTTTAAACGAAGCTCACAATAGTCGTTTGACTGTTCATCCGGGGAGTACAAAAATGTATAACGATCTAAAACAGTTTTATTGGTAGCATGGTATGAAACGGGATATCTCAGGCTTTGTGTCGAAGTGTTTAGTTTGTCAGCAAGTTAAAGCTGAACATCAGGTTTCATCCGGTTTGTTACAACCGATAATGATTCCCGAGTGAAAATGGGAAAGAATCACGATGGACTTTGTGTCGGGACTACCTCTAACTCTGAATAAGAAAGATGCAATCTGGGTGATAGTTGATAGATTGACGAAATCAGCTCATTTTGATCCGGTAGGAACATATTATTCACTTGATAAATTAGCTGAATTGTATATTGCTGAGATTGTGAGATTGCACGGGGTACCACTATCTATTGTATCTGACAGAGATCCGAGATTTACCTCGTGATTTTGGAAGAAATTGCAAGAGGCTTTAGGTACAAAGTTGCATTTCAGTACTACATTTGATCCGCAAACGGATGGTCAATCCGAGCGGATCATTCAAGTTCTCGAAGATATGTTGAGATGTTGTATTCTCGAATATAAAGGTACGCGGGAAAAGCATTTACCATTGATAGAGTTTGCGTACAATAATAGTTTTCAATCTAGTATAAAAATGGCACCGTATGAGGCTCTTTACGGTCGAAAATGTCGAACTCCATTGTATTGGACTGAGCTGAGTGAGAATAAGATTCATGGGGTTAATTTAATTAAAGAAACTGAGCAGAAAGTAAAGGTGATTCATAACAGTTTGAAAGCGGCCTCAGATCGTCAGAAGTCTTATGCAGACTTGAAAAGAAAAGATATTGAATTCGAAGTTGGTGACAAAGTGTTTTTGAAAGTGTCTCCGTGGAAGAAAATACTTCGATTTGGCCAAAAAGGCAAGTTGAGTCCGAGGTTCATCGGACCGTTGATATTATTGAATGAGTTGGGCCGGTTGCTTATAGATTGATGTTGCCACCTGAGTTAGAAAAGATTCATAATGTGTTTCATGTGTCGATGCTTCGACGGTACAGATCTGATCCGTCTCATGTGATTGCTCCTACTGAGGTTGAAATTCAGTCAGATTTGTCGTATAGTGAAGAACCAATTTGAATTTTGGCACGAGAGACCAAAGAGTTGAGAAACAAAAGCATTTCCTTAGTGAAAGTGTTGTGGCATAAACACGGAGTTGAAGAGGCTACGTGGGAGTCTGAGAACATTATAAGAGAGCAATATCCACACCTATTCACTGGTAAGATTTTCGGGGACGAAAATCCCTAAGGGGGAGAGTTGTAATAGCCCAGTTTAGACCCTAGTCGGAACAGTGGTTTCGAGACCACAAATTCGAGGTCAAAAAAATATTTTAATATTATTTTCTGTGTTCATTATATGTGAATTAGCATGTGTGAAAATTTGGTGTGAAAATTTTATCGTTTGTGTGTCGAATTATGAGAAATGACTTAATCACATAAAATGCAAAAGCTGTGTGCTGATTGTTAAAGTGCTTAAATGTCATGTCTTATTAAAGGAGAGGTCCTTATGTTGATATTACACCATTTGTTAGTGAATGGATGATAATAGCATGGCATAATGTGTTATTATTAAAGTTCATTAAGGTTAAAAGTGTAAAATAGATATTAATGTTAATATTAATTAAAAAAAACAAAAATCAAAGCCATTTTATCATCTTTTCTTGCCAAAAGTTGAAGAAAAAGAAAGAAAGGAAGCTTGTTAGGTTTCAGCTAGCAAATTGGTTTAATCAAGGTATGTTTTGAGCTCGATTTTTAGTGATTTCTACGTTTTTGTGATCGTTGCTTAGTGTTCTAGCTAGCCCATGCTTTAATTTTAGAAATTGATGGTGATTTTGAGATATGCCATTGATGAATGCTTGATCTTTGTGATAGTTGATGATGAAATATGGAAGATATGTGAAGGATGAACATGTTTTGTCTTTGAATTTTTAGTGAAATTGAGTAATTTGGGCTAAATTAAGAAAAGTGTAAATGGAGGGACTAAAATGTGAAATAAATGAAATGTGTGGACCTGTATGAACATAGAGAGAATTCAGCTAGGCATGGGTGAAGTGAAATTATGTGTATTTTGTGATTTTATGAAATAGGGACTAAAGTGTCGAAATGTGAAAATGTGAGGGCTCTTTTGTAAAATGCCCTAAATATGTGTGTTTGGATTAAATTGAATGAATTGGTGATTGAATGAGTTAAATTTGAATATGTATAGACCAAGAAAGGAGAGATTCAGATCGAGATCGAGGTAAAGATAAAGTACTCAATTGATCGACAAGTCTTGGTATTTCTACGTCCGAGGTAAGTTCGGATATATTACAAGTTGTTAATTTATTTTCTATGTGATGTGAATTGAATGATAGATATTGAATTAGAAATGTAATGAATGAAATTGAGTAACGAGGCACTAAGTGTGCGTAATTGAATTGAGACAGAGTTGATTAGCACTGTGTGTGCGAAACGATAGAAGCTTCGGTTTATTGATTTGACACTATGTGTGCGATACCGACATAAGTTCGGTTTAACGTATTGGCACTAAGTGTGCGATGACAATTATGTTTCGACTACGAAATTGGCACTAAGTGTGCAAACAAATCAAAAGAATAGCAAAAGTTGATCAAAATGTAAAGTCAAGCGATTGAGTAGCATGGTTGATGAGTAACTATGTGTTGGCAAAGGTATGTATGATACCTATGTGGTTGGTGAATTTGAAAGTAGATGAGTGCAATGCTATGTAAGTGTTGGATATAGTTGAGTTGTGTATCATTTGTAAATTAATCTATGTGATGGCTTATTTTGTATATTGACTTGAATTGTTGAGTTACATGTATTATATTACGAACTTACTAAGCTCTTAAGCTTACTGTGTGAATTGTTTCTCTGTTTTACAGTGTCAATAAAGCTAGCTCGGATCCGGGAATCGTCAGCATCTCTATCACACTATCGACAATCGATTTTGGTACTTTTGAAATATGTGTATAAGTGGTATATGGCATGTATAGGCTATTGAATGTGGCATGTTTTGAGTTGTGTAAATATTGCCATGTGATTTGGCTTGGAAGTGGAATGCTGTAGGTTTTAAGTGTGAGCTTTGTAAATGATGAATATGGTATGTTTCATGCTTAAATGGTTGGTGAAAATTGTGGTCTAAATGTGAATGGTGGTAAGGTTTATAGGATGTTTGGTCTATATGTTTGAGATGTGAATTTTTGGTGTTTGGTTGAGCCAATGTGAGATGAATTGAGTAATATTATAGATGATATAGTTGGTGATTAATTGGTGTGTGAATTGGCATGTTTTGGTTGTTATTTGAAATATAAATGCATGTGAATTGAGGCTTCTAGGTGATCATAAGTGTGGGAGGCAAGTTTGCCTTGAATATGGCCTATAATTGCCTACACGGTTGAGCACACGGGCGTGTGGCTCGGCCGTGTTGTTTAGGTTTGCCAAGTGAAACAAGTCAGGCTCGACCACGGGCAAGACACACGGGCGTGTGACTGGCCGTGTGGACAAGTCAATATGTATGCCCTATTTTGACACGGCTTGGGCACACGGGCGTGTCCGACCCACACGGGCGTGTGACCTATGCAGTTTCAAAAAATGTTTAAGTTTCCAAAAATTTTCGTATGTGTTCGGTTTAGTCCCAACCCCTTTCTAGCATGTGATTAAGGTATCGTAGACCTTATTAAGGGACTATATGATTGTGAATTATTATGTTTGAATGAATTTGTGTTGAAAATGTTATGGAATGTTCGGAAATGTTTGGTAATGCCTCTTAACCCTAGTCTGGCGACCGTTACAGGTTAGGGGTGTTACAGCCTTAATATGACAGCTGGGAGCTTTCCTCTCACTAACTGTGTTGGAGGCTGCGGCTTTTCACCTGCCAGCCTTAATATGATAGCTGGGAGCTTTGCTCTTGCTAACTGTGTTGGAGGCTACGACTTTCCACCTGCGAATCTTAATATGACAGATGAGAGTTTTGCTCTTGCTAACTGTGTTGGAGGCTGCGATTCTTCACCTGTCGGAGCTTTGCTCACACTAACTGTGTTGAAGGCTGCGGCTCTTCACCTGCGGGAGCTTTGCTCACACTAACTGTGTTGGAGGTTGTGGCTCCTCACCTGTGAGCCTTAATATAACAATTGGGAGCTTTGCTCTCGCTAACTATGTTGGAGGCTGTGGCTCTTCACCTACGAGCCTTAATATGATAACTGAGAGCTTTGCTCTCGCTAACTGTGTTGGAGGCTATGTCTTTTCACCTGCGAGCCTTAATATGACAGCTGGGAGTGTAACACCCCCAGCCCGTATCCGTCGCCAGAACAGGGTTACAGAGCATTACCGGGGTTTACAGATCAATCAGACAGAAATTTCAAATGTTTCATTACATATCAATACTCATAATAAAACCAATCAAAATCATATATATTGTCCCTTAAACGAGCCATCAAGACCTAAAATACATATTAGAAACAAGTTGGGACTAAATCGAAAACTCAGAGAATTCTTTAGAAATATTTAAAATTTTCAACACTGCAAGGGTCACACGGCCGTGTGGGCATTCGAAATAGGGACAAATGACCGTGACCAGCCCGTGTCCATACCCGTGTAACTCTCTAACTTGGGTCACACGGCCAAGTCACACACCCGTGTGCTAGGCCGTGTGAGCATACTGACTTACATTCTTAAGATAATACAGGGGACACACAGCTGTGTCACTTGACCGTGTGTCATACACGGCTGAGACACACGTCCATGTCTCTACCCATGTGGACAAAAATAGGTCATTTTCTAAGCCACATTTCTCACCCAAATTGACACCAACCTAGCCTCAACAAATTGCACATCAAAAAGCCATAACAAGTCATTCAAACAAGCCAAAATCAAGTCTTAAACATGTATTATCACCACATACAAATAATAAACCTTTAGGCACCTCAAATAACAGAAGCTCGTAAGAGCTAATTCACCCAATTACGCAAAACAGAAAGTAAAACACGAGAGTTCGCAACAAATTCTGAGCCCCGGTTTACTTGGGTAAAATGCTGATAACTCCCTCCAATGCCATCATATGCCAAATTACGATTGTACTCAAATACCGCATTCCATTCAAACCGAATATCCAATTCATTGTTATAATTCCAACAATAATTCATTTCCAACAATAGAATAAATGCATAATACCATTCATCAAATTTATACAAATATTAAATTTTAATCGTACGAACTTACCTGGATTGAATTGTAGTAATTGTAGAAGTTTATGGACTATTCTGCTATTTTTCCTTTTTCACGAGTATCAACAGGATCTTGATCTAAAATATAAAATTATTCATTTATTAGCATATATTCCATTTCCAATTCATTTTACAATTAATACCCTTTTGTTTTTTTTGAATTTACACAATTACCCTAAACTTTTGCAATTTAATCCCTTAATTAGTTAATCTATCACATTAACTAATTTTCTCAATCAACAATATATCCAAATATTCTAGGCCTTCATAAAGCCCTTAATAAACCAAAAATTCACTATTAAGCCCTAATATTTTAACCCTTTTACAATTTAATCCTAAAACCAATATTTAACAAAATCACTTTATAAAATCATCATACAACAAAATCAAAGCTCTAAATCTATGTTATTCATAAAAAAAATCTAATATTTATCAATGTAAACTTCCAAAATTTTTAATAAAATAAAAAACAAAGGTATGGTTTAGTTGGACCTAATTGCAACAATCTCAAAAGCATAAAAATTACAAGAAACGAGTAAAAATTGAACTCAAATGAAGCGAAAATTGAAGAACTAGCTTAAATCTTTCTCTCCTATGGCGGTTTAGGCCGAAACAAGAAGAAGAAAGCATAAAAATAACTTTCAAATTCAATTGGTTTTATTTTAATTTCAAACAAATTACCATTTTGCCATTCAATGGCTTTATTTAATTATTTTACCTTATTATGCCGCCTCATCTTTTAATTTAGGTTTATTTATTACTTAAGTCCTTCCTCATTTATTAATCAAGCCATTTAATCACTTAAATATTATAATTAGCAAGTTTTGCACCTTTTTCAATTTAGTCCTTTTTAATTAATTAACTATCGAAACGTTAAAATTTTTAAACGAAACTTTAATACCATCTTAATGACACTCCGTAAATATTTGTAAAAATATTTACGGCTCAGTTTATAGAAACGAGGTCCTGATACCTCACTTTTTAAAACCACTTGACCTAGTGTCTTACCACTCGAACCTAATAAATCATTCTAAAACATAAATTACCAATTCAAAAACCTTTTTAAAACCATATTTGACTCGTAAATATTAAATAATAATATTTACAATCTTACTCATCGGATTTGGTGGCCTCGAGCCACTGTTTCCGATACCACTAAAAAATCAGGCTGTTACAACTCTCACCCTTAGGAAATTTCTTCCTCAAAATTTGTTACCTAAAAATAGATTCAGATATTGTATTTGCATTGATTCTTTAGTTTCCCAAGTAGCTTCTTCCGAGCCATGATGATGCCACAATACTTTTACTAATGGAACTCGTTTATTCCGCAATTTTTTGACTTCCCGGGATAAAATTTTCACTGGTTCCTCCAAATATGTCAAATCTGACTATAGCTCAATCTCACTATGAGGAATCACATGTGAAGGATCAGATCTGTACCGTCTCAGCATCGATACGTGGAACACATTATGGATTTTCTTGAGTTCAGAGGGCAAAGCTAATCTATAAGTTACAAGGCCGATTCTTTCAACAATTTCATACGGTCCGATAAATCTCGGACTCAGCTTTCCCTTCCCGTCGAACCGTAACACTTTCTTTCATGGAGAGACTTTTAAGAATACCTGATCACCAACAGCAAATTCTATATCTTTTCTTTTTAGATCCGCATACGATTTCTGACGATCAGATGCAGCTTTCAAACTATCCCGAATAGTCCAAACTTTATCCTCAGTCTCTCGGATAAAATCAACTCCTACCATTTTGGATTCACGCAATTCAGACCAATACAACAGTGTTTTACATTTTTTTCCGTAAAGAGCTTCAAATGGTGCCATTTTTATACTAGATTGATAACTGTTATTATATGCAAATTCAGCTAACGGTAGATACTTTTCTCAGCTACCTTCAAATTCGAGTATACAACATCTCAACATGTCTTCCAAAATCTGAATCACTCGTTCTGATTGTCTGTCAGTCTGAGGATGAAATGCTGTGCTGAAATTAAGCTTCGTGCCTAGAGCCTTATGAAATTTGCTCCAAAATCTCGATGTAAATCTTATATCTCGATCTGAAATAATGGATGTCAGAACTCCATGTAATCTCACAATCTCAGATATATATAGTTCCATTAATCTCTCAAGTGTAAAGTCTGTTTTGACTGGAATAAAATGTGTCGATTTAATCAATCTATCAACATTCAACCAAATCGAATCTTTCTTTCTCGGAGTTACAGGTAAGCCAGATACAAAATCCACCGTGACTCGTTCCCACTTCCATTCAAGAATCATAACAGGTTGTAGTAAACCTGATGGTACTTGATGTTCTGCTTTCACCTCCTGACAAATCAAACATTTATCTACAAAATCACAAATTTCCCATTCCATACCCGGCTAGCAATAAAACTGTTTCAAATCACAATATATCTTTGTGCTACCTGGATGAATAGAGTACGTGCTACTGTAAGCCTCAGAAAGAATATCATTTTTCAAATCTAAATTACTCGGAACACAAATTCTATTGCGATAACGTAATGTACCACTATCATCAACACTGTACTCTGAACTCAAATTATTCTGAACCATTTGTCGTTTCAACACCAACTTCGAATCGTCATCTTGTAATTCCTGGATTCGTTGTAGAAACAGGGGTTTCATTCTCAATTCTACTAATACAGAACCATCTTCATTAAGAGCGAAATGAGCGTTCAACGCTCGAAGTGCAAACAATGACGTCTTTCAACTAAGTGCATCAGCAACTACATTAGCTTTTCCAGGATGGTAATCAATAACCATATCATAATCTTTCAGTAATTCTAACCACCGTCTCTGTCTCAAATTCAATTCTTTCCGAGTCATCAAATATTTTAAACTTTTGTGATCTGTAAACACATGACATTTTTCGCCGTATAAATAATGTCTCCAAATTTTCAAAGCAAATACTATCGCGGACAACTCGAGATCATGTGTAGGATAATTCTTCTTATGCGACTTTAATTGTCGAGAAGCATAGGCTACTACCTTTCCTAACTGCATCAGTACACAACCCAAACCATTGAGAGACGCATCACTATAAACAACATACGCTACTCCAGATTCAGGTTGAGTCAAGACTGGAGCTTCTATAAACATTTTCTTTAATTGATCAAAACTTTGATGGCACTTATCGGACCAAACAAACTCTACATTTTTCTGTAATAATCTGGTCATCGGCGAAGCAATAATCGAATTTTTTTTAACAAAACGTCGATAGTAACCTGCTAAACCCAGAAAACTTCGCACTTCTGAGACATTTTTCAGAGTTTTCCAATTTATCACAGCAGAAACATTACTCGGATCAACTCGAATCCCATCAGCTGATACTATGTGACCCAAAAATCTAACCTCGCGAAGCCAAAATTCACATTTACTAAATTTTGCGTAGAACTACTTTTCTCTCAAAGTTTGTAGTACGATCCTCAGATGTTGTGAATACTCAGATTCTGTCTTGGAATAGATTAATATATCTTCAATAAACACAACAAAAAATCTATCCAAATGGGGTTGAAAAATCCTATTCATGAAATCCTTAAAAGCAGCAGGGGCATTAGTTAAACCAAATAGAATTACCAGAAACTCGTAGTGACCGTAACGAGTTCTGAAAGTAGTCTTTGGCACATCACAGTCTTTAACCTTCAATTGATAATACCTGAATCTAATGTCTATCTTCGAGAACACTGTGGCACCTTTCAATTGATCAAACAAATCGTCGATATGTGGCAAAGGGTTTTTACTTTTTATTGTGACTCTGTTCAACTGTCTGTAGTCTATACACAATCTTAAAGAACAGTCTTTCTTTTTCACAAACAAAATAGGTGCACCTAGGGAGACATGTTCGGTTGCATAAACCCTCTATCTAATAACTCTTGCAATTGTGCTTTAAATTCTTTTAATTCAGCTGGTGCCATGGTACGGTGATATTGATATTAGTACAGTTCCAGGAATCAAATCAATCACAAACTCAACTTCATGATCAGGAGGTAAACCCGGCAATTCTTCTCTGAATCTCGGGTATCAAGGATATATGCTAGAAATGCTTTACTACCTTTTCGTATCTATCTCTGAGCAGAAAAAGTCGAAATAATTTTAATGACATCTTTTGGATCCTCAGACTCAACTGAAATTATCTCTCCTATCTGACATTTCAAATTGACCCATTTTTGTCTACAATTTACCACAGTTTCATGTAAAGATAACCAATCCATACCCAGAATAAGATCAAATTCTCGAAAGGGTAACAACATCAAATCAATAGGGAATTCACAGCCCTTAACTTTCAGTGGACAATTACGACAGACTAAATTAACTATTACACTTTGACCTAGTGGATTAGTAACTTGAATATCATAATCAATAGATCCAACAGGCAACTTCTTTTCCGTTACTAATGCAGTGCAAATATAAGAATGAGTTGACCCAAGGTTAATCAATACATACACAGTAACTTCAAAGAGATAGAATATACCAGCAATCACATCTGGATCAGTAGCTTCCTCTCTAGCTCGAATGGCGTAAGTGCGAGTAGGTGCTTTAGCCTCTGACTGAACAATAGTGTCCTTCATTCCCGAACGAGTAGTCCCGGTAGCACTATTCTGACCCAAACGTCTACTTTTCTAAGAGGTAGACATTTTTTTTTCTTTCTGACCTTCATCCTCTTTTGGCAATTTAGAAAAATTACGAATAAAATGATCAGTTGATCCACATCTATAACAGGCTTCCATTTTACCTCTGCACTCACCAAGGTGATATTTCTCGCAATATCTACATTTGGACTTCGGAGCATTTTGTACACTACCCACACTATCAGTTAGTCTAGTAGATACTCTGAAATCATGTTGAATCGTCTTATTTTTATTCGAATGTTCAGGCACTGAGGTAGCTTGACTAAAATCATCTTTAGTCTTTTTCACTGGTGATGCTGAAAATGACTTGGAAGAACTTCTCTTGTGAAATTCTCAATTCTGCCTATCCCGTTGTATCTTACGGTTGTACATTTCTTCCATTTTCTGTGCACGATTAGACAAGAAAACAAATTCTTGTGTTTCATTACCTCCAATCATCATTCGAATTTCATTGTTCAAACCATCTTCAAACCGAATACACATTTCTTTTTCAGTAGGCACAATTTCTAAAGCATATTTACTGAGATATACAAATTCTCTCTCATATTCAGCTACCGATCTATTTCCCTGACTAACTCAAGAAATTCTCTCTTTTTCTTGTCCACATACCTTTTTCCGACATATTTCTTTTTAAACTCGGTCTGGAAAAATTCCTAAGAAATTTTCTCCTTTGGTACAACAGATACTATTGTCGACCATCAACTATACGCTTCCTCTTTTAATAACGAAACAACACATCTAAGGAAGTCATTAAGGGAGCAAGCCATTTCTTTGAAAACCCGTAATATATTTTGGAGCCAGTATTCAGCTTTAACCGGGTCATCCTCTGATCTACCCTGAAATTCTTCAGCACCACACTTTCAAAGTTTCTCAATCGGAGTACGTCTATTAGATTCAATCACTGGAAGAGGTGGAGGTGCAACCGGAGGTACAACAGGTGGTACATTAGGGGGTGGAGGTTACTGAGTCGAATTTCTTTCTTGTATAAACTCGCTGATCCACTGGTTCATATACCCAAAAAACATATTTTTAAGTTCAAGTTCCTAAGCCGAAGGAATCGGGACATTACTACTCGTCCCATGTTCAGAAGTCGGTGCTTTACTGTTAACCTCATCATTGTCAGCACGATCAGATCCGTCTGACATCTTTACAATCTATAAGAAAACAAATGTTAGATCGGATCCTACACATCACACTATCACAGATTTATATGGCATGTAATTCTAGTCATTTCACATGCTACGTTAAGTCCAAGAATCGACTAAACTGTAGCTCTAATACCAATAAATGTAATACCCCTAGCCCATGTCTGTTGTCGGAATAGGGTTACAGAGCATTACCGAGGTTTACGGATCAATCAGACAGAAATTTCAAATGTTTCATAACATCAATATTCATAATAAAACCAATCAAAATCATATATATTGTCCCTTAAACGAGCCTTCAAGACCCGAAATATTTATTAGAAACAAGTTAGGACTAAATCGGAAACTCAGAGAATTTTTCAGAAATATTTAAAATTTTCAACACTACAGGGGTCACACGGCCGTGTGGCCAGGCCGTGTGACTTACACGGCCAAGAAACACACCCATGTCTCAGGTCGTGTGGGCATTCAAAATAGGGACACGTGGCCGTGTCCAGCCCGTGTCCATACCCGTGTAACTCTCTGACTTGGGTTACACAGCCTAGTCACACGCCCGTGTGCTAGGCCGTGTGAGTATACTGACTTGCATTCTTAAGATAATAAAGAGGACACACGGCCGTGTCATTTGACCGTGTGTCACACACGGCTGAGACACACACACGTGCCTCTACCTATGTCGACAAAAATAGGTCATTTTCTAAGCCACATTTCTCACCCAAATTGAGACCAACCTAGCCTTAACAAATTGCACATCAACAAGCCATAACAAGTCATTCAACACAAGCTAAAATCAAGTCTTAAACATGTATTATCACCACACACAACTAATAAACCCTTACGCACCTCAAATGACAACTTAGAAAAATGTCAACCAAGTATCCAACCTTACCTAATTAGTTTATCTAACCAAGTTACCATAGTTAACTATAACTCAATTACATACATACATATATAACTTATACTAACATCACAATCATGCCTTAATTTCATACCAATATGTGAGTTGGTTATATAAACAAAATATTATTCAGAATATTTTCCTAAGTTAAACTTTGACTAAGTCCGTACGAAAGCCTATACATGCCATATAAACCGCATTGAATGTTTCAAAAACTACCGAGATAAGCTGGATAGTGTGACTTGAGTGCTGATTCGATCGTCCAACCTTCTGAAAATCTACAAAGACAATAAACAATACAAATAAGATTAATGAAGCTTAGTAACTTCGACGGGTTAAATAAGAATCTTACCGAACCTACTATAACAAGTCAAATAAATAAAATTATTCATGTCAACTTCATGTCATTCACAACTTCAATTGATAAATACATCCGTATTCAAATCAATACAAAATAAATAACATGTCTTTCAAATTCATTAAATAAATCACCTTACCGAATTTTTTTCATTCGAAGAACGACTTACGGATAAGAGTTCATTGTTAACAGAAGCTCATAAGAGCTGGTCCATCTGAATATGCCAACATAAGCTCGAAAGCTGAACAGAAGCTCATCAGAGCTGAATAGAAGCTCGTAAGAGCTAATTCACCCAATTACGCCAAACAGAAAGTAAAATACGAGAGTTTGCAACAAATTTTGAACCCCGGTTTACTTGGGTAAAATGCTGATATCTCCCTCCAATACCATCATATGCAAAATTACGATTATACTCAAATCCCGCGTTCTATTCAAACCGAATATCCAATTCAATGTTATAATTCCAACAATAATTCATTTCCAACAATAGAATAAATGCATAATACCATTCATCAAATTTATACAAATATTAAATTTTAACCGTACGAACTTACCTGGATTGAATTGTGATAATTGTAGAAGTTTAGGGACTATTCTGCTGTTTTTCCTTTTTCACGAGTATCTACGGGATCTTGATCTAAAATATAAAATTATTAATTTATTAGCATATATTCTATTGTTGATCCTGGGACTAATTCTATTTTTTATTTTTGAAAATCAATTAGTTTTTAAAAATAACATGAAATAAAATTAAAAGAATTAGTAGTGTTAACACTCAGGTTACCTCCCGAGAAGCGCTTATTTAAAGTCTAAGCTCGACTTACCTTGTATTGGCACAGTCATGGTGGTTTGCGGAGTTGAAACTCCTCTTTCTCGTTATCAATTCTATTATCAAAATAAGGTTTAAGTCGAGTACTATTTACCTTAAATGTGCCATATTCAGAATGAGTTACCTCGACTGTACTGTATGGGAAGACATTCAGTACCGTAAAGGGATTTGATCCGTTTCCATCAAGCTCCAAAGTGGCAATTCGAGGATCTGTTTTATCTAGTAGTACCTTGTCCCCAACTTTAAATTGGTTCGTTCCATCCACATGCTTGTCAGGGAGTCGTTTTGGCTCTTCATCATGTTTTCTCAATTTCTCCTTGACATGTGTCCACCATTCATCTAGTTCACCGATTTCTAACATTCATTCATCGTAAACCGCTCTATTTCTATCGTATGGACTAGAACATGGCTCTATTACTTTTTTCCGAGGGGTTTCCTGCAAAGAAGGTTGAGCCACATGGTTACTCATATTATCAGAACTTTTAAAATCATCTCGATTATTAGATGTCTTAACAAAATCACGAGCTTGGAGAGTAATCGTTTCGTCACCTTTCACGAAGTACTAATTCACCTGTACCAATATCAATTATAGTTTTAGCAGTTACTAAAAAGGGCCGACCTAGAATCAAAGGTACCTCACTACCATCATCCATGTCTAAAACAACAAAATCAACTGGGAATATGAATTTATCAATTTTTACAAGAACATCTTCAATAATACCCCTAGGAAATCTAATGGTTCTATCTGCTAATTGAATACTCATCCTAGTTTGCTTGGGTTTCCCAAGACCTAATTGCTTAAAAAATTTATAAGGCATGATGTTAATACTAGCCCCTAAATCAGCCAAAGCATTATTAATATTCAAACTACCAATTAAATAAGGAATAGTAAAAATCCCTGGATCTTTCTATTTGTTGGGTAGTTTATTTTGCAAAATGGCTGAGCAATCTGCATTTAGCTTCACATGCGACGAATCATCTAACTTCCTCTTGTTCGCCAAAAGCTCCTTTAAAATTTTAACAAAATTGGGCATCTGCGAAAGAGTTTCAATAAACGGTAAGTTAATATGTAATTTTTTCAAAAGTTTAAGAAATTTACCAAATTATTCGTTCGTGTGGTCTCTCTTCGTCGCATTAGGATATGGCACTCGAGGTTTATATTCTTTACCAACTAGTTTTTGTTCATTCTGGCTTACCTCGACCTTACCGTTACTTACCACAATTTTTTACTTCGGTTCTGGTTCAAATTCAACTAACCCTTCTTCATCTCACACAGTAATTGCATGAAGCTGCTCCCTAGGGTTAGTTTTGGTATTGCTAGGCAAACTACCTTGTGGTCTTTCCAAAATCAGTTTAGCAAGTTGACCAATTTGATTCTCGAGTCCTTGAATTGACACTTGTTGATTTTTAAATGTTGTTTCAGTGTTTTGAAAGCAGGTTTCTAACACCGAGATACACTTCGTCAACATCTCCTCAAGATTCAGCATTTTCTCTTGCTGGTAAGGTTGTTATTAGAAGCTTGGAGGGGGTTGTGACCACCCCAAGAGAAATTGGGATGGTTCCTCCAACCTGCATTATAGGTGTTACTATAAGGGTTATTTTGAGGCCTAGAATTATTACCCATATAATTGATTTGTTCGTTCTCTATGCTAGGACCGTAGGGTAAACATTATGGATTGTTCATTCCTCCTCCATTTGTATTGCATTGCATCACCGGATGTACCTGCGTAGAAACATAAAAATTATCAATTTTCTTATTTAATTGTTCTACCTGATTCGATAACATGGTGACTGCATCCAAATTAAAAACACTAGCTACTTTCATCGGCTTCGTCCTTATGACTTGCCATTGATAATTATTCAGTGACATCTCCTCTATAAACTCATAAGCCACTTCAAGTGTTTTATTGTTTAGAGTTCCACCGGCGGCTACATCGATCAATTGCCTAGTTGAGGGATTCAAACAGTTGTAAAATGTTTGAACTTGTAGCCATAGAGGTGACCCATGGTGAGGGCACCGTTTCAATAAGTCCTTATACCTCTCCCATGCATCATATAGGGTCTCTAAGTCAATCTAAATGAAGGAAGAGATATCATTCCTTAACTTGGTTGTCTTAGCCGGTGGGAAGTACTTCAGTAGGAATTTCTCGGTCATTTGATCCCATGTAGTGATAGAACCTCGTGGTAAAGAATTCAACCACTATTTAGCTTTGTTCCTCAACGAGAAAGGGAATAACTGTAGGTGAATGGCGTCGTCAGAAACGTTATTTATCTTGAAAGTATCACAGACTTCCAGAAAATTAGCCAAATGAGTATTTGGATCTTCGTCTTGCAAACCATCAAACTGAACAAATTGTTGTACCATCTAAATAGTGTTCGACTTCAGTTCGAAATTATTCGCAGCAATGGTGGGTCTCACAATACTCAATTCAGCCCCAGTTACAGTGGGCTTGGCATAATCGTACATAGTACGAGGAACAGGATTTGGATTTGCAGCAACTGTAAGAGGTTGTTGATTATTTTGGTTATCACTCACCTCCTCAGTAATGCTTGTTTTTTCATCTCTGTATCCCCATTCTTCATTCTTGTTAATAAACCCCTTATGTAAAACAAATTGTCATCTTTGGAAGCACTAACACCGGGCTTTGAAACAACAATGGCAAAACCATGGCTTAAATTCCTAGCAGTGTAAAACCTAGAAAGATCCTTCACATGGTTGTCGAATTAAGCAAGTATTACATCGAGGTAGCTTTGCATCAAGAGTTTCCCACTATAAGAAAGATCCACACATGCTCTTGTGAGATGGTAACATTCATTTACAGTGACTAAAATGGAAGGAACCAACCCAGAAAAGACCTCTATGTTTTAAGTAGAACTTGAACCACAGTTTTCAATCACCATTAACCCAGAACCTAACTCTTCTAGATTATTTCGAATAAGTTGCTATTTAACAGTGAAAACTCTGATGCAATGAGAAAGAGAAATCAAGAAAGATATACCCTTGATATGTCTATAATCTAAAGGTCGCGTGTTCGATCCATGTTCATCGCACCATTATTGATGCATTGGATCAACAGTTTGTGAAAAGGAGATGGGGTGCATGACTTTATTCTCCAGGAGTTGAGAACCAGAAAACAGACAGGAAGAATGAGCCCCTTCACTTTGGGGTTCTGGGTTTCCTTTCATTATATCGGGTCGAACCCCGAGTCGAGTTATGATGGTCACTAAACTAACTATAAATACGACAAAGGCAAGCACACCTATCGAACAATAGTATAGATATGGTGAGCAGGGAATATCGTATCCACGAGGACTAAAAGTACTAGCAATTACTGTCTTCTTATTATCTAGCTGACAAATTGGGGTGATGTGTTTTAATCTAAAATTACTATACTAATTTATCTAAGAATGCAACGGAGAATAAATCAATTAAATAATTGAATAATAACCAATGAGATAGACAATACCCAAGAAAGAATCCACCTAGACTTCACCTATTATTATGAATTTGAATTAAACGATTTATTCACTTGTGTCTTGATCTGTAGAAATCCATAAATTATGTTAATATCTCTTTCGAGAATAAGAACAACTGACTCTAAGTTGATTAATTGAAATCTCTTTCTAATTAAAACCCCTATTGTCCCATTAAATCGATTTATAGATTCCCCTATTAGATTTGACTCTAATCCAGTAGATTTATGTCGTCCTATTTCTAGGATTGCATGTAACTCCACTCAATTATGCTAGATCTACTCTTAAACAGGGACTTTTGCTCCACTGAAATAAGCACATTAAACATGAATTAATATCCCAAAAATATTAAAACAAGAAATAAGCATACATAATTGGGAATAAGAATCAAGTATTTATCATGTAAATTATAAATCAAATAATAAGATTCATCATAGGTTTCATCCTCCCTAGGTATCTAGGGAATTTATTTCATAATCCTAAATAGAAACATCTCAAAGTTAGGATAACCACAAGACATAAAGAAACTCAATAAAACTTCAAAAGAAATTAAATGGAGATCTTCGATCTTGAGGGAGATCCGCTTCCGAGTTGATTCCGATGGCGTTCTTCGAGTGTTTTCTTCAATCTTCTCTGATTGCCCCCTTAGGTCTTCTTCTAATTGGTATTTATAGACTTCAGAATGCTCAGAAAGCCTAAAAATTGGGTTTTCCGCGTATCTGGGAAGCAAGTTGCGAAATCGACACGGGCTAACACATGAGCGTGTGGCTAGGCCGTGTGGATCCTGGAAACAGCTCTATTTGTCTGATTTTAGCTCGTTTTTCGCTCCTTTCGCTCCCAAATGCTCTCCTAAGTATAGAAATATGAATTTAAAGGATTAAGAGCATCAAATTTACTAATTTACATAATTAATCATCCAAAAATGCATTAAGAATGAGATTAAAATATGTTACTTTTACAGCTTATCAGGTCATTTTTATTCTCTTATAATTATATAACAACATTGTTGACGCATTGGATCAACAGTTGGTGAAAAGGGGATGGGGTGCGTGACTTTATTCTCCAAGAGTAGAGAACCAGAAAACAGACAAGAAGAAGGAGCCCCTCCACTTTGGGGTTTAAGGTTTCCTTTTATTATATCGGGTCGAACCCCAGGTCAGGTCATTTTTATTCTCTTATAATTATATAACAATTAGCATTTATTTTTAAATAAAAATTTATTTAGATTATTTGTTGGAAGTTGAATTTTTTTATTTTTTTAAATGTTAATTTATTTTTATCTATTTTAGTTTATCTTTAATTTATTACTTTTTTTTTAGAACAAGTACAGATATTCTCAAAGTTTAGTAAAGTTTAACCAATTATGTTTTAAACTTCATTACTGTTTCTTTATCAACAATTGTTTAAATTTAATTAAATATTAATATTTTACATTAAATTTAAAAATTAATAGTTAATTTGATAGTTTTTAATACATTAAACTTGTATTAGGTTTATATATAGTAAAAATATTTTATTAAATAATAAAAATAATTAAATTCGTATAATCACATGCAATACATTTGAGGTAGAAAACTAGTGTGTATGAGAGACAGAGTAAATCCAGGTTAATTACAACATTTTTTTAATTATATGGTTACCAAATGTGTAGTTTTTTTTTTTTTTTTCGAAACGTTGCATCAATTAATTTAAGAAAAAATTAACAACGTTAATAATTGTATCTGTATTTTGAAACCTGAAAAATAAGGAGACTAAATTCTTGAAAATATAAGTACATGGATTAAATTCCTAATTTTCGAAACCAAAATTTTAATTTACATCAAAATTAATATGTATAATCTACATGAACAAACTTACAAAAAAAATATGAAAGCGTATGATTTATATCGAATTTTAAATTATTAAAATATTAAAAATACAAAAAAAAAATTGTGAAAGTATAGAGAAGTATTTGTTGTAAGGAAGTGTAATTCATTAGATAAGATGCTTTTGAATTGATGTTGATAGTGAAATGGGTTTTGGTTTGGGCGGAATAGAAATTTCCTTACACATTTTATGATTTTTGAAAATAAAAACAACCATTACTTATTTTGGGTTGGAAATAATGTGCATATAAAGTCAAATCATATGGCAAACCAACTTGTGTGTAGGAATGGACCTCTTAATTAATAAGGTGGTGGTTGGAGTACTAAATATCATATAATTAATAGGATAATAATCCTACACCAAAGAGGGTTTTATTAACTATTTATTTATAATTTTTAATGCATTTGAAATTTAATAAATTAATTATTAATTAAAATATATAATGCACAATATTAAATGTATTTAAATTAATTATGTTATTTGTTGATTCAACCTTAGCCCAGTTGATATCGTTAATATTGTAGGAACCAATTGGACGTGAGTTCAATCATACTTAAGTCTGCTTTTACATCTATTTGAAGGTTGATGAGAAATTATAAATAAAAATAGGCTTTGTATAAAAAATATAGTTGTAATATATTTTCGTAACATAATTCGAAAGTTTTGTTATTGAATTTATCAAGAAAGTAGAATTGTAGATAGGTTGAAGAAAATTTTAGTGGTAAAATTATAGACAATTTTTCATTATGTGTTTTTGTCACTAATAAGTAAATTAAAATTGGTTTTATATCAAATAATCATGTAAGGTCATTTATTGTTTATAGATTATACACATGATAAATTCATTTATGATTCATGTCTAGAGTTGAGTACGAATAAATTAGACTTTGATAATATGTTTCAATAGTAAAAATATATTGACATTTATGAACACCTCTATTTATGTTATATATAAATTTTGATATGATTGTATATTTTTTATGATTTTTTTTATCTTACTTGTGTCAACTTCAAAAATACTAAATTATAAAATATTATTATAAATAGTAATTGAATCAATTTTAAAATCACTAAAATAAATTTAGTGCTCAGATAATTCATTGAAGAAAAAAATCAATCCATTAAAAATTATTATTTCTAAATATATTTGATAAAAAATATTTAAAATTATTTGAAAGAATCTTTCCATACAAAAGCATTAAAAAGATAAGTAATTAAGGGGTGGTTTCAGTCAATTTATACTTCAATTATTTTCTTTTAACATTATATTATCCTTGCAAATCAATTCACAATAATTATATTTAACTTAATCTTTTAACATAATTTTTTAATTTATGATATTTTCATATTTAATTCTTAATTTTTATATGTTAGAATTAAGTGGCCCGAATCCTTATTTAAATAAAATACAATGGTAAAATAAAATAAAAGAAGAATCCCCATAGAACTATACTACTTTTATTTTATTTTAAATAAAGTTTTTTAAACCTTATTAAACTCCATCTATTGGATATTGATTAGAATAAGGAGTTTCAATCTTATTACACTCCTATTAGAATATGGCTTTACAAGCCTATAAATAGACATAGTCTATTCCTCTGGTAAATTGATTCGAATTCGACATAGTGAATTTTCTTCTCCTCTGCCCGTGGTTTTTTCCCGAAAGGGTTTCCACGTAAAATCTGTGTGTTCTTTATTTTTGTTTCTCTTTTCTTTGCGATATATTTGTCATTACCGACGTTATTTTTTTCTACAAATTGGTATCAGAGCTTCCGGGTTTTTTTCATCTCGATCACAGTAATGGCGTCTTTAAAGTATGAAATTTCCCTGTTGGATTGCAACACCAGATTTGCATTGTGGCAAATAAAGATGCAGGCAGTTCTTGCACAGATGGATTTAGAGGAAGCCCTACTAGGGGTAGATAAGATGCCTTCGACATTGACGGAGGAAGAGAAAAAATGCAAGGATCGAAAGGCGTTAACACAGTTACATCTGCATTTGTCTAACGAAATTTTGCAAGATGTGATGAATGAGAAGACCGCCGCAGCATTATGGAAGAGGCTAGAACAAATATGTATGTCGAAAACTCTAACCAGCAAGTTGCATATGAAGCAACGTCTTTATGCTCATCGTTTGGAGGAAGGTGCATCTGTGCACGAACACTTAACAGTGTTTAAAGAAATTCTCTCAAACTTGGAGGCCATGGAGGTTCAGTATGATAAGGAAGATCTAGGGTTGATTCTACTTTGTTCGTTGCCCCCGTCTTATTCAACCTTCAGAGACACGATTTTATATAGCCGTGAGTCTCTCACAGTTGATGAGGTTTATGATTCTTTGACCTCGTATGATAAGATGAAGCATCTTGTGGTTAAACCCGACTCTCAGGGAGAGGGTCTCATTGTTTGTGGGAGACAAGATCAGAATGCTGATGATGATCGTGGAAGGACGTAGGAACGGAATCCTCGCGGTAAATCTAAGAATAGATCGAAGTCTTCAAACAGAGGTAAAACTTGTAACTTCGCAAGAAGAAAGGGCACATTAAATCTGAGTGCTATAAACTTCAGAACAAGATTAAAAGGGAGGCTGCGAATCAAAAGGGAAAACAACCAGAAAATTCCGGTGAAGCTGGTGTTGTAGAAGACTACAAACGATGGTGAACTTCTAGTCGCTTCACAACAATTCTAAAGTGAGCGAGCGGTGGATACTTGATTCAGCCGCACCTTCCACATGAGTCCCAATCGAGATTGGTTTACAAATTACTGAAACAAATTAATCGAAGGTGTTGTTTTGATGGGAAATAATTCTTCGTGTAAAATCGCAGTGTTGGAACAATTAAAGTTAAGATGTTTGATGGAGTTGTCGAACACTTAGTGACGTCTGGCATGTTCCGTAATTGAAGAGAAATTTAATTTCGTTGAGTACTCTTGATTCAAGAGGGTACAAATACACAGCTGAAAGTGGGATTTTGAAGATTTCCAAAGGTTCCCTCGTTGTGATGAAAGGGCAGAGAATATGGCTTTACAAGCCTATAAATAGACATAGTCTATTCCTCTTGTAAATTGATTCGAATTCGACATAGTGAATTTTCTTCTCCTCTGCCCGTGATTTTTTCCCGAAAGGGTTTCCACATAAAATCTGTATGTTCTTTATTTTTGTTTCTCTTTTCTTTGCGATATATTTGTCATTACCGACGTTATTTTTTCCACATTATAAAATATTAAATCCTATCACACTTTGCATTGGCTTAATTATTAATTATTTTTGGATTAAATTATAGACTAAATATTTAAATATTAAAATATACTTCGATCTCTGTACTTTTTGTATATTTGAAATTAATCTTCATACTTTTATTTTTAGGAATTAAATCCCTCTATTTTTTGAATTTGAAAATTCGGACCCAATTGTTAACATCGTTGCTAAATTCACTAATGTGACATTTTAAAATTTTTTTAAAAAAACTCACTTAGTAGCTATGTAATAAAAAAATGGATATTGCAATGAACTTGGATTTAACAATTAATTTTGATAGTGTTATCAACTCTTAAAAGATACATCAATATTCTAATCAAAATAAAGTATTTGAGCTAATTAATGACATTGTAAAAATTGACATACCAAATTATGTAAAAAAGTTGAAATATATATAAAGATTAAATCTTAAATTAAAGTAGTACAGAGATCGAAATTAAAATTTAACCATGGTTATATAATCTTAAATTTAAGTACAGTACAGAGACTAAACTTGAAATTTAATTATTTTCCTATATAATAAAAAAAAAAAAGTGATCCGCATGTCAACCACCTTCCTAATTTTATATTAAAACTAAAACAATCAATGAAAAAAAAAAGAAGAAAGTATCATACAATATATATTTTTGGGCACTCATAAAACCAAATAACAAATCAAACAGATTTCATAGTTAAAGTTCAATATTGATTATATTTAACATTAAAAAAACTATCATTTAAACATTCAAATTCATGATATAGTAGTAGTTGTAAATAATAATATAGTGGGTAGGACATATCTAAAACAAAATGTGGTTGGGAAAGCCATACCAAGTGGAATGATGACTACATAATCAACATGGTTACATATGCTTGACCCAACTAATTAAACATACTTTGATTGGATCCCTTTCTTAGATATTATTCACAATTTATTTAGGGTTTTCTAAGTGGTTGGTTGGTCATTGCTCACTGGTCATCCCATCCAGTAACTCAAACCCTAGACTATACACCACTCTATCTATATCAACTGTCATTGTATAGTGATCCATTGTCTAATCTCACTACTAGTCTTTGATAGCCAGCATTACTCTATATCCCAAATTTATTTAAGATATGAATGAAAAAGACATGTCAACCGAATGTAATTGGATGCATTTGTAGATGTAGGTTATGTGTATGATATGAGGGAAAATGTGACCAGGGGATCGGGAAGTTTTATCTGCCATTAACATGGAGACGAAGGTATTGTATGAACAAAGGGAAGAATATATAACGAAATGTCACTTTACATGTTTGTTGTGATTGGGCATTAGTGTGTGCTCCCTCCTCTTCCTTAAGTGACCCCACCATTGGCAATTTCAATGGAGGAGGTTTATACAATTATGGAAGACCAAATTAGTCAATTATGATATGTGAAACTCATATGGTTTTAAGTGTTTGGATGTTATATGAAGATGGTTGATAGAGCAGGTGTGTAGGTAGGGTATAGTACCTAAACATGAAACCAATTAAGGCAGTATATCAAATAGCGGATTTCATGGGAGGGGGGCAAGGCCACCTCAACTACGTGACATTCATGTACTTTAATAATAGAGGAAAGGCATACGTATTTCCATGGTTATTTGGTCAAGCTTTCATAACTGTAATCGGCACAGTTAGGGAGACAGAATAATTAAACAATTTATTGAATTTCAAAAGTGGCCGATCGGACAATGTCAGAGCCTCGACCCATCATTCATTGAACGCTCACTATCCGTCCCACACGACCGCTTCACTTTCAATTTCACACCCAAATAAGTATTTTTCTTATCACTTAGAACTAGTCATTAAAAATAAATCATTATTGATTGTTATTATTAATAAAACTTGTTATACTCCATTCAGATTAGATACGTAGGACTCTAATAAGTTATTAAGTGAGCGTTTGAAGATGATTCTTCATCTCTCGGCAATTGGGTTGTCTTCGACTACTCAGCTTCCGGAAATTAGTTACCCTCCATGAAGACCACCGATTGAGAGAGGGAACATCCTTTTCATCTAGCTACTCGCTCACTATGGTCTATCCATCCATTTTTTAGTGTGAACACTCTCTTCAAGGACCACTAAGAGCCACCTGAACAAAATAATCTCATACTCTCTCAAAAACCATAACAAAATGAATCCCAACGTGCATGTTCCTCATATATTCCATGATGATAACCATCTTGCCACATCACCACTACTAGATAAAAGGTATCTCCTATAAATACCCTCTAATTCGAAGAGAAAGGGATATTTTTACCAACAAGAAAACTCTAAGAACTCTTACTTTGCACCCAGCTTCCTTAGCCCACACAACAACCTTCCTCCTCCTGTTTTTCTCTAGCTCTCCACGTGTTTAAGTGAACTGGCCTCATTTACACTATCACCTTGTTCTCCTTAACTCTTCCCTTATTATAACTTATATAAACAAAACTTAATTAATTAATTACATCTTAGATTTTGTTTTCTCTTGAATATATTATAATACAATCTTAAAACTGTGCACCTATATCATTAGTTGATGTGCTTATTTTCTTAGTTCTACTCAAAATATTGGGGGAACATGATCCAATATAGATTATTTTAATTAGTTGAGAGTTTTGATATTTATTGATTACAAAATATTTAAGTATTGTTTTAAGTTTCATTTTGTATTTAATAAATTAGTTTTTATAAAAATAAAAAATAATGGATTGATTGTAGTATCACATTAGTCCGCGTCTAGTGATATCCATTAACATTTAAAAAAATAAAATTAACCAAGGAAAAATTGTCACCCAAACTCAGTGGTATAATAGGATAAGCCTTGGGTTAAAATAGGATCATGATTGCTATCAGATTTTAGTCTCAATCTCTGCATACTCCTAACCCTTCCTAAAAAAGAAGCGGATATAGTTACAAATTAAAAGGACTCTTATTATTATTTAGCATTTAAAAGTATCAAATCTAATTTTTATATTATATTAATATATTTTGATGGGGTTGGATTGTTGAGTAGATAACTTAATCGGGGTCCATGTGGGCCAATTTAAATGACTATTTTGTGAATAGAATTTGTTGACGGGTCTTATTAGCTAGGATGCATAACTATCCAACTTGTTAAAACTTTCCAGTCAAATAATTTGAATAGCTTGGTTAACTTTCAATTTTCTAATTATATTGCCCGTATATTTTCGTCACCATATCATTCGTTGTATTTCACTTATCATACTACAATAATAACTTAATAGTGTTACGCACGGCACCTCTGCCATCGGATACTTTCACCAAACAGCAAGTACTCCGCCAGCTAATCTTAATCGGAGGTACTGTTCAATTAGGTCTTGGGAACATCGAGACACCATTGTCTAGTAGGTTTTTATATTGATAGTACAATTGGTGCAGCGAGTATAGACAGATATGACTCACTCAACCATTGACATCCCCAATAATACAAAAGAATAATACCAAGACCCACAATAATGGCAACACCAAACTCAGCCACAAACAATCGAAAACCAGCCCCATGACCTCTAATGTCCCTATGACCTGTAACATTCCAATTATGGAGGTTATCCTCAATACTACACCTTGGTACTATTCCAGTACCACCAAGGCAACACTAGCACCCTACAAGATGAGCAAACCTCTTAAAACCTCATCCAAGATTGTAGAAATTTACAAAGATGCAAGAGAAAATGAGATTGTTAGAGGACAACCTATGCATAAGTCAGAGATTATATTAGGAGTAGCAAGAGCATCAACAAGAGCTCAACCAAAGGAATGAAAGAAATGAAAAGATTATAGAAGAACTGAAGGTTGGAAATGACCCTTAACAACAAAACACCCAACCTTCAGCTCCGGACAAAGAAACTATTAGAAAATACGGCTCAGAAAATGGTTTTTAGTCACAATAAAAATTTAAAATTTTGAAAATCGAGCTGATTTGTGTTATTTATAGTAATAATTTTTTTCCCTAAAAGTACATGTATTGTAACAGCCCATTCTCAGTGGTTTCGGGACCACAATTCCGATGATTAAATTATTATTTTAATGTTTATTTAATTTCTATGGGATTATATTAAGGTTCTATTAAAATTTCATTAAAAAATTTTGATGTTTAGATAGTTAATTAGGTAAAAAGGACCAAATCGTAAAAGGTGTAAAAGTGAGTATCTATTGTTTAAGGGGCTTAATGGCTATGAAATCTTAAACTAATGGACTAAGATAGTAAATATACCATTTAAAGAGTTAGTGGATAGTTATGGACAAGGTTTTTATTGAAAATTTTGATTATTAATAAGGGTAAAATGGTAAATTGGTAATTAAAAGAAAATTAAATAAAGAAAGATGAAACAAAATCATCATCTTCTTCCTTTTATTTTGTTTCAACCAAAATTTCCATGGGAGGAGAGCTTGAAGTTTCGACTAAGGTTTAATTTATTCATGTAAGTGAATTCAAGCCCCGTTTTTAATGATTTTTATGTTTCTGAGTCCGTTTTAGCTTAATCTAGTTAGCCCCGGGGTTAAATTGAAAATATTTAAAGGTTGAGGGACTTTTCATGGTTTTTTTTGAATAAGTTTTGAAGTTATTTGATAGATTATTAATCTTGGTTGTAAAATAAACATGTTTTGTTAAGTGATTTTTGATGAAATTGTAAATAGGGATTAAATTGTTGAAAGTGTAAATCCATGGGATTTATTGTGAATTGTTGATAATCATGGGTTGTTCCAAGGTCACTTGTAACATTGGTTAAGTTGGATTTAGGCTAAAATGAGTTATATTCAAGTTATGAGCTTAAATACAAAATTGTGAAAAGTCAAAGTATTAGGGGTAATTTTGTAATTTTACATAAATATGAATTATGAATTAAATTGAATACTACAAGTACTTAATTGAATGAAATTATTTATTTAGATCAAGATAAACCACAATCAGACTTAAATCGAGGAAAAGCTAAAGCTTAAGATTAGTTCGAATTCCACTTTTACGACCCTAGTTATCGAGGTAAATTCGTATGAATTATGATAATTTTAAAGTTAGTTAAATTGACTGTTTGCTATATTGTTTTAATATAAATGAATTTGAATATAAATGTATCAATGTTATGAATAATTGACTGATAGAGAATCTCGTTTGAACCTTAAGAATTCTTAGGATACGAATGACATGTTATTAGGAATTTCATGTTTCGGGTGCTGATCTTGAATGTCCTACCGATGGATGAGGTCCTACATTTGTTGCAAACTCTCCATAGATCGTGTGAGCAGCATCGTGTAGCTTATATTCCGACCTACAACTCGTGTGAGCAGGCCCACTTCATAGCTTGTGTGAGCATTATTGTAAAGGAAAGGTTACGGTTATATGTAAAGACACACTATGTGTGACCATTCCCGAGTATCCAATGTAATTCTAGATGATTCAACGAGTAAGAAAAGGAAATGAAATGGTAAGTATGCAAATGGAATAAATCATGATATTATGAAAACATTGATGAGTTAAATGATGTGTTTTTATATGGAAATCTACTTATCTTATGGTTGAATTCATTTGTATTATGGACAAATGTACTACTTTGTGAGTTTGATGATGTTGTATAAGCTTATACAAAGCTTATGGCATTTGTAATGATTTATGCTTAATCTATGAATTGTATTAATGAAATGGTAAGTTATGTTTAAGTTTTTATGAGCTTACTAAGCACTCGTTGCTTACGTAGTTACTTTCCTTTATTTTTTTAGATAATCAGAAGCTCGACCGGTTGGAAGCTCTTCAGAGACCTATCACACTATCCAACAACCATTTCAGTAGTTTTTGAGTATTTTGGCCAAGGTTAATAATGGCATGTATATGTATTTTGTTATGGTAGTTCATGGATGTGTAAGGGATGTTTTGGTATGTTTAAGCTTTTGAAGTTATGTTTGATTTGGTGAGTTTTATGTAACAACCCAAACCTGGCCTAGACGTTATGGTCGAATCTGGCGATGTCACATGGGATGGAATTTTGAAAATCACATTTATCAAGTTATATCGTTTCCATTTATTAGGTTTCATTTATCTCTCGTCACTTTCAAAACTATTTCCTCGTTAACGGGTTTGTTTAAAAACATATTTCGTAGCGGAAGCTTTTAAAAACGTGTCATTTAGAGAAAATCGTTCGCGTTTAGGAAAACATCGTTTTGAATTAAACTGAACTTTTGTTGAGTTTGCAGTTTAAAAATCCATGAAAATAGTGAAAATCCAAAGTAAAATCAGCAGTCCCAAAAGTCCAATTTACATAAAAAATAACCCAGAAAATAATTAAGAAATAAATACCATAACTGAAATTAAAACAGTTTAAAATACGTGTGGCCACCGTCGAGTACTCCACTGCACCGATCCGTCAAGTCTGGGGATTACTTGTACACATTAAACAGAAGGGGTGAGTTTACGTAAACTCAGTGTGTAATCCCCACAGAAACATGCATACAGTCAATCACAACAAACAGTCAAATGCAGTCTGGGCCTAAGCCCATTTCAGTTTTAGTAGTAGTTCGAGTCTTAGCCCATCACAGTATTAGTAACAGATATACAATATTCAGTAACAAAGTCCTACCCAACCAGCCTCTACACACCATCTCCATCCAACCCTACACTCCATGTGAGGATTAAATCAACCCATCCATCCCTACACTCTGTAGTGCCGAATGTGGCACAAACAGTAGTTTACAGCTGAGCTTCCAGTATATTAGGCTTGAGAGACTTTCAGTACACTTCCTCCAAATAAAATCAACCCAACCCCATGCAATTCATGACATGCTATCTCATGATATCAGTACATATAATCAGTAAATGTATACATGCATACTATCATCATGCTCAATATATATATCCATTAATCAGTTAGTTCACACAATTAGGGGTCTAACTAATGCTTACCGACCCTATAGTAGGTTCACATTCAACTTTGGCGACCCGTGCAACCTTAGCAATCAATTCATTGAAAATGGGCTCACACGCCCATGTGGCCTGCCCGTGTGGGCCCACACGACCCAAATTTTCCTTGGCTATGTAGATCACACGGCCTGGCCCAGAATCCCACACGCCCGTGTGGACCCACACGCCCGTGTTGTAATGCCCCAAAAATATAGGGCCTTTAATTTTTCATGTCTTGACTCAAATTGCCTGTTTGCTTCTGTGGTTGAGTGATTTGGGTGTGTTTTGAGGATTTTAGGAAGCCTGGGTTCAAGTATGGCCTTTGGCAAAATTTTGATTTTTGCTCTTTTGGGAAACTTGAATGTTAGCCTGAAGGGCATATAATAAATTGTGTTTGTTTTAAGACACAAGAGATCTTGTGTTGTGGTGGCAAATGGCGTGTTGGCTATTCATGAGGGAATGGGTTCGAATCCCATGGCATGTAAAGAGGGGATTTTATTTTATGTCTCTGTGGCGTGAGAGGTAGAGTTTGATTCAAACTCTGTAGAGGTGGTTGGAGACTTGGTTATCAGATTTGAATGGATTTGAATGGGAGGTTTGGAGGAAATAAAGGAGAAATCGGTGGAGACTTTGAAGGAGTTGGGATGTGTTGGGAGTCATAGCCGAATGGGGAAGCTTGAGAGGGGAATTTCTACTAGGGGATTTCATTTAGTGCTTTTCGGCATTTGGGGAGTGTAGAAGCTGAATTTGCTCTCTGCTGTATTGGGTTTCTTTTATTTCGCTTCGGGTTTTTCTCTTTTTGTAACATCTCGTGCAGCATTTTTGACCATTCAGGTCTTTCTCTCTTCAACTTTTTCTTTCTCTCAACTATTATTCACTTTTGCCAAACACAAATACAAGTGTTGAATTCTCCCTTGAAACCCTTCTTTTCTTCTGCATATTTTTCTCTGCCGATTGGGCACTCTTCTTCTTCTCTTTGGGGCTTAACCGAATTAAGTTCTTCTGTTCCCTCTTCTCCCTTTATTCTCCTAGGCTGAATATCACCCATCTTCTTCTGGTTTCGGTTTCCTATTAGGGTGAACCGAATCTTTTCTTGATTAGTTCTGTGGTGACCAATTCTCCGTTTCCTTTCCCTCTCTGTTTCAGCTCTGCAAGCGTTTTGAAATCGGTAAGTGTTCATATTTTCATTTCGTATTTAAAACTGTTCTCTCTTATTCTCTTTTTCTCTAAAAGCCGAATACTCCTTTCCTTCTTATTCTTTGATGGCCGAATGGTGATCTCTTCCTCTTGGTGTGGTAACCGTTGGGTTTAGGTATTCTCGAGGAGTGGAGAAGTGCAGAAATCTTTCAATCATCCAATTCTGTCTCTCGTTAAGGGCAAGATCAATACCCTACTATTAGATTTGGTCGAATATTCCGGTGGTTGGTAAGTAGCATTCGTGGAGTAAGGCCACATATTGGATCACTATTTTGATTAATAGGAACTGTTTTGATACAGATATTTGGAATAGGCATGTGACCAATCCTGATCGGTAGCCTTGAGAGATTAAAGTCTGTCGTCAATCAAGGTAAGGGAAATATTTTGGATTTAGTGCTATTAAGATGGCGTTACCCTATCGATTAAGAACTAACATCGGATTTCGATGAATCTAGGTTGGTGCTGTTGGAATTTCGCAAGTGGTCGCTAAAAGGTGTGTAATCATACACCCAGTATTGTTATTGTTAAAACGATGGACAATGGTGTGCATTCACACCCTTGTGTTACTGTGAATCAGCAAAAGCCGAAAAGCCGAAACTACGGTATCTGAGGCTTCACGAGCATGCGAACGCTCGTAAGGTGAACCGAGCCATAAATCATTGGCGACAGACTGTAGAGGCCGCCACGAACGTTCTCGTGGGCTTAGGTCGTAATGGGCCTCATTGGGCCGAAATGGGCCATGTGGGCCCAATGGGCTTATGGGCTCCACATGGAAGAAATCCACGGTAAGTGACTAATAATGGATTGGGCTACGATATTCGCATAGCCGTGACGGAATGTGGGCTGAATGGGCCACACGAGCGTATGGGCCCACTTGGGCCGAGTAATGGGCCTTGGGCCCAATTTTACTATTTTGGGCCATATAGGTTATCTGAGTCGTTCGAGACGACTGCAGACCCTCTGAAGGGTCATCTCAGTGCCGTGACCTCAAAAGTAGTAAAATGATTGTATTACCCTTAATAAGTAAAACGACTGAAATACTCTAGTGAATAAAATGACCGAAATACCCTTGTAGGGTAGAATTACCGAAATACCCCTCAATGGTGAAATTATCGTTTTACCCCTAACCGATGAAATGACCATTATACCCCTAGTGGTTGTTTAATTGATGTGTGTATGATATTTATATGACTGGTTATGATCATGACATACTGCATACATGTAATCTTTATGACACGACATTCTGCATTGGGGTTGGGATTCTGATTTGGATGAAGTACTGTACTAGTGGCTCTGCCACGTTTTTACTGTTCTAGTGGCTTCGCCACGTATTCTGATTTTAGTGGCTTGGCCACGTTTACTGTTATTAGCAGCTTTGCTGCGTTACTATTAGCAACTACGCTACGATATTGGAGTGTTGGCTGGGTGGGTCGACTTAGTCCCCACATGGTGTGTTGGTTGGTACGGGTGGTGTGTTGGCTGGATTAGGCTAGGTTGCATCACTGTTCTGTATTGTTATTATTTTGGGCTTATGCACACATCTTTATTCTTGTGTCGGGCTAAGGCCCACACTATATCTGATCTTGAATAGGGCTCCACCTGCATCATTCTTGCATGATAGGGGATTACACACTGAGTTCTCGTAACTCACCCTTTTCTTTTAACTGTACAGGTAATCCCTAGCATTAGATGATTTTGAGCTGCGAGGGACTCGGAGATGGCCACATGTTCGCGAGTATTTTAATTCACACCTAGTTTTTTTAAAATATTTTATTTTGGGGTTAATATTTATGTAATAAGGCCATTTGAGGTTTTAACTTTTATCTGGTTTTAACTTCTTATTTCAACCTGCTAGATTAGGGAACACGGGTTTTCAAAATAATAATTGTTTCAAAGAAAAGCATGTATTTCAAATCTTAAAGTTTACGATTAGGAAAGCTTCCGCGATTTTTAGTTCAGATTATTAAACTTGTAACAAACAATTGGCCTACATGTTTTTACAACACCAACGTTTTCAATAGCAATTATCTTAAAAATGGATTTAAGACTTAGTCACGAACTTTCATCGAAAAGATTGGTTTTCAAATCAACACTTCGATGTGACACGTCAGATCCGGTCGTAATGTCTAGGCTGGGTTTGGGGTGTTACACGTGTGGCCCATACGGCCCAAATCAATCTAGCCCGTGTATCACATACGGTCGTGTCTTGTGCGCACGGCCTGGCCTCGTCAATCACACGCCCGTGTTATGGCACACGGCCTACCACACGGGCGACCACACGCCCGTGTGGCATCGACAGTGAGGTTTTCGCCTTTCGCCGAAAGCTCATTTTCTGTATTTTCGGGTACACACCTGGTTCATTTTCGCTGATAGGACACTCCGGAGCACTCCAAGACCTAAAAATCATATTAACCAATACTGATTTAGGGGGTTTAGTAACGATTTGACAATAACAATTCAACAGAATCTCGACTTACCGCCTTCCAAAAGCCTTTGCCTAATCAATTGAAGCGAAATCTACTATTCGCAGCCTTCACCTATATCAACAATTGCCGAAACAACTATCAGAAACCAATCGTAAATTAACACTCACTAATCGACACCACACTTACCAATACGAGAATATCCACCAAGCAAGATACGAAGGAGAAGTATGAAAGAAGAAGAAAAAGTTTTGTTGACAACAGTGAGGGGAGAAAAATAGAAAGGAAGAGGGAGAGTTTAGCAAAGAAAAAATTCGGCAGGGAAAGGAAGGGAATGGGACGTCAGAATTTTTGGGGAAAACCAGGATAACCCACAACTCCCCATATCCCTCAAATTTATCCACTAAACCCACTACTCAGACTTTTCATTCAACTGAAACTTTACAAGTCAGCAGAGCAAAAAAAATAACAATCACACTTGCGCAAAGACTCGAACACAAGACCTCCAGCAAACTAACACTCCAACTAACCACCAGACCAGCAGGCCCATTCTGATATGGTTTACAACTAATTTAATATAAGCCCACAGTGCAAGCTAAAGGCTTCAATCAGAAAAATACCAAAATTTTCCAAAGCTAGGGCTTGAACTTGGGACCTCACACACACACCCAGAACACTTAACCACTGAAGCAGATACAGAGTTGTGTCAATTAATAGCAAAAGAAGAAACATAAAATTTGGGGTGTTACAACTTTACCCCCCTAAAAGAAAATTTCAGCCTCGAAATTTACTTGATCAGAACAAATGAGAATACTGCTGACGCATCGCATCCTCAGGCTCCCACATGGCCTCATCAGTGCTATGATTTCGCCACAACACCTTCACTAATGGAATAGACTTCCTTCGAAGGGCCTTTACATCGCGATCCAGAATCTGAATCGGCTCCTCCTCGAAGGTCAAGTCTGGCCTAACCTCAATCTCCTTAACAGGGACAATATGCGTGGGATCAGAGCGGTAGCGCCTCAACATCGAGACGTGGAACACATTGTAAATACGGTCTAGTTCTGGAGGTAACTCCAACTGATAAGCGACCGGTACCACTCACTTCAGAATTCGGTACGGTCTAATAAACCTAGGGCTCAGCTTGCCCTTACGACCGAACCTCAGAAACTTCTTCCATGGAGAGACCTTAAGAAAGACCAAGTCCCCCACAGAATACTCAATCTCACGCCTCTTCAGATTAACATAGGATTTACGTCTATCGAAAGCCGCTTCGATCGATCGAATCAATCGACCTTATCCTCGCCTCGCGAGACCAACTCAGGACCCAATACATGTCGCTCACCCAATTTCGTCCAACATAGCGGTGTACGACACTTACGGCCATACAGAGCCTCGTAAGGTGCCATCTGGATGCTAGACTGGGAACTATTGTTGTAAGCGAACTCGGCTAGCGGCAGGTAATCCTCCCAACTACCTCGGAAATCAATCGCACAACTCCTCAACATATCCTCTAGTATCTGAATCACCCTCTCAGATTGACTATCTGTCTTAGGATGGAACGCAGTACTGAAGTCAAATCTCGAACCCAGAGCCTCATGCAACTTTTTCCAAAATCGAGACGTGAAGCGAAGATCCCTATCAGAGATAATCGAAACCGGTACCCCATGCAATCTCACTATCTCAGAAATATAAAGTTTCGCCAGCTTCTACAGAGAATAATCTGTCCTAACCGGTATGAAGTGCGCAGACTTGGTCAATCGATCCACGATGACCGACACTGAATCCTTTTTAGTGGGTATTAGAGGTAACCCACTGACGAAATCCATCGTTACTCACTCCCATTTCCATAACAGAATCTTAATCGGCTGCAGCAAACCCGAAGGAAACTGATGCTCAGCCTTAACCTGTTGGCATGTCAGACATCTAGCCATAAAATCAGTAACCTCTCGCTTCAATCCTGGCCACCAATACAACTCTCGAAGATCTCGGTACATCTTATTCCCACCAGGATGCATAGCATAAGGGCTACTATGCGCCTCTCTCAGAATAGACTGCCTCAGATTGGTATCATTCTGTACACAAATCCGACCACGGAAACAGAGTACTCAATCACTATTTAGCCCAAAATTCATAGTGCTACCACTCTCAATCTGTCAGAACCGAAGACCCAAAGACTCATCCTCCAGCTGTTTACCCTTAATCTGCTCGATCCAAGTCGGTTTAACTTGTAGCTCAGCCAACAAACTCCCATCGTCGAATAGGCTAAGTCGAGCAAACTTCGCTCTCAGATCAGTCATAGCCCTACGGCTCAATGCATCTGTAACACCTCTAACCCGTATCCGTCGCTGGACTAGGGTTAAGAGGCATTATCGGACAATCGAAAACTTTTACAGACATTTCATAACTTAATACAAAAAATCCAATCCAAGTGTCCCTGGAATAGGTCAACGAGACCTTAAACATGCTTTAGAATATGGCCGGAACTAAACCGAACACATACGGAAATTCTCAGAAATTTAAAAATTTTTCAAGGTTACAAGGGTCACACGCCCGTGTGGGCAGGCCGTGTGCCTCCCACGGCCTCAGACACGCCCGTGTGTCTAAGCCGTATCAAAATAGGGCATACATACTGACTTGTCCACATGGCCGTGGACACGCCCGTGTGCCTCACCCGTGGTCGAGCCTGACTTGCACCACACGGCGAGTCACACGCCCATGTGTCCAGCCCGTGGTCGAGTCTGACTTGATTTTGAAATGCAACCACGAGGGACACGGTCGAGCCACACGCCCGTGTGGGCAATTATAGGCCATTTTCAAGGCCAAAATGCCACCCACACTTGGGCCATCCCTACAAGCACATACAAGCATTATTCCAAACCCAATTGGCAACCAAAAACATATCAAATTGACCATCTATTCTACTCATTCAAGAACATTTCATCACAACATCATATATGCCAATTAGCCCAACTAACTCACATGAATTTCCAAACATGTTTCAACCACAACCTACCACAATAACAAGATATCTTCTAATCAATGATATACCAACATTGCATCAACAAGCTTACCATTTCCTTAACCAATTCATTCACCAACAAACCATGCCAAACTAAGCATCATAAATCTTGACTATTCATTCTTAACACAACCATTTATCTAGCCATATCACATGGCTATGTACATATCTCAAACATATTCCAAAACAACTAGTCTATACATGCCACACTTAGTGTATACGCTTCCAAAAGGTACCAAAAATAGGATTGAGTAGTGTGATGACGATCCTCGACGATCCCCGAGCCTTTCGTAGCTTTGACGATCTATAAAACAGAACAAACACACACAAAGTAAGCTTTCAAAAGCTTAGTAAGCCATATACAAATAAACTTAACATATAAGCATTCATTATTCATCTCAATATAAGATCACTATTAGCTCATTTGCACATTCATAATTCTTCTTGGCTCATTTATCTAGCCTTTTGCTTACCAACATATTTATCACCATGTACTTCCTTAGATCATAGCTCATTCACACATATAACACATTTTACCATATCAAATCTATTTACATATCTCATCTAGGTAAGTTCATATAAATACTTACCTTTCATACACTTGCTTAGTGTACAATTCAAACGTACCTGATTCATTTATACATTTCACGTAGACTTTCATTTCTCGGATGTGCCCATTAAACCGTTCGGAATCAAATAGGATACTCAGAATGCTCGAAATAGTCATACAATGCCAACATCCCAGACGTGGTCTTACATGTAACCAGATATCGATTCCACTGTCCCAGACAGGGTCTTCCACGAATCAATACGATGCCAATGTCCCAGACATGGTCTTACACGTAAATCTCAAATCGATGCCAACGTCCTAGACGTGGTCTTACACGATGTCTCATATCGATGCCAACATCCCAGATGTGGTCTTACACGATATTACATATCTGACACCTATGTCATGACATATGTAATCCTATCTTTTCCTAGGTTCGTACGGGACTTTTTCGAATGTTGACACCATGTTGATACTATCTCGAATTCCATGTACTCATCATCTCATTTACATTAATCATTATAAATTTTCATATGAACATACATATATCAATGTAAATACATTTATTTGTATATTGACTTACCTCAGATTCGGATAACGTACAGACTCGACTATTCGATCACTTTCGACTTTCCGCGATCTAAATCCGTTTTCTTCAATTCTTGATCTATACATATTCAAATTTAATCCATTTATTCACCAAATCATTCAATTCAATCCAAAAAGACATATTTAGGGTAATTTACAAATTAGCCCTCACATTTTCACATTTTGACATTTTAGTCCTATTTCACAAAATCAATAAATACACAAAATCTCTATTTACCCATGCTTAGCCGAATGTTCATGTAGTCCATACAAGTCCATACATTTCATTTATTTCATAATTTAGTCCCTCATAATTTTATTTTCTCAATTAAGTCCAAATTACTCAAAATCACCAAAAATTCAAAGACAAACTATGTTAATCTAACACATATCTTTCATAATTCATCTTCAAACATCACAAAACTCATGTGTTCATCAATAGAATATTTCAAAATCATCATCAATTCACAAAATTGAAGCATGGGTTTTGAAGAACACAAAGCAACGATTACAAAAACGTAGAAATTATCAAAAATCGATCAAAATCCATACCTTAATCAAACTCTTCAATGGCCGAACCCTAAGAAGCTTTATTTATTTCTTTTTCTTTGATAATTCGGCAAGATGGATGATGATAATGGCTTATTTTTCATGCTTTTATTTTATTTAACATAATAATATACCTTTTACTATATTACCCTTATTATTTAACATATAAAACATATGTACACAAGGTCATTAATGTCCACTAACTATGTTAATGGTTTAATTACAACATAAGGCCACCACATTTATAAAGACATAACACATTGGTGCTTTTAACATATGGCATGCAATTTTGCATCTTTCACAATTAGATCCTTTTATCAAATTAAGCACCCAAACAGATAAATTAAATCCCAGAAATTTCACACATGCTTAATCATATAATGCAGACACAAAAAAATAATATTAAAATATTTTTCTGACTCGAATTTATGGTCCCGAAACCACTATTCTGACTAGGGTCTAAACTGGACTGTTACAGCATCGGCCACCACATTAGCCTTGCCCGGATGGTACTCAATGGTACAATTATAGTCCTTAAGTAGCTCAATCCATCTACACTGCCTAAGATTTAACTCCTTCTGAGTAAGGAAATACTTGAGGCTCTTGTGATCAGTGTAGATGATACACTTCTCACCGTACAGATAATGCCTCCAGATTTTAAGTGCAAATACCACAGCGGCCAACTCCAAGTCATGCGTTGGATAATTCGCCTTATGTGTCTTAAGCTAACGAGACACATATGCTACCACCTTACCATCCTGCATCAACACACATCCTAAACCGATATATGATGCATCGCTATAAACCGTGAACTCTTTTCCAAGTTCAGGCTGTATCAGAATAGGAGCCTCAGTCAGTATAGTCTTGAGCTTCTCGAAGCTCTCTTACTGCGCATCAGACCAGACAAACGGTACACCCTTACGTAGAAACTTAGTTAAGGGTGCTGCAATCAGTGAGAAACCTTCCACAAACCGTCGGTAATAACCTGCCAGTCCCAGAAAACTGCAGATCTCAGACGCATTCTTAGGTTGTTTCCAATCCAGTACAGCCTCAATCTTTCGAAGATCGACACGAATCCCCTCAGCAGAAACCACGTAACCCCGAAATATTACTTCTCGTAACCAGAACTCGCACTTGTTGAACTTAGCATAGAGCTGCTCATCCTCAGTCGTCGAGTAAACCAATATGTCGTCGATGAACACCACCACAAACCGGTCCAGGTAGGGCTGAAATACTCGGTTCATCAGATCCATGAAAGCTGCTGATGCATTAGTCAGTCTAAATGGCATCACTAGGAACTTGTAGTGACCATAACGAGTCCTAAATGCCGTCTTATACACATCAGCCTCTTTAACCTTCAATTGATGGTACCCAGACCGAAGATCAATTTTAGAGAATACCGAAGCTTCTCGAAACTGGTCAAATAGGTCATCGATCCTCGGTAACGGATACTTATTTTTTACGGCCAGCTTATTCAGTTGTCGGTAGTCAATACACATCCTTATGGATCCATCCTTTTTCTTAACAAACAGTACCGGTGCTCCCACTGAGACACACTAGGGCGGATGAACCCACGATCCAACAACTCCTGAATCTAAGCCTTAAGCTCCGTAAGCTCCTTTGGTGCCATTCAATAGGGAGCGATAGACACTGGAGCTGTACCAGGGAAAAGCTCAATCCCAAACTCCACTTCTCGATTCGGAGGTAAACCCGATAACTCCTCAGGGAAGACGTCTAAAAAATCTCTTACAGTGCGGGTATCCTTTACAGTAGAGTCTCTAGAAGCAGAAACACTTACGTAGGCCAAATACGCCTCACATCCCTTACGAACCAGTTTCTTAGCCACTAGTGTAGAGATCACATTAGCCAAATAGTCCCGACGTTCTCCAATCACGACTACCTCATTATCCTCCTCAGTTCTCAAAACGACCCTCTTAGTCGCACAGTCCAAACTGACATGGTGCTTGACCAACCAGTCCATACCCAGAATCAGGTCGAACTCCCCAAACGGAAGCTCCACTAAGTAAGCCAAGAAGGTTGCCCCTTGAACCTCTAACGATACATTTTTGAGTAGCTTATTAACCCTTATAGACTGTCCCAACGGACTTAGTACAGTAACTTCACTCGTAGTGCTCTCAATCGAAATCCTCAAGTTTTTAGATATGTTGCTAGCTATGTATGAGTGAGTAGACCCTATATCTATCAATGCAAGATATGGTACCCCAAATTTTAAAAACATACCCGTAATGACATCTGGAGCATCTCTGTCCTCTCGGCGACGTGCAACATAAACCAAAGCAGCTTGCCTCACCTCAGTCTGTCCAGCACCTCTGCCCGATGCTCTCTGTCCACGACTCATACCGTTACCACCCTTAGCCTGACCACGGCCTCTCGGTGGCTGCTATACTACCCTCTGAGGCTGAGCAGTACCAGTACCCTGAGCTTGCATCTGATCGGCCCTCAACGGACACTCCCTAATACGATGATCCAATGATCCACACCTTAGACATGCCCAGTCCTCCTCCAACACTCGCCCTGATGGCGTCTACCACAATCGACACATGGCTGCAGTCCAATAGCAGTAACAAGGGGTCTAACTCTAACTGGCCCATCAAGTCTGGCCTTTTTCATAAGCCTCTGTACAGAACTCGAGGGCTCCGAATCCCTCTTGTTCTTACCTCTCTCTCTGTCACGGTTTTGGCACTCATCGCTTAACCTTCTCGGCGATGTTCACCTTCTCAACCAGTGAAGAAAAATTACACTCCCTCCGCGGAGCTATTAGGACTCTCAAATTATCCCTGAGGCCATCCTCAAAGTGGACACATCGCTCATACTCAGTCGCCACCATACATCGTGCATAGCGACTCAGTCGCAGGAATTTGGCCCCATACTCGGCCCACAGATCGATCTCCCTGAGTAAGGTTCAGGAACTCCCTCCTACGGGCATCCACGTAGCTCGCCCCCACATATTTCCCCTAGAAGGCAGTCTTAAAGAACTCCCAAGTCAAACGTTCGGGCTGAGTGCCCTCCTTAACAGTTAGCCACCACTGGTAGGCCTCATCCCGCAGCAGTGAGACTGCACCCTTTAATTTCTGCTCGGGGATGCAATCTAGATCATCCATGATCCTCTCCATAGACTCAATCCAGTATTCGGCCACATTAGGGGCGACCCCAGTGACACCCCTAAAATGCTCAGCACCATTGGACCCGAGTCGTTCCGTTACCGACCCAAGGCCTCCAGATCTAATATTAGGCCCATCGACCCTCTCTAGTATCCTCAGCATGGCTTGGGACAGTGCATCATCCCCAGCCGATCGACTCTGAGACCCAGTCTCAGTAGCAGGCGACACTGGCGCCTCACTCGTGTCCAAATTAGGCATGCTTCCAGATGACAATGACTCAGTTCGAGCCCCTTTATGGCCTTTTCCACGGCCTCTAGTAACCTGTCCACGGATACCTCGCACACTCATGTCTAGTCGAATTTATCTGTATTACGAATTTTATGAATCAGTTACAACTTTAGTATTTATTAACAGATGTTTTATGTAAACAGTTTCAGTAATTCAAAGTGATTTTCGTAAATCGCAGTCTCTATCAGTTTTGCTATAGTCTCAATATACACTATCTAGAGTGTTTTCACAATATACTACCTACAGTAGTTTCAGAATACACTATCTATAGTATTTTCAGTTTAAACTTGTCACAGTTTCAGAAAACTTACGAGATCGGCGCCGGAGATTCGGTGTACCACATACTAAGTCAAATCATTTTCAAAACCCAAATTATAACCAATATTTAAAACCCAAAAATCTACAGCCGAGTTTTGTAACCTGGCTCTGATACCACTAAATGTAAAACCCTAAACCCGGCCTAGACGTTATGGCCGAATTTGGCGATGTCACATGGGATGGAATTTTGAAAATCGCATTTATCAAGTTATACCGTTTCCATTTATTAGCTTTCATTTATCTCTCGTCACTTTCAAAACTATTTCCTCGTTAACGGGTTTGTTTAAAAACATATTTCGTAGCGGAAGCTTTTAAAAACGTGTCATTTAGAGAAAATTGTTCGCGTTTAGGAAAACATCATTTTGAATTAAACTGAACTTTTTTTGAGTTTGCAGTTTAAAAATCCATGAAAACAGTAAAAATATAAAGTAAAAGAAACAGTCCCAAAAGTCCAATTTAAATAAAAAATAACCTAGAAAATAATTAAGAAATAAATACCATAACTGAAATTAAAACAGTTTAAAATACGTGTGGCCACCGTCGAGTCCTCTGCTGCACCGATCCGTCAAGTCTGGGGATTACCTGTATACATTAAACAGAAGGGGTGAGTTTACGTAAACTCAGTGTGTAATCCCTACAGAAACATGCATACAGTCAATCACAACAAGCAGTCAAATCTTTATGCGGGCCTAAGCCCATTTCGGCCGATGTGATTCGGTCTTAGCCCATCACAATGATCGATAATAGATATACAGTATTCAGTAACAAAGTCCTACCCAATCAGCCTCTACACACCATCTCCGTCCAACCCTACACTCCATGTGGGGATTAAATTAATCCACCCATCCCTACACTCCAGGTAGTATCGAATGCGGCACAAATAATAGTTTGTAGCTGAGCTACCAGTATATTAGGCTTGAGAGCCTTTCAGTACACTTCCTCCAAATAAAATCAACCCAACCCCATGCAATGCATGACATGCTATCTCATGATATCAGTACATATAATCAGTAAATGTATACATGCATACTATCATCATGCTCAATATATATATGCATCAATCAGTCAGTTTACACAATTAGGGGTCTAACTAATGCTTACTGACCCTACAGTAGGTTCACAGTCGACTTGGGTGACCCGTGCAACCTTAGCAAACAATTCAGTGAAAATGGGCTCACACGACCATGTGGCCTGACCGTGTGGGCCCATACACTCGTGTGGCCCACACGACCCAAATTTTCCTTGGCCATGTGAATCACACGGCCTGGCCCAGAATCCCACATGGCCTAAATCAGTCTAGCCCGTGTGTCGCGTATGGCCTACCTGACCATCACACGGCCATGTCTTGTGCGCACGGCCTAGCCTCGTCGATCACACGCCCGTGTTATGGCACACGGCCTACCACACGGTCGACCACACGCCCGTGTGGTGTCAACAGTGAGGTTTTCGGCTTTCATCGAAAGCTTATTTTCTGCGTTTTCGGGCACACACCTGGTTCGTTTTCGCTGATAGGACACTTCCGAGCACTCCAAGACCTAAAAATCATATTAACCAACACCGATTTAGGAGGTTTAGTAACGATTTGACAATAATAATTCAACATAATCTCGACTTACCACCTTTCAAAAACCTTTGCCCAATCAATTGAAGCGAAATCTACTATTCGTAGCCTTCACTTATATCAACAATCGCCGAAACAACTATCAGAAACCAGCCGTAAATTAACACTCACTAATCGACACCACACTTACCAATACGAGAACGTCCACCAAACAAGATACGAATGAGAAGTGCGAAAGAAGAAGAAAAAGTTTTGTTGACAACAGTGAGGGGAGAAAAATGGCTAGGAAGAGGGAGAGTTTAGCAAAGAGAAAATTCGACAGGGAAAGGAAGGGAATGGGACATCAGAATTTTTGGGGAAAACCAGAATAACCCACAACTCCCCATATCCCTCAAATCTCTCCACTAAATCCACTACTCAGACTTTTCATTCAACTGAAACTCTACAAGTCAGCAGAGCAAAAAAATAACAATCACACTTGCGCAAAGACTCGAACACAAGACCTCCAGCAAACTAACACTCCACCTAACCACCAGACCAGCAGGCCTATTCTGATATGGTTTTACAACTAATTTAATATAAGCCTACAGTGCAAGCTAAAGGCTTCAATCAGAAAAATACCAAAATTTTCCAATCTAGGGCTTGAAGTTGGGACCTCTCACATATACCCAGAACACTTAACCACTAAAGCAGATACAGAGTTGTGTCAATTAATCGCAAAAGAAGAAACATAAAATTTGGGGTGTTACATTCTATACCTTACCAAGTTATGTCATTTTGGTCACTTTTAAGTGCTTGTACATAAGGTCCTTTTGGTATGTTTGTAATGGCTTGTAAATGGTCATTTGTGGTATCATGTGGTAGATAATTGAACTAGGTCTTTTATGCTTGGAATATGGAAATGTTGACTTGTTTTGGTAAATGATGTTTTCATACAATTGTTGTGCCTTTGAATGGCATATTGGTTAGATGAATTAGGATGTTTAAAATGGCATATTTAGATGTGTTTGAATGATGTTTAAATACCTTGAATGTGTGTTTAAATGATATGTGTCGAAACCATTTTTAAGTTTTTGAAAAAACGGGGATCGACTTTAAAAACAAAAATGGAGTCGCCACCAATCTTTTTTCGAGGTGTGATCGGGTCACCTTGAAATTGATCATTTTAATAAAAAACATTTTGATTTATTAAAGCAATGATTTTGGTCTACGAAATTCGAGAAAACGGGTTCGAGAGTCGGTTACGTACGAGGAAGGATTAGCACCCTCGTAACGCCCAAAATTGGTACCTAATTGATTAATTAATGTCTTAATGTCGAAAATTTGAGAAGATTTTAAAATATGACCCTTTTGATTTTTCAAAACTTATAACATTTAAAAAGACATTCAATTATTTGGATAAAAGAAAAATCGAATCTCAGTAAGTTAGAGCACGACCTTACAAATTTCCCAAACACCAAATATCCTTTGTTTTGTTTTGTTTTTTTTTTTTTTTAAATCCCTATCTCAAAATATCAAAATGTTACATCCAATAAGTTAGGACGCAACATCTTAAATTCACAAAAATAGGTTTTTTATTTGAAAATCATATATTTTAATTTCAAAAAGGATATTTGATCATTTAGACTTTAATGAGAAAAATCGAAGCCCAGTAAGTTAGGGCACGATTCCCTCAAAACTCCAAATGTCAAATATTGCCTTATTTTAAGAAATAAAGTTTTGGATAAAAAGTGGCAATTAAATGAGATATATTTTAAAACAATGATTTGAGTAAAATGTATCATTAATACATTACAAAACACAAATACCAAAGCAATATACTACAATTACATGATATAATAACATTTAATACTAATATAGGCAATTAAGAAAAAGGATAACATAAAATAGCAAATGATACAAGTAATAAAATGACCATGCTAAAGCAAACATAAGAATAATAAACAAATAAAAGAACGTGAATAACAAATAAAAGATATAAAGTAAGCAATAATAATTCAAAAGATCTATGCGAAAGATAAAAAAAACTAAGAAATGAATACGAAACTTTACATATGAGATCAAATATAAAAGTAAAATAACAATATAAGATAAATGATATATGCAAAATAATAAAGGGATATTATAACAATTTTTTTTAAAAAATAGAATAAAAAAAATAAAAAAACGATATGGCAAAATCTAAAATAGTTAATATATACATAATAAAATAAATATATATATATTTTTTAAATAAATAATATAAAAACTTTGAATAAAAATGTATAAGGGATAACTTATAATAAGTATATAATATACCATTTAAAAATAGATAATATACATATTTTAAATAAACAATATATGGAAAATTTTGCCTTAATAATAAAATAATTTAGATGATGTACAACATACAAATTTTCAAATAATACATAATATGATTAAAGTTAAATAATATATAATATATAGATAATATGTAACAAATAATAATAATAATATATATATATGATAAAACAATTTAACGTAAATAGGGAAAAGTAAAAAAGAAAAACAAGTTTAAAATAATTAAAATAAATGAATAAATAATGATTAAGCAATTAAATGGATAAATAAATAAAAAAGTTAAAAAAACGCATAAGTCAACCTAACTCCCGCAATATGAGAATTCAACGAAATTCCTCCACCAAAATCTAACTCGAACGGAAGCAACTCAAATAGAAACGAAGATGAGCGAAGAACAAAATAAGAACAAGTCGCAGAAAATAAGAACGCAAAAGAGAGAGAAATTTGAGTGAATGCTCTCAAGAATTTTTATTACTCAAAACTCTAGTCTCTCTACAATGAAGGGAGAGGCCTCTATTTATAGTTGAGCCTCCCCAAATCCAACGGTACAGATCAATTACATCAACGGCTAAGATTAAAAGGTATCTACAAATTAAATCTCTAAGATTACAAAATCATATCTTCTAAGATTGCATACCATATCTTCTAGGATTGCATATCATATCTAAGATTTGCATATCATATCTAAGATTGCATATCCTTGAAGATTGTGTTTCCATATACGTCAAGCTTGTAGATGGACCTTCAATCTTTTCAAGTAATGGGCCATTCCGATCGGGCCAAATGATATATTTTGGACTGGACTTGGACTTTGTTTTATTATTTTGGGTTTATTATTTTTTGTATGGGCCCGGGCTAAATTGGCCTATTACAATATGTTTGGATGGATTTGGTTTGGCCTGGAAATGACATGTTTTTAAGGTCAATTTATGGATCACACGGCCTGAGACACGGGCTATCACAAGGCCTGGGACATGGGCTGTCACACGGCCGTGTGTCATTTGAAATTTCTTGTTGTTTTAAGTTAGTGAGTTACACGGCCTGCGACACGGCTGTATGACCCTACTCAGTGAGTTACACAAGTGAGGATACGGGCTGGGACACAGCTGTGTGTCCCTTTGTTTGAATGTTACACGGCCTGGGCTATGTCACACAGCCGTGTGACCCCTATTTTCACATTTTTGCAACTTTTTCTTAAAATTTCTATTTTGTTTCAAATTAATCCCGAATTGCATCTAAGCTAATTTTAAGGCCCCGAAGGCTCGATTTAGGGACAAAATGCATATGATTGATTGATTTATAATAAGTTTAATTTATTTAATGTTATAATGTTAAATGTTTTTTTAATTGTACGGTAATGCTTTGTAACCCTAATCCGATGACGGGGACGGGTTTTACATGTGCTTTGTGAAAATATGTATCATTCCCACTTTGAACCGAACGACCTTCTCCACTATCTTTGCACCCTGAATTGCGTCGAGTGTGGGCTCGAGCAACATGAACCAAACACAGAGCAAGAAACAATTTAATTACTTGCAATAGGAAAGTAATTCTCTCAAATAGAAACTGATAGAGATTGCAATTCCTAGAAAATAGAATTTATTATTAGAAAATAAATTCCCACTACTTTCTGATAGTGTCATCTATTTATAGGGAGTGATAGAAGAATCCTAGTTGAATAAAGGTAATACAAATAAATTTATTTAATATAAAAACAATCTTCTAGTCTAACTAAAAGAAAGAGGGGTGCCACACACTCTCAATTCCCTTAAGGTTGTCGCCCCTCACATGTTTATGTAAGGCAAATTGGACCTCTCATGTGTTGGGTCCAATTATGTGTTTTCTAGACTTTTGACCCAACACTTTATAATTTAATCCAACCCAATATTTATTTTCTATTCCCAAAATAAATATTACTTATTTAATTAATTAAATTAATTTTCCAATTAAATAATTTTCTCAACCCAATTCTAATTTTGTTTAAGTCATGACGACTTTACCGTAAAAAAATCTATGAGGAAACATATTTAATTTCCATATTCAATGGATTCACAATGACTAATTAATTTTCTCAACCCTCATCATCTTTTTGTTTAGCAAATTCAATGTAATAGCCTGATTTTCAGTGGTTTCGGAAAAGGTGATTTTGGAACCCCATTTTCATAAATCGATCTTGTTCAGTATAAAAATGTATTAATGTTTGGTCCATCAATTTTGTTAATTAAATAGTTAATTTAGTTACAGAGACTAAATTGTAAAAGTCCAATCGCTATAAGTTTTTAATTGTCAAAAGGATTGAGGACTTAAATTACAATTAGTTGAAAGTTTAAAATGGTAAATAAACTATTTTATAATAGGGATTAATGGAGATGATGGAATATTCCACTTATATTAATTAAAGATGGATTAAGTTAATAAAGTTTGATTAAATTAAGTTAATTAGGTGATTAAGGATTAATTAAGGTATATATATATCAAACATTAATGGAATTTGTTCATCTTTTCTCTTCTTCAACCGTCCAAACTTAAGAAAACAAAAGGGAGAAGGATTTCCAAAGCTTTTAACATTCGACTATCAATTTTAAGGTAATTCCAAGTCATTTTCTTGTAATTTTTATGTTTTTGAGATCATGGAAGCTTGTTAGTTAGCCCATGTACCAATTTGTAAAACTGTTAAAATTTTAAAAAGTTTCCATTGTTGATTTCTTAAAGAATTTGGTGTGAAATTGATATATTTTAAGCTTAGATTATAAAAAAGACTAGATTGTGACATTTAATTGTTAGTTTTGTACAAATGGACTAAGTGAATAAAATGTGAAACTGTTGTGAAATTTTAGTATAAATAGAAAGTAGAGGGTCCCTAATGAATGTATTTGAAGTTAGATTTTAAATCGAGGTTAGAAGGTTAGGAATTGGAAGTTATTTCTATTTTGAATTTAAGGACTAAATTGAATAAAATATAAAACTGATAAAGCTTTAGAAAGCTTCCTTTGTTGATTTCTTGAAGAATTTGGTGTGAAATTGATATATTTAAGCTTAGATTATGAAAAAAAAAAACTAGATTGTAACATTTAATTGTTAGTTTTGCACAATTGGACTAAAGTGAATAAAATGTGAAACTGTTATGAAATTTTAGTATAAATAGAAAGTATAGGGTCCCTAATGAATGTATTTGAAGTCAGATTTTAAACTGAGGTTAGGAATTGGAAGTTATTGCTATTTCGAATTCAAAGACTAAATTGAATAAAATGTAAAACTTTAAGAGTATCAAAAAATGAGATTATATAGGTTCATTCATGTCATGGCATAATATGAAAATGTTTGGTATTGATGGATTGTATGGAATAATTGTATAGATCAAGAACTGGATCAAAGCGGAGTTAACCGAGAAAAAGCTAGAATTGTTGATTAGTCCCTAAAGAATTAACTTGTTGGTGTTTTGATCAAGTAAGTTCATACGATATTTATTTACTTAGTTTGTTATGTATTCTTTAAATATTGAAGCCTTGTTTAACCTTAAAAGTAGAAATTGTGTTAGAGTAATTATCTGAACAGTGACACGAGTAGGTACACTTGCACTTGGCACTACTCGAGATTTTTAACTTGCCTTATTTTGAGTTGGCAATCTTTTGAACCAAAATAGTTTGGTTATGACTTAGATGATATTGTGAACATATGATGGCCCATATTTGAAGATTCAGTCTTGTGGAGAATCAAATCTTTGAAGATTGGGTTGATCCAAATCAAGCAAATCGGATCTCTTGATTTGTGGAGATTGACTTGAAGACATATCTTGTAGATCTTCAATTTATTCTAAACTTATAAAGCCTTTTTATAAAGTCAATTTAGCGGGATCTTGACTTATATATTAAAATCTTGTGTAAGTTAGAAGGGGGGAGAGTTAGCATGTATTTTATTCATTAAGGAATTTGTTAGAGTATGCATTTTTGTAAGTAAAACAAGTGAGCCACTTGGTTTTACAAACTAAGTTTTTCCCCTGAAAACTTAGTGGAGAGAGATTTGGATCTTAGGTACAAAGGTGATGTTATACCAATGTGTGATAAAACTTCACGTCGGGATGTAGTGCCCTTAGTGTAGTAATATCGTCAATGTACTTTTGATTTTTCAAACAAATTGGTTTAATAAAATTTCATCATTCACATTAATATCTTTTGTATAATGTCCTCGACGATTTTTTCACGTAAAGCAAAATGAAAACAAATATTAGCTCATTGATTATCCAATGCTTAACTAATATTAAGTTGCATTATGTGGTTGGATCATAATGCAAGAAGACAACTTATATTAGTAGATAATCTAAATGGTCCACAGTGTAATCGAATTTGAGCAAGTCAATTAAAAGACTATTATATCATCTATCAAATTCAATTAGGGAGATACCTTATCTTGGGTATTGAAATGGATAACTGCTAAAAGATAGAAACATAGATGTGATTTTCTAGATTGATAGTACATCAGGCAGGATCCAAGTAGAATAAATCCTAGATCCATTTATGGATTTATTCACTCGTGACGTTAATAGTGTGACTTACCTCAATCTTGAGTAAGGTGATGGACTATGTGTGCGTGGCTCGTGTACTTTGATGTATTAAAAGCCTGAGTTCAATTGATACTATAGTCGAAAGCTAGTACGCTGGGTATACTACTTCTGCATGACATAGCTTCGCTTACAATAGTGGAATTCAGAGTGCAACAAAGGGTAAATGATATCCTTTCATCGACATTACATGATAGATGGAAAAGTAATGTAGTCACAGGTCATTTGTCTAAAAATGGATAATTTTATTACTATGTGTTAGTAATTGACTTTTTCATGAAGGAAGATGTAATGGATACCATGAGATAAAATAGGATAATATTGTGAGGGTAACACACATATAACAAGGTCATTAGACAAGCACTTGATAAGTAGCTTTTGTAATGGTATATAATAAAGATAGCTCAATCATGGTACTTTAGTGGAATGACTCCATGACTAAATAATGTTGTAATTAATAGACGAAGAGTCAAACCTTAATTACAACTTATTTGAGCCCTAATTATATATGTCTCAATTGGTCCCTCTGCTAGCTTGGTATATTATTGATGGTTTGCATTGGAGTTGATGATGTGAAAATATGAAAACTACGAATAAGAAAAATAGATTGTATAGACCACTATCCGCAGTGAATGTGTTTTCTCATCATTAATAAAGGATGACTTGGAGATTAAATTAATTTATTCGAATTATTAGTTAATTGGATGATAATTAAATAATTCAAGTTCAAAGAGGAAATTAAATTAATTAGTCATTGCAGTTTCATAAGAACAAGTTAATTAAATTTATTTATTCATAGATTCTAATACGATAAAGTCATCATGATTTTAACGGATTTTAATGAAATTAGAATTGAGTTGAGAAAATAATTTAATTGAGTTTATTTATTTATTTGAATAAATAATATTTTGAGTATAGGAAAATTGTTTATTGGGTTGGATAAATTATGAGTTGGTTTAAAGACAAGATAACGCATATAATTATATCCAATACATGACGAGGCCCAACTAGGCCCGGTACATAGCAGTGGGTGGAGAACCCTAGTCCTAGAAAAGGGTGTTGCCATTGCCTATATATATCAATCCTAGTGGGAGTGTGTTTTTCCTATTAAAATATTATTATTCGGTTACACCTTATTCAAGTGAGACTCTTGTTATTTTCTCTATAAATAGATTTTATGGGCTAGGTCAAATTACACCATTCACTTATGAGGTTACTCTTCCAAAATACAACGAAATTACTTCATACTAAATAATTCCCTTTTTCTTGAGTAACCGGTTTTCAGCCCTAGAAAATTTTCATCGGTTCGAGAATAGAGCCTACACTCTAGCAAACTAAGGTCGAGATTAGAGTTGAAGATTGAGAGGTTGAAAGCCAAGAACGACCTAATCTGCCTATCTAGAAAACACATTATAATTTGAGTAAAAATGTTTATTGCTATAAATAACACAATGGCTCAATTTTAGTAGAAAATTTTAAAATTTTCGTTGTGCATCAAACACATTTTCTAAACCGTATTTTTCCAACACTTAAATCACTGTTTATACAAGGTTAAAGATAGTGGAGTATATCTTTAGACAAAACCTACAAATACAAGAAAATCGAATCACATAAACTATTATATCATATTCCTTTTTGTTTTGTCGTAGTTCCACTTGTTGTTGCCACCGCTCATGACATTGCTCTTAACACTGCTTGCAAAAATCAACCGAATTTTCGTAATTAAAATGCAAAACCAAGGTTGTCTAGTACCAAGGACCAAATTGAATTTGGCTTTGAGCCAAATCTATATTGTTTTTACTAAGTAAGAAAAAGAAAAGAAACCATAGCGGAGCATGTATCAAACTTACTTATGAGTTGGATTCAGTCATGATTTGAAATTTTTATTAGTGTTTTATCTGAATTTGATCAAGTGATATAGACAGTTTCATAATTAAAAATATATATATTTTTTTATTTTGGTTAAATATTTAAATTGGATCAAACTTTTTAGGACTACTTACATAAGAGTATTTTTTTTCAAAATGATCAAATAAGGATTAATTTTTTATAAAGATACTCAAAAAAAAAAATTTAAAAGCACTTTACCACATTCTGTAATATAAAACTAAGTGAATACGGACGTGCGTAGAATACAACATATGGAAACTGAGTTAAATATTATTTAAAAAATAAAAATAAAAATAAAACTTGAAACTTGAAAAACCTTTATTTGAACACATTGAAAAATGTTTGACTATTATGTGAGCTATCTATAAAAGCTTAGACCTCAATTTTAGCATTTAACCATTTATTTCAATATTTTTAAAATTAATATTTTTTTAAAAAACAATTCAATTTTATGTAAAACCTTACCCAATCCTAGACGTAGTGGGTGAAGGAGGCAAGTGATGTAGGTGGGGTGGTAAGTCTGGGGTCTGAGGCTAAGAAGATGTCCCTAGTCCAACCAGCTGGGCCTGCCCTTAAGGTCTGAACCCAAAATTTGGTGGCTTACGACAATGACACCCATCACGTGAGAGAAATGAGAAATGTGAAGGGTGCAATACAAATCAACAACATTGACTCACCCCATTCATTCAAAATACAAACACCCATATCTTTTCCAATCTTAGAGATTCTGAAAGGAAGGTACCCTTTCCTATTTGGTCATTGGAGGATTGCATAAGAGACCCACAAGGGAAGCTAGAAACTAAACTTTTAGGATCCATAATAAACTTTAAATTTTTAGAAAGATTAGAATATAATTTTATAGCGAGAACTTCAATAAAATTTATCTTCTTAAATTCATAATAAAACTTAAATTGTTAAGAGGTAGTAGAAGATGCATATAAAGTCGGTCTAAAAAATGTCTAAATGGCTTTAATTATAAGGATACTAATTCAAAAACATAAATTATAAAGCATATTGATATGAAGAGTAAGTGGTGCAATGCAAATCCATATAGTGGCACCCTTTTGGCATCGTTGTCGCATTCATTGTACGAGTTGAGATGTAATAGTGTTAGGACTCTAAAGATTGTGACCCAAAGTGGGGTTGAAGCGGTATAACGACATAATACTATTTAGCCTTCAATCAAACATAACTCCATGGTGTCTTGAATCCAATTTTTACACTTATAAATACATTCTTTAAAAAATCATCCCAATTAGACTTTTCCATATGCTGGATCATGGTCGGTTTTTTATTTAAATTTATTTTTTTATAAAATTCCTAAACTATTCAAACTTTCTCACCTTTAAATTGAAAAATAATATATTCGAATTTATGTCATTGTAGTTGTTACAACAACTATACCAATCGAGTTAAAGCTGCGTTTGTCTCACTAAAAATAATTTTTAAAAAATGGATTTTTTGTTTTTGAAAATTTTGATTTTTTTTTTCTGTTTGAATGATTCAACGTATAATGTTTTCGTTCTTTAGCAATTTTTGTTAAATCATTTTTTTGAAACTTGTTTTCAGTGTAACAAATCCAGTAAAGTATGTTTATTACATAATTTTACAAAAGTATTTTTGCTACCAAAATTTATTATATCATAAGATAATATTTTATAAATAAATAAAATTTTATAAATAGTTAATAAAATGTCTAATTAAAACTTAATTTGAAATTATATATTATAAATATGAGAGTGGGTAATGACACATTAGAGTGGAAGGGATAAATGAAGTTAAATAAGATTTGAACAAATACTCATATTTATATTATTAAAATAATCATATTATATACTATAAAATATTTATAATATGTAATAATATATATTTATTATTAATATATTTTAATAAAATATTAAGAATATTACTTAAAATTTAAAATTTAAAATTACTGTTTGTAATATTAAATAATTTTATTAACCCAAATTATTAAAACCCTCATTCGATACATGTACCATGACCCTTGAAAAGCAATATATATAGTTTAGAATATTTTCATGAATATGAAACAAATATAATTTACAAAGTATTCACGCACTTACAGTAGGGATATATTCACACCACACACATACATTACGTTTAAAAAGAGTTTACTCAAATAAAGATCTAGATGGATGAATAATGGTTAACTACTAATAAGTGGATTACAAAATTTTAGTATTATTGATTTTGTTGAGCTTTCTTAATTTAACACTTTTAAGAGAAAGAAAGCGATAGATATTAGATTTCCTTCACTTTTCTATCTACACCATATGAGATTAATGAAACATTAATGGCTAAGTTTTTGCTTACAAAATGGTATAAATAAAGTAAATGATGGTGTTTTTAGGGTAGGTAAATAATGGTGTTAAATGTGAAAAACATGGTTAATAAACAGAGGTGAAGATTCTATTTTGGGATGTTGGGATCACCATAAAACATTTAAATTATAATTTATAAATTGTTGATGGTTAATAAGCATTGTGTTATTATATATTTAAATATTAAATATTATTAAATAGTTTTATATTTGATATATTAGCAATATCTATACTATTTATTAAGCTCCTAGTTGAGTTAATGTCACCTTCAATATCACCAATTCAGTCAAAAAATTATAAAAATATCCTTCCATTATTAAAAAATTATATTATTCAAAGGTATTATAATTTTTTTTATTTTAACAAAAACTAATTAAAATATATGAATATATTGGGAGTTAAACCCACACCTATTGGAGTACTGAAAGCTTAAATTCATCACTCAACTCAACTGTAGCTTCGTTTCAATACATTTTATACATTTTTATTTTAGTATGCACAATTTGTTATCTTCATCAGTTGTATATCTAAATTATTATTTAAGCTCCTAACTGAATTGGTGACACCCTCAACCGGGTCATCAACTTGGTTAGGGAAATTTCATTTTACTCACAATTTAATCTATTTTTGTAACACCCTAAACCCGGCTTAGGAGTTTAGATCGAATTCAGGATGCTACATTGGTCACCGAAGTGATCGTGAGAAAATTCTACAAAACCAGTCGACCTTAATTCCATTTCCGAAACCATTCATATCCTTACGAACCAAAAACATTTAATCGTTTAAAATCCATTCAATAAGGTTACCGTTAAGTCTGATAAATAACCAGAATAAATGTACGAATGAAAATCAAGTGGAAATCGTACCCACGCCTCATAAAACCTTACAACTTTCAACAATATAATCGAATATAATTTAGAAAGTAGAACTGAAATAAGCTTTTGAAACCATGACCGTCCGAGACCTCCGCATACCGCGTCCAGCGTCAGAATTCAGAAGGGTACCTGAAAGGGGAAACAGAAGAGGGGGTGAGCTACTCGAGCTTAGTGTGAGATCAAAACCGTCTAACTACAGAATCAGATACAAAAATCCAGAAAACAGTTCAAAAGCAGAACATACTTACAGCACTATACAAATTCAGATGGTAGGCTCGAAACAGAAGTTCCAACAGTTATTACAATTCAAGTCACAACAACTCACAAACAGTCACAAGTACTATCAGTCAGACAAAACATTCAGAGTTCACGAAGTACACACAGACATAGGTACTTTTCAGTCAATCCGTACAGTCAGACTAATGCGTATGAATGTTGTTCAGTTATAAAACCCACCCATCCAGCCAACACACCTCTCCGACCCCCATCACTCCACATAAGAGCTGTTTAAGCTCATCCAACCAATCACACCACATAGGACCTCGTAAAGCCCATCCAACCCTACACTCCAATAATGTCCACGACCCTCAAGGTATTGGGACTACCCTCGACCCTCTGGGTATTGGGGCTAACAGTAAGCTATACGGTGCCATGCGGTAAACCGCGGTACAGGCATACAGTATGAACTGCCAGATCAGATAGTGGGAATACGCAGCGAAGCTAACGTAAATGCGATACAATGCAATGCGGTAAATTGCTATACCGGTAAGTTACAGTTAAACTGCCAGTTTAGATAAATATACGCAGCAAGGCTGATGCGGTAATCCGCTATTAGCATAGTCCACGACCCTCAGGGTTTTGGGACTGCCCACGACTCTCTGGGTATTAGGGCGTTCAGCAAGCAAATAAACTGCCAACTTAGTTCAGTCTCAGTCTTCCTTCTCTTCAAAATCCCACCCAAAAACATTATATGCATATGTATGTGTGCAAACAGATGAACAAAATCAGAGTACAAGGTTACAGACAGTCATTCAGAGACAGAACTCACATCCAGTCAGTCAGAATCAGAATGGTGAATACTCATCTACCCAAATTCAGATTCAACAGCAATGTAACCTCGCAGAATAGTGACTCCTAATCAGACAATCAGACAGAACCATATTACACACACATACCCCGTCAACCGGGTTCAGAATCAAACATGTTACGAACCCAATCACGAATGTCACCTAAACCGAAGTCAGAACAGAGTCATAATTACCCTTACTAAAGCTTAGCCAAAGGTTGAAACACACAGAGTCACAATTACAATTAAATTGACCTAAAATCAATATTTGATGAGATAGGGCCACACGCCCGTGTGCCCCGGCTGTGTGGGACAATCCAAGCCGTGTGGGGGTCCAAACGCCCGTGTCAAGGGAGGCACATGGTCGTGTGACAGAGGCACATGCCTGTGTGAAACAAGGACACGGCCGTGTGAACAGGCCGTGTAACTCACTGTCCAGTTTCGCTAAAATCAAGTGCAAGGCAGACACGGTTGTGTGAGGATCTCACACGCCCGTGTGCCCACCAGACACGGCCGTGTGTCTCGAAACTCATGCCCGTGTGGGATCCCTAAATCTCTAAATCAGTCACACGGCAGTGTGGCCAGGCCGTGTGACACCAAAGCTCAAAATCCCTAATTCCCAAACCCACACGCCTGTGTGCCCAAGGGACACTGCCGTATGAAAATCGACAAAATCCCCAAATCGGCCACACAGCCGTGTGACCAGGCCGTGTGGCACCCAATTCAGCCTAAAAACCCTAACGCCCAATTTCACACGGCCGTGTGAGTCGACACACGCCCGTGTGGCCGCCAGAATGGTCACGAAACCACCCTTAAACAGCCCTGAAAACGTCGCTTTAGCCACCAAATACGTCCCCAACCTTAGCAACATCAAAAATATATCAGAAAATGGAGTATTGCACTCCCTTTCAGCCATAAAAACTCCAAAACCAAGGAGTTAAAGCACTCTCTCGAAAAGCCGAAACAATTACTTGCAAAACAAAAGAAAAGTAGTCAAGGTTCGAATCCCACACCTATTTCAACGACGAAGGAAACGACAGATGAGCAGAAATCCCCGATGCCAAAAATCAAAACCGATCTTTGAGTAATTTTATCAAAAGCAAAAAGAAAAGTAAAAAAGAGCAGAGAAGTAGCAGAAAGTGAAAATAGGAAAAACAAAAAATAAAAATAAACTTATATCCTAAACACATAATTTAATAACTTTAAAAGATTATAATTATTAACTAAATAAAAAACAAAACAAAATAAAAATAAAAAGGTTCTCCAAAAATGCACACCCCAAGACTCGAACCCAGAACCTCGAGGTACACTGACACTCATCCAACCACTAGACCAGCAGACCTATTCTATCACTAAATTGCACGACTAAACACATATCTGCAGCCTCTTCACTGTCCCTATGCTTAAATCCCAAAACTTCTAGGCCCAAAATTCGGGGCGTTACAATTTTTTTCATTTTAATATCGTACATATTGCATGTGTTATTATTAATTTATTTCAAAACATACGTTTCAAAATTTATTGTATGTTATTTTCAAACACACCTCTATATTCTAAATATGTAGTTTCCACGCAAACACATGTAATAAGATTTTTAGTATTTTTAATTTCATAGTTAGAGATGTGAAATTACTAAGTGTCATATTCTTTTTATATATATTTATTTATTATACAATATTAAATATAAGGATAACAAAATTCAAATCCACGTGAAATAAATGTTTTTATCTTCCTTTAGGCTAAATTAGCAATATGTGTCAGTTTTTTTTTAATTAGGCTTATAAGCCGTTTTTTTTTTAAATTAAGGAAATAGGTCATTTTTGGATAAAGAAACGGAAAGCGTGCCCAGTTGGACACGCTTTCCCTCAACAGTCAAATCCAACGGCTCTTTGAACATTGGTCGTGCAACAGTAAAAAAATTTGAAATGGGGCGACAGTCATTTTCTTTTACCTATAAATACCCCCTGAATTTATTTTTTTCACTCACATTCTATTCTCTAAATTCTTTATAATCTTCTAACTCTCTCAACTCTCTTAATCTTCTCAAGTTCTTGTTCTAACTTTTTCGATATTCACGTTTAAAAATATTAGTTTTTTTTTTAATTATTTTGTATTTTATTCATTCAGATTAAGTTTTCATGAATTACAACCTCTCTAATTTGTTTCGACGACAATTACATTTCTGCCGCTCAAGCAGTAATGGTAAGATAAAAAATTAATTTTCATTATTTTTTATTAAGTTAAATTTAAGTTTTTTTTTTAAATTAAAATAATTTTTTTGTCGTTATAAATAGGCAGATGATCTTGTTTTAGAGGCGTTCATACATAATTTGGCAAAGCCTCCTATCACCAAAATTCGTGGTTACTTGCAAGAGGCGGGATTCTTGCATACGTCTTTTATGCTCGGGATTGCAAACTCGATCCTGGACTCATTAGCGTGTTAGTGGAAAGATATAGGCCTGAGACACACACTTTCCATCTTCCATACGGCGAGTGTACAATCACACTAGAGGACATAGTGTTACTACTCGGTTTATCGGTGTATGGGTTAGTCGTCACAGGAGCAGCAATTGTTCCCGGTAAAGAGGATCTCTGCGTGAAATTATTGGGGAAGGTCCCAAACAAGTTTGATGGTGGCCGGATATCGAGGAATCAATTGGTGAAAAATTTCGATAAGCTTCTTCCGCACGTGATCGAGGTCGTCAAAGAACTATACGCCCAAATATTCATCCTTAAGTTAATCGGGAGCATTTTAATGCCCGATAAATCTCGAAATTTAGTACACATAAGGTGGCTACTACACCTAGTAGACTTCAAAGAATGCAGACAACTGAGTTGGGGATCAGCATGTTGGCCATGTTATACCGGGAGTTGTGTCGAGCCGCGGAAAACAATTGATTACGTATGTAATTATAAACACGGAAAACAACGGAGTAAGCTATAAAGCTTAGTAAGTACGTATGTAATTAATAAACAATTGATTACAATGCTTTTAACAATCCTCATTGTAAGCTCTCAAGATACTACCATCATTATTACATAAAATTTCACAATTCATTTATGTTCATCTTGAGTTGTTTACTTGAGTTACAGTCACTAAATCATTTTTATCCGGAGCTACGGAACTCCAAATTAAGATCCAATAATTTTCCCTGAAACTAGACTCACATATTTTCTTACCATAAAATTTCCAGAATTTTTGGTTCAGCCAATCAGTGCAGTTTATTCTTTAAATTCTCCCATGTTTTGCTGTCTGACAGTTTCGACCCCTCTTCACTAAAAATTAACTATCTCATTGTACAGAACTTGAATAATGTTCCCGTTTGTTTCTCTTGAAAATAGACTCATTAATAAATTCAAGAATATAAATCTTATCCCATGATTATTTTTTTAAATTTTTTAATGAATTTCCCAAGTCAGAATATGGGATTCCAAGATCATTCTAACCCTGTCTCACTAAAATCCAAATATCTCACCATATGAAATTATTTTTCTTATCATGTTTATTTTATGTAGAAATAGACTCAATAAGCTTTAATTTCATATCTCATTCAACCTCTAATTCAATTTTCACCATTTTTTGTGAGTTTTCAAAGTGATACAACTGTTGCTGTCCAAACTGTTCTATTGCTAATTTAACTATTTCATGTTTCCTTTATATTAATTTTTCATTTACACACATAAAACACCAAAGTATATCCATGGTTAGCCATTCCAATAACTAGTCATTATCAAATATTTACAAGCCAATCATTGGCCAATTTAAGCTATTCATCAACAAAAAAGACTTAAATATATCATTTCTCAATTTAATTTGGCCTAAAAGCCTCACACACGATCATCAATCACATTTACTACGTATTCATACCTTATAAGCATGGACTTATAATCACAATGTCATTCTCATAGGTATAACTTACTCGTTTACATTCTTACCAAAATTCGATTACAAACCGAGCACATTGCTCATGAGTGTATATATACATATACCTACACTTAATCGTCAGATAATCACATTCATTTTCTTCAATAAAAATACAGCAAATAACATGAATATTCTCATGACAAAACCCCAGACTTTCAACCATTTTGCAAAATAGTCCCCTCATTAGCTAGATTAAGCTACAAAGGTTTCAAAAATACAAAAATCATCAAAAATGGCCATCAAAACCACTTACTTGTGAGAGTTAGAAGTTGCTGAAATTTTCAAGCTTCCATGGCTATTTCCTTGGGTAAGAATCGGTGGAAAAGAAAGAGAAATAAAAAAGATGGTAGCTTTTTTGCTATTTTGTCCTATTACCCTATTAACTTATTTACCAAATTAAACCTTTTAATAACTTCACCAAATCCACCTACTACATGTCCATCTTTGTCTCCTCACTTTTCTATTGGTATAATTACCATGCAAGTGCTCATACTTTTCAATTCTATAGCTATTTAGTGCATTTATCAATTAGACCTCAAGTTTTGCACCTTACGTGATTTAGTCCTTTTATCAAATTAAGCACTCAAACGAGGAAATTTCTTTATAAAAGTTTCACACAACTTTAGTATCATACTGTAGACATCAAAATAATAATAAAATAAATTTTTCGATGTCGGATTTATGGTCCCGCAACCACTGTTCTGACTAGGCCCAAAATCAAGATGTTACAATTCTCCCCCCTTAGGGATTTTCGTCCCCGAAAATCTTACCATAATCTAGATTTGAGATTTGTTTTCTCAGTGTCTTATCAATTTCTCACAAAACTCGATCAAGTGTCAACCGTGTTCGGTAATTGCAACCATACACACTCCATACAAGGCTGTCTTTACGCACAACTAAAAGATTATTATTACACACACTCAATCAATGGTAATTGTTTTTCTCATTCGCTTTCAAATTCTAAAGCACCACAACGAAACATTTCCTCGAGGATCTAAAATTCCCTTTCGGGTTAACTATCTGAAATATTAGAGTTTAGCACGCTGATTGATCTAAAAGTCTCCGACATGTATAATTCAATCTGTCAAAAGAGTAATCTGTACATACCGAGATAAAATGTGCACACTTCTCCACACGATCAACAATAATTCAGACATTATCTTCCTTTTACACGAATTCCTTTGAATTTTTTTTTTATTTTTTTCACCACTCAGATAATAACACAGACTGTAACAGTCCTGAAGGTACTTGATAATCAGTTTTAACCTGTTGATAATTCAGACATCTGGACACATAGTTAGAAGTATCACGTTTCATATTCATTTGCTAGAACAATCGTCTCAGATTATCGTACATCTTAGTACTCCCCGAATGAACAGGTAATTGTTTTATAATCTCAGGGTTTCTTAATACACGAACATCCTGAAACAACGAATAATCATCTGTTCTAATTTGAAATTCTGAATCAGGAGTCAATTTACTTTGACCCTTTTTTAACTTGTGATTCACTGACACATTTCTGGGCTTCGTAAATTCGATGGATACACACAATTTAGTTTCTAACTTAGCTAACGACTATCCATCATCCGATATAATCAATCGTATAATCATCACTTGCAGAGCACACATAGGTTTCCTATTCAGAACATCCGTGACTGTAATCGTTTTCTATGGATAATAATCAATCACCGACTCAAAAGCTTTCGGCGCTTCAAGCCATCTTAGCATCCCAAATTCGCATCTCTTAGAAACATCAAATGTTTTAAATTTCGTGGTCATCGAAAGGTTACATTACTTATCAAATAATTAATGTTGCTTACTATTCAAAGACAATTGCAAATAACTCGAATAATCTTTCAAGCAAATAATCTAATCAAACTAGACATTTGAATCAATCTTGATCACAAATTATGACTTTTCAATTATTAATCAATCGTGACCAAGGCTATATAATCCCCGTATACTAAGCGGACAATAGCCAGGTAGAAACAGAATACTATCATCTCCCGAATTCTATCACCAACTTTTCTTTACAATTCAAACATTATCTCACTGTCTAATTCTCATCATCATTAGGTTTATATTATTCCATCCACTATCATAAACCAACTCGTAAAAACTTCCAATTAGTATATTCTTTAGGTATCATACCTGTATGTTTTGTTTCATCGAAGTTGACTTTTTTTTAACCTTAGCCTTGCATAATCCGAATGATCTTCAAAATGATTGAATATCTCTTTTAGTTCTATCCTTACTTATCGACTCATTCTTTTATCTGGCCACCATAATAGTTGATCCGCTAATAAATTATTTAGTCTCTCATTTGTGAGTTCATTTAACATAATTCTCATAAAATTTCATCATAACACACCAGTTATTTTAGGCAATTTAACACACATATTCACGGTATTCATCCGTATCCTTTGTCTCTTCCGAAAGTTCATCCGAGAATTTCCTCACTTTCCATCATTTTAATAAATATCAATAATATTCACTCACATTTCAAATAATACATTAATATGTAAAAACATAAGTAAAAAGGATGTATCATTTACATATAAACTTACTCATTTCAAATCTTACCACATTCCAAATACATATCATAAACATTGCTCACATTTACATGCACTTATACCCTGCACTTGTCATCACATAGTCACATGTAATTTCACTTAGTCAAAGTTTCCCGATGAACACTTCAGAATAATACCGAATACACGGTGGTTTCGCACATAGCCCACCAGTAATAATAAATATGGTGGTATCGCACACAGCCCACCAATAATAATAAATACGGTGGTATCGTACACAGCCCACCAATAATAACATATTCACATGCTGCCATGGTCAACCCATGGTCTTTATCGTTAATCCATCACATGTCTCTAAACGAAAGTACCCATTTCTAGCGTTCTACTCGGTTCACACATTTAATTCCTTTTTCATAACTTCTCAACATTTATAACATTTTATCTGTTGCATAAAATCACCATAATTTATCGAAATACAACATTCAACCAGGACAGTAACATTGTACCCAAAATTCTCAAATTATGGTTATTTCATTTTATACATCCTCACATAAATATTATGAACTCTTATTCGTACCTTACCACATTTCAACTTATCACAAACATATTTTCAAACATCTTAGTGTCAATGTCAGCATTTTCAAAAATAGCTCGGTTGGAAAGCACCTCTATCTCAACAAACAATTTCGTTAGAGCCCGGAGATATCACACTATCACGGTCTACATATGGCATGTATAGCTAGACTCTTACTCAGCTAGGTTAGTCCGAGAACCGACTAAACCATAGCTCTGATACCACTAAATGTAACACCCCTTACTTGTGTTCAACGCCGGAACAGGGTACAAGGCGTTACCGGACAATAACATTTGTGACTAAACAATTTCAAGGCATAGATTTTCGTTTAAAATTTAAAACTTTTATCTTATATCATCAAGTCCCTAAAATGGGGCTACGAGGCCCAAAACAGGCTTTGGGAGCGATTCGGGATTAAACCGAGAACTTTTAAAACTATTGAAACATTTAGAAAATTTCCTTATTTTGGAGAGTCACACGCCCGTGTGGGCAGGCCGTGTGGTTACACCCGCCCGTGTGGCCCAGGACACACCCGTGTAACTCTCTATTTATGACGTCATCATCCATTTTGGATCACACGACCAAGTCACACACCCGTGTGCTAGATTGTGTCCTCCACACGGCTGAGACACACGGCCGTGTCTCTGCCTGTATGGTCAAAAAGTTGGCTATTTTCCAAGCCAATTTCTACCCTATCATGCCCATACTTGAGTATAACTTGAATGACACATTTCATGACATATGAAAGCTACCAAAACATACACCACACATACGTAACGAGTCATAGCATACAATTTACTCAATCCTGGAATACATCCTCATGGGTTTATAGCATAACCAATTTATTTGGTCACATTAAATGACCTTATACAACAATGAACTCCGAACATCAAGGTTTATTATTCTAGGACAACTCATAGTAACATACACACATGACCAAGTTCCCTATGCATTCCATAACCTTAAGTATAACATCATCGATACCTAAATTGTAAGCTTGATAGTGTGATAGATTCTCCGGCGACTTCCAACCAGAGCTAACCTGAGTACATTAGAAACACGGAAAACAATGGAGTAAGCTATAAAGCTTAGTAAGTACGTATGTAATTAATAAACAATTGATTACAATGCTTTTAACAATCCTCATTGTAAGCTCTCAAGATAATACCTTCATTATTACATAAAATTTCACAATTCATTTATGTTCATCTTGAGCTGTTTACTTGAGTTACAGTCACTAATTTATTTTTATCCTGCGCTACGGAACTCCAAATTAAGATCCTCTAATTTTCCCTGAAACTAGACTCACATATCTTCTTACCATAAAATTTCCAGAATTTTTGGTTCAGCGAAACAGTATAGTTTATTCTTTAAAGTCTCCCCTGTTTCGCTGTCCAATAGTTCCGACCCCTCTTCACTAAAAATTAACTATCTCATTGTACAGAACTCTAATGATGTTCCCGTTTGTTTCTCTTGAAAATAGACTCATCAAGAAATTCAAGCATATAAATATTATCCCATGATTTTTTTTTACAATTTTTAATGAATTTCCCAAGTCAGAACAGGAGATTCCAAGATCATTCTAACCCTGTCTCACTAAAATCCAAATATCTCACCATATGAAATTCTTTTTCTTATCCTAAATATTTTATGTAGAAATAGACTCAATAATATTTAATTTCATATCTCATTCAACCTCTAATTCAATTTCCACCATTTTCGGTGAGTTTTCAAAGTGATACAACTGCTGCTGTCCAAACTGTTCTATTGCTAATTTAACTCTTTTATGTTTCCTTTATATTAATTTTTCTTTTACACACATATAACACCAAAGTATATCCATGGTTAGCCATTCCAATAACTAGTCATTATCAAATATTTACAAGCCAATCATTGGCCAATTTAACCTATTCATCAACAAAAAAGACTTAAACATATCATTTCTCAATTTAATTTGGCCTAAAAGCCTCACACACGATCATCAATCACATTTACTACGTATTCATACCTCATAAGCATGGACTTATAATCACAAGGTCATTCTCATAGGTATAACTTACTCGTTTACATTCTTACCAAAATTCGATTACATACCGAGCACATTGCTCATGAGTGTATACATACATATACCTACACTTAATCGTCAGATAATCACATTCATTTTCTTCAATAAAAATGTAGCAAACAACATGAATATTCTCATGGAAAAACCCCAGACTTTTGACCATTTTGCATAATAGTCCCCTCATTAGCTAGATTAAGCTACAAGGGTTCCAAAAATACAAAAATCATCAAAAATGGCCATCAAAATCACTTACTTGTGAGAGCTAGAAGTTGCTGAAATTTTCAAGCTTCCATGGCTATTTCCTTGGGTAAGAATCGGTGGAGAAGAAAGAGAAATAAAAAAGATGGTAGCTTTTTGCTATTTTGTCCTATTACCCTATTAACTTATTTACCAAATTAAACCTTTTAATAACTTCACCAAATCCACCTACTACATGTCCATCTTTGTCTCCTCACTTTTCTATTGGTATAATTACCATGCAAGTGCTCATACTTTTCAATTCTATAGCTATTTAGTGCCTTTATCAATTAGACCTCAAGTTTTGCACCTTACACGATTTAGTCCTTTTTATCAAATTGAGCACTCAAACGAGGAAATTTCTTTATGAAAATTTCACATAACTTTATTATCATACTGTAGACATCAAAATAATAATAAAATAATGATGTCGAATTTTTGGTCCCGCAACCACTGTTTCGACTAGGCCCAAAATTAGGATGTTACACGACGGCCTGTTTAGAGTACTTGTCGTGGTTCAGAGTTGTCGGCAAGCCGTATCTATTATTGGTAGAGGGAAAAAGTAGGCAACTTCGTCAGAAGAGGCAACGATGATCGCCCTAACAGCAGCGTAGGTCCAGACGCAGTTGCCTGATGAGTTTGTCATCGGCTTCGCTCGAAGAAGCGCCGCCTATGTCTACGCAATATCCTGGTCAGTTCACTCCACTTATCCCTATTCATTTCACTAACCCCGTGTTTCTATCACAAGCACCGCACTACGCACCACTACCGCACGTGCTTGGTTTTTCTGTTCTCGCAGAAATATATTTTGGGGCATCGACATCCCACACATTTTACACCCCTATGCCGACGTCGATACAGATGCATGCACTGTCACCGATGTAGACGTCGATTTAGCAGCCGATGTTAGTGTTGATGCCCGAGTCAATTCTGACGTATCCAAGTTTTATGGAACCTTACGATTACACATAGATAGTGACACAAACACCGCCCACATCATTGGTTTATCAGGGTGGGTCATTGGCGCAACCGTCTGCCGTTGGAGTAAAAGATACACGATGGAAGGCTAGGACGACACCGCACTCGAGCATAGAGGAAGGCGATGGAGACGAATGCGAAGATGAACATGAACACGAAGACCAAAATGAACACGATGATGATGGTGGAGACGGAGATGAGCAAGAGGGTGGGGGTAAAGTCGATGATGATGATGAGGACGATGGCAACAATCAAGTTTATAGGCTCGCATATTTGGTTGTACGCAGAAATCCTCCTCACGTCTGTCATCCACCGCTCTGCGACACACATTCTTCCCAACGACACGATTGATGTATTTTTTTTATTATTATTGTAATGTAAATATATATGACATAAATAAAGAAATCATAATTTTTTATTCCAACACTATATTTGTCTTCGTTACATTCTAAAGTAAGTTATGTGTAAGTTAATAAGAAATAACAAATTTGAAACACCAAAATAATAGAAGCATTGTAAAGAATATATATTCTCCGAAAGAAAATAATGCTATCAACGTTTAGGTCCCAAAGTACCCCTCAACACAGAACATGTTGTCTTTGTATGCCCCGGGTTCCTATAGTACCCGCATTTCCTCTATTGACCGTCCCTCTCTCGAATATCTATATTGTTCTATATCCAGGTGGTATTCCAACGACCTTTCGGAACGTAATGCAGGTTCATGTTCGATGCCAAATCGCACAGCGCGCTGGACATTAGCGACCACATACTTTCATCGGGGGCAGATGGGAATTCAGGACTCCATACTCTATGCATGCGTTCTAGACTATACACATCGTTGATGTAAGGCGTGCACTCAATTCTTAGGTTCCCACATGCGACAATTACATGTGCACATGAGAACCAAAGTGCTTGGAACCTCCCACAATCGCAAGTCCCTCCTGTTAGGTCGACACGATATGATGCCTCTAACATGTCCTGGTTCGACCAAGCGTGCTTCATGACTCGAAATTCCAAGTTCCAACGCGAGTGGCACACTGCATACATAGTGTTTATTCTCACCATATTTTGTCTGATTTCTTTCATTACATCCTAATACCAAGTATGGCCGCCCGCTATCTGTCCAACGTACGCTGTCGCCCTTTTTGGAAACAACGCAGCCAGACGAAAGTATGTTTCTTTCACAACCAAAGTTATTCGCAAATGACGTGTCCCCTTTAATACATAATTGATACACTCAGCTAAGTTTGACGTCATGTGCCCGTACCGTAAACCCCTGTCATACAATTGCCTCCACTATTCAAAGGGTATGTTAGCGAGGTATGCCACATCGTAGCTGTTGATAGCACCCAAGTTGTTCAACATTTCATGGAAACGATATTAGACGAGCTCTAACCTATCGAGAAAAGCATACCTATGAATGCAAACAACAAACAAAATAGGGTACAACATGACTATGCAGGTAGTGCCAATTACATACCCATGTCAATAATTGTATCTCACTTACTTTTCGAAGGCCATTTTGTGCTATAGTTGGATCTGACATATCGTAAGCAGTACCTACGATGGGTGCGATCCTAAAGGTTACCATATCACTCAATCGCGGACATGATTATGGTTCCCCTGTCAGATATGACACATATGTCGGGTTACGAGCAAACGCGGCAACGCAATCGGCTCAAGAAGAAATCCTAGTCGTCTGCCATTTCTCCAGGAGTTATTGCAAAAGCAATTGCCAGAATCCTATCCCGCCACGACATATGAAATGTATGTATTATTAGGCGCATTATCACATCCCCGACTCATCAAAACTACCTATGAAATTTTGCGGTTTCAATCGAAAATCCTAAATCCTTTTAAAAAACCCTAAATCCAAAAAATCCTAAACTTAAAAATTTTTTAAAACCCTAAACCTAAAAATATTAAAAAACTCTAACCCTGGGAGAGAAAAACGGAAAACTAAACGCGCTTTCCATTTCTCTTTCCAAAAACGACTTATTTCCATAAATTTCAAAAAATCGACTTATAAACCTAATTAAAAAAACCCAACATATATGACTAATTTAGCCTTTTTTCTTAATTCAAGTCAAAACTCTTTTTATATATATTTTTATTTTTTATAATACATCGTAATTATATATCACTCTCTCAACTTTGCTTTGGGAGTTTTTAATATTAAATATGTTTTAATTATAATTACATAATTTAAGCTATAATTAATATATTATAAAATTAAAGAAAATAAAAAAAATCTGCTAGTATCAATTTCGAAGAACTTTGTTATGACTTACGAGGCGTTTGGCAATCTCAGGGAAGTGAGGACTGACGAGACTAGAAGCGAAGATACAGTAAACGAGGTCGTATAGTTGTTTTTATATGTAACCAATAAAAATAGTCAACGTGGCACTCTCTAGACCAGTTGTACTTAGACTAGGATAGTCCCGAGCAGTTACTGGGGAGGTGGTCGACAACTCGATACCTTATTTTGTGGACATCAATGCCCTTCCCTTTTTTATCCTCCACGTGTCCTCCATCAACGGTGCCGATCTCTTTATTCGTATTGTTAATCGATTTCCTAATCCCTCCCTGCTACCTGATCCCTGGGTTTTTTACTAAACTAGGACAGAAAAAACAAAAATGTTCGAAAATAGGATGTGTTTCAGATTATTTACCAAAATGGGTGAAGCAGGGTGGTCACGCCACTCCCATAGGCGGCACCACCTGTCAGACTTCTCAAAGAAAGCAAGAAAGAAACTCGCACAAGAAACAAGCGAAACAAAGCGAAGGTGAGGCATGCATGCAAACAGTGGAAAGTGAAAAATGGAATGGCAGAGGTGGCACCAAGCTTGAACAATGGGATCCCATAGGCGGCACCAAAAGCAAAAAATGGACATGCAGAGGCGGGACCATGTGCTTAAATTCGCCCCCCGGGGAAACTTGAAGCTCTAAGCAAGAGTGCTTGAGAAAGAAAGCAGCAGCAGGAAGAAGAAGAAGAAGGTGGTGGCGCCAAAGAAGAAAAAAAGAAAGAAGAAAGGAGGTTACGGGAAAAAAAAAGTTTTAAAAATAGGTAGATTTTTTTTTTAATAATATTTATGTTGTTTTTGAATTGTTTTTATATTATTTAATTATATATTAATTATAATTGTATTAATTATATGTTGTTAGTTACTTTAGTTTAGTTTATATTATAAGTATTGTGAGTTAGGATTAGTAGGTTAAGTGTAGTAATTTAGTTAGTAAGTAAGTTAGTTATAGTATTATTGTTAGTTAGTTTGAAACCCTAAAAAATTATTTTGATTAGTTAGTAAAGTATATATTAATATGTTATTTTATAACTCTTTAGTATATTGTTATTAGTTAAACTTTAATGATAATCGTTTATAGTTAGTATATAAAATTGTTATTATTATTATTGTTAGTGTAATATTGTTGTTATTAAAAATGGTAAATGTTATTTTATTTAGTATTATATTATTATTGTTAGTAAATAAATATTATAAGTATGGTTAGTATAAAAGAACATTAAAATAATACATGAAACATTATGATTGAAAATAAATAATATATATTTTGAAAGTAATATAATTTGTTCAGAAAATACAAGTAAATGGTCAAAATAAGTGATTTTACTAAATCTAATAGTATTTTATTGAAAATTATAAGATTTGAACACTTAGGAAATACTGAACGAACATAGTGCCAAAATAGTGCCAAAATTTTTAGTTTTGTTTTAAAGATATTTTGTTTGTTTATTTTGAATGTTAGTAATTTTTGTTAGTAATTTATGTGTTTATATTAATTAATTTTTATTGTGAATGGTATGTTTTAAATTTTGTTTGAGAAATTTTGTTTATTTTTGAAAGATTGACCACTCAAGATGGATGATCGGCCAGATATGCGTTTATTCGATGGAATCATACTCGACAACAACCGTTGGATGCATATTTGAATGTCGGCAACAAATAGCAATGAGATTTAATAGAAATGTATCGTTGGATGATATGAAGCGAAGGATAAACGCAAAAATCGTTAGACGGTGTGGGAAAACGATATCGAGAATTTTCTACAAGTTTCCAATTTCGGCAGATCCGATCAAATTCACAGAAATGGAACTTGTAGACGACGAAGACGTGGAGACAATGATTGCGCTTTACTGTGGGAATGGGAGTAACAGAAATGCACCGATTCACTTATTTGCTGAGTTAGCCGGTATTGAGGCAAATGAAGACACCAATGCATATGGTGAAGAACATGGAGCTCAAGAACCGTGCATGGTGCCTCCAAGATCGTATGTTGATGATGAATCGAATATACGTCGGATTGATATCGATCTTAATATTACACCCGATATTGATGTGGTTGGTGATGATAGACACGACAGTAGTGATGATTGTGGGGAAGAGGTCGATATTGACAGTGATCCCGATATGGATGATATACCTGATGATATTGACGATGAAGACGTGAATGACGATTGGAACATTAGTGCGTCTTCTGTCGGGAACCATATGCGATGTATTACGATACACAATAATCCTGGGCCACACATGTCACTCATAGACCCCGTGCGCAGTAGCGTATGGTAACCGAAGTTTCAGTACCACTGAAATATATCCCGCTCACCGCTCACCGTAAATTCCGATCATGAGGAGTTATTCGTAGGCGAGATTTGGAAGTAAAGAAGAGTGCGTATCTGCGATTAAACGGTATAGCATGGATATATCAGTGGATTACAAAGTCGCAGAGTCTAAATCGACACTATATATTGCAGAGTGTTGGAAGGCAGCGGACGGATGCAATTGGCGGATACGAGCTGCATTCATTCAAAAATCACAGATGTGGGAGATAAGAAAATTGGTTGGGCCTCACACATGCAGATCGACACGTATGACAGAAGATCATGGAAAACTTGATTCCAAAACTATATGTACGTGTATCATACCAATGGTGAAGGACACGCCGACTATTAAAGTTTCGGTACTGATTGCTGAAATACAAGCACGATTCCAGTATCGAGTATCATATCGAAAGGCGTGGATAGCTAAACAGATGGCAATGGAACAATTGTACGGAGATTACGATTCATCGTATAATGAGCTACAAGGATGGATAGTTGCCATGCGAGAGTACATACCGGGAACTGTGATTGAGTTACAGACACGACCTTTTTACGGCCCCAATGACCAATTACAGCCGGGGAAAAGAATTTTTCATCGGATGTTCTGGACGTTTGATCCATGTATACGGGCATTTCCACACTGTAAGCCGTTTGTGCAGCTGGATGGGACATGGCTATACGGAAAATATACACAGATCTTACTTATTGCGGTTGCTCAAGACGGCAATAGGAACGTGCTCCCAATAGCATTTGCAATAGTAGATAAGGAGAATATGGAATCTTGGGAATTCTTCTTGACCAACCTGCGGAGGTATGTTATTAACAACGATAATATTTGCATCATCTCCGATAGAGGGAAAGGATTAATTGCCGCAATTAGGCGCTCCGGTGTGCCATGGAGATCCGCTTTTATCGTATCCGCCACATTGCGGCTAACTTTCTTCGAGTATAAAAATCCAAACTGGAAGAGAGAAGTGGTGAAAATGGGTAAAGGATAACCTTATATTTTCAATATGTATAGTTTAATGTTTTGTGTTATCCAGATACCAGTGAATCGACATTTATTAAAACATGTACAGCGTTTGAGTTAGAGCCACGAATTTTTCGCCAAATGATGACTCAAATTTCGAGAGTGACATGGCAGTCAAGCGAACAAATCTTTTCGAGAGTGGTTGGGTACAATGGAGCCGTGGCAATGGGCTCAAAGTTTTGACGAGGGCTTTCGTTATGGTCAAATGACCACAAACTTGGTGGAGGGGGTCAACGCTGTGTTGTTGAAAACACGACATCTACCTATTTCATCCGTCTTCTGGCTACATTCTACAAAGTTGGCAACCTTGATGCCAAGAATGGGTGAACAACAAGTCAACCAGATGGATGCGGGACACGTGTTTGTGGAAGATGTCAGGGATGCATTGATTGCAAACCGCCGGATTGCGAGGTCGATGACTGTAGAAATATATTCACGACAAATGGAAACTTTTCGAGTTGTGGAGTCTATAGGTCGTCGACCGGGTTTGCCACCTAGGTCTTATGGAGTCGACCTTCTAAAATGCATACGATCAAATGCAGGAGGTTCCGCACACTTCATTATCCGTGTGCACATGTTGTGGCGGCGTGTGCTAAAGCGAACCTTAGTGTTGAACATTTTGTCGATGATGTGTACACGCCGGCGTACATTGCGTGTCCGGGGAAATGAGTTCCCCGTCCGCCCCGACATGTCTACATGGGAGGTGCCTCGACGCCTTTCGAGCTTGTCCTGCATGCAGCGCGCCCGCAGAATCCGAGAGGCCGTCCCGCAATCATCCGTAATCCGTAATGAGATGGACTTTAGGGAGAAATCGACGGTAAGCGCTGTGGAATATGCGCAGTTAGCTGGTCATAATCGGCGTAAATGCCCTCAGCGAAACTATCATGTTGGACAATCGTCACGAGCGACAGGGAATTGAGCTTAGTTTTCATTAATTTCAACATTTTTCAGATTGTTATCATGCATATTAACTACCCCAGGTTTGAATTTATTTTTTCGTTGTATTTTTCGAATATTGAAATGTGGAGTATAGAAATGTGGAGTATAGAAATGTGGAATATTGAAATGGTTAAATTGCAACTAGATCCCATGTGTAAAGTAAACAAATCAATTTAGTTGTTGGTGTACAAAGAGTCATGGTGTCATGTCTTAAAATCTTGTTACGAAATTTTAAAGCTCCAAATCATCAAAAATCATAACAATATTAAGTAATTATAGCTACAAATAACCAAGTTAATTTCCTACAAATAAAGTATAAACATCGTAATATTTACAAATACAAAATACAAGAAATTCAAGACCTAAGAAACACCTTAAAACTGATGGTTCGATGGTGTAGTCCTCGGTGTGTACTTCTGCGGTGGTCGACGTTCACGTCGTCCGTGCCTGCGACGACCAACATCCTCGTCAGTCTCCGGTGGGGGCCAGGATGGCGGTGTGCTAAACATGGCTGAAAAATCATGTCCCTCGAAGGGCATAGATGAACTCGAGCCGATGGACTCGTCGATGCGATGGATATAACCCAGATACGAGCCGAGTACCGTCTCGCGGTGTGTAAGATCCGAATATATCAACCCCGTACTGGTATCCACCTCCTGATGACGAGCCTGGCACATATGGATGATACGAATGTGCATCCGAATGAGATTGTAATTGCTCAGCCTCGGGCTCGGCCTCCGGCTCGGGATCCGGCTCGGCCTCCGGCCGCCTCGGCTCGGGATCGATCTGCACCTCGGCCTCCATATCTACCATCGCTCGTATGCCCCCATGCCGCGCACATGTGGGGACTACACGATGATCGTCCTCCGAGTATATATGGCTTCCCATACTAGAGTACCATTGTATGTACTCTAATGGAGGTTGAAGACTGGAAGCCATATCCATCCGAGGCATTCGGGACATGCGATCATTCCACACCGCAATAAATTGACCATGCCTAACCCCCCAATCCAAGTCTGGTCTCCCTCTCTTATTTTTGCCATGAACCTCTCCCACCTGGCACGGCGATTCCGGGATGTATTGGACGCAACCTCTCCCGCCTATGTCTCCGGTCGTTGGGTCTGTCGCCCGACAAAGCTCATGGTACAACCACGTAAGGACTGCGGATCTCCAACTATACGAGCGAGCATTGCTTAAATCAGCCAATAGGGGTAGGTACTGAATATGAACCGTATTATTGTTTGCACCGGCATCGTTATACCCCGATGATGTGCATAATGTACGCCGACTTGCGCACATCAAGTCGCCTTGGTGGCATCGGTGATATATGTTGGTACCTCGCTCTCTCAACCATGTAAATTTTAATTCAGTAAAATATTTTCCATTATTGTCGTCGACGAGAGTGCCCTAGTAGGCTCTCACAAAGGGTAAACGGTCACCTACCGCACTTCACGCCCGTAACGGGACTCCCGCAATTGGGAGCCCAAGTCTGCAGATGCAATATCCTCTAGAGTGATCGCACTCTCCACACGAAAATGAAAAGTGTGGGTCTCGGCGCCAACGCCGACTAGTGCGAATATTAAATCATACCGCAAGTCAAACGTCCGGATCGATCTTTCTGCGACCCGAATCCAAATTGCTCTCTATATATGGCATCGATCGTTCATCCGGGATTTTTACGCCATTCACCCGGGCGTAATAATACACGGTATGAGTCCTGATGGTGTTAATTCATAAAAATATTACTACTTATGTAGAATAACATAATTTATTATGTAGCTATTTTGTTAATATAACTTGTAATTAATGAATAACAATACATTACCATATTATTAGCAATACGTCGCATATGTGAGGAACTTTACTAATCAATGAAGCCATTTCCGTCTCAAATCAATTTTTACCTACATAAAAAACAATAAATCTATATTCAATTACTAACAAATAACATGCCAATACTAATCATATAATAAGAACATCATGTAAACGACGCATAATAAATATAATATTTTATTATTTATACAAACATCATAATATTAAATCAAGTATTAATTATTGTTTTTTACCAACAATGATAATAACTAATAATAATATTTCCGGTTTCTTAATAATAATATTATATTAACATAGCTAAAGTAATAATAATAATTTTTACGATTCCTTAATAATAATATTACGTATCGTATACCTTTTCTATTACGAGCCTTTGTCCGTTTTATTTTATATTATTTTAGTACATAATAATTCAAATATATTATTTACAGACACATTTTAGTGCATAATAAATCAAATATTTTATTTTACTATTTTTGTATTTTATTATTTTATATTATTTTTTTTACTACGTAATATTTCAAATGTATTGTTTTATTACTTTTTATATATCAATTTAGTAAAACCCACTTATTTTAACTATTTATTCGTATTTTCTTTTTTCTCAGATTCTATTACTTTAAAAAAATATACTATTTTCGTATTTTATTATTTTATATTATTTATTTTTATACATAATATTTTATGTATTATTTTAATGTTCTTTATACTAACAATAACTATAATATATTACTAACAATAGTAATATAATACTAAATAAAATAACATTTACCATTTTTTACTAACGATAATATTACACTAACAATAATAATAATTGTTTTATACATATACTAACAATAATAATTGTCCAATTTCCAAATAATGTTATTAATTTGTTTTATTTTAATATTATATAGAAATATGAAAAGATGAGAATACTTTTATAATAATGTTAATTACCCTTTAAAGTATATGTATTTTAGTAATTTTATAATTAAATTAGTGTCGAGTTGACTCGTGTCACTAGCTCAATCAATCACTTTATATATAATATATATCTATCAATTTATATATTTTGTCTATGCTCTCTCTTTGGGTCATTTGTGGTTTGGATGAAATAAATTTATTATATTTATGAGAATGGCCATGGAATTAAATGAAAGATTTATGAAGTTGAAAGAGGATATTGATGGGGGGTGAGAGGATGATGGTGCGAGGGGGTGGGTTTGCCAGAGCATGTGCCGAGGCAAAAGTACATATTTTTCTTTGGAAAGTGAAAGTCTTTTGCCATCTGTGGATCACGACAATGAATTTCACTACTTCTGCAACGTTTGCGTCAATGGGTGTGGGTATATTAAATGTGGGTTTTGGACACCCTTTGGGGCTGGGCTTTGGACCATAGGGTTTTAGGTCTAGTGGGTTAGGGTGGTTTAAATTAGACGAGGGACTTATGTGGCTGGTTTTGGGGACATTGAACATTGCAATGGTCGGGGTTGAGCTTTGCAAGTGGACATGAGCTATGGGCCTGTGGGTTGCCCTATCTTAGTGTCTTGTCATTTTTAGATTCACTGACCATTGTCTCTCCAAGATTGCTTTCGTGTTCCCATATGCACTTCTTTCCTTTTCTCATTATTTTTCAGTTTGACTTTTTAATAGGTTGGAATGTCGGCTGAAATTGATTAATTGATACCATTTGTTTTAGTTGATTTGATGAAGTCAGAAGATTGATTATAACAAATAAAACTAGATTTTTTATTCGTAAGTATGCATGGATTAATTTTATCTATTGTACTATTTATATTTAAAAAATTATTCTTCACACTTTCATAAAAAAAAAAAATTTAAAATTATGTTTGAAGCAAGGAAAAAAATTCACTAATCGTGCTTATTTAATACATATGTTCTAAAATAGTTAGATATGAAATAAAGAATAATTAGTATAAATTTATATATGCAATTTAAAATATGGGTAAAAACTTTTATAAAAAATAAAAAAATCTTTAAAATAAACAAAAATATTTCTTTTCTTTTACCATAAATAAGATATGTGAGTGACTAAAAATTACCAATTGTAATTAGTTTATAGTTAACTAATAACTAAAACAAAAATACTCCAACCTAAATGAGCCAAGGCTACGATATAAATATCGAGATTGATAGCCTAAAAATATGCACTTACATCATCTTATTTAATGGATGTGTGAGCTCCACTCTTTTTTACCACTTTTCCAATTCCATGAGTAACTGAAAGAATATCGTTAGTTGGTATTAGCTCAAAAAAAATAAAACCTTTGGAAACTTATTTTGGTATTTTTCATATATGTTTTACCATTCGTGTTTATGGTTCGTGATTGTCCTTCTCGATAATGTCGTTTTTAAAGTTCGCATTTGCAATTCTCCTTAGAAATACAATATGCCTTATCATTACACCAATCACGTACGTGTTAATAACTTAGGAAAAACTTTAATCTATTCAACAAGTTACAAGTGTATATCAAATTTTTTAAAGGAATACTAAAATTTCTAAGAGTATATCCTTAGATATTTTGGTATTCTAAAAAAATCTAAGGAATACCAGAATTTCTAAAGAAAATAATTAGAAATTTCAGTATATAAAAAAATTCTAAGGAAATACCGATAACTTTATGGATAATTATGACAATTAAAGTATATCAAAATCATGTTACACAAGCTTTTACTAAAACTTTTAAGAGGATATCCTTAGATTTTTTTTATATATATACCATATACTAAAAGAATATCAATATTTTTATGAATCCTCGTTAAAAATTTTGGTATACTAAAATCATGTTACAAATCCTTTACCAAGATTTGGTATCAACGCATGAGAGGTGTTCTTTTAGAGCATCTTGTTTGATTGATTTATTGAGTATTCCTTGTTGTTTAGTTCAACACTCCTTTTAGGTATTATTTGAGGAGTTTTCATGATTTGCATGTGAGGATATTTTAGGAGAGTGATGTAACAATTGGGTTCAATATTGAAGTTGCAATTATCTGTTGTTGTAAATGTAAATTAAGCTTTAGTTAATAGGTGATTCGGTTTAATTATTGAATATAATCATTCTTTAAGCGAGACTCCATAGAATAAGACTAGTAAATCCAAACTATGTTAACAAATACTCTCATTATTTTGCACCAAGAATCACTTTGTCATAAACTTTTCTAAAAATAGTTTAAACATTAAGTTGGTACAACCGCAAATTGATGCTCTTTCAAAAAGTACATTTTATCAACAATGGTAAATATTGTCAAACTTTTCAAAAGCACTTTTGAACCTCAATAATAAACTGACCCTAGACTTAATCATGGATCGGATTGAGTTGGGTTCGGGTAGGCTGATGAAAAATTTTAAGCTCGTTTTCTAGGCTTGACCTGAAAAATAGGCCTAAAATTTTGCCCAAGTCCAGCCTAGATTAAAAATGCTAAACCCAAGCCCGATCCGATCCGCCCGTATTAATTTTTTTAGATTATTATTTTTATATAAAACAAATTTAAAAATATAATACATCAAATACACTAAAAACATTAAAATAAATGTTTCCCAACAAATTAAAAATACATTAAAAATGCTTCTAAAATAGTAGCAAAATTAACAATAAAATAAGAGCTATACAATATTCAAACAATAATAACAGAATAGTACTAATATAATAGCGAAATGGCATCAAAACAGTAGCAAAATGGTAGCAAAACAACAACAAAAAAGAAAGTTTAGGCTGATTCGAGCCGGGCTAGGCCTGGACCAAAAAAATCCTACTCGAGGCCTGACTCGTTTAGAAAGCGGGCCTTATTTTTTGTCCAAGCCCATTTTTAGGGCTTATATTTTTCCCCAAACCTTCCTACGTTTCGAAAGAGCCTTCAGGCCTGGGCGGGTGGCCTGACCTATGATCAGGTTTAGCTGACCCTAAAATAAAATTAAATAAAAAGCATGCTTCTTATAATTAGATTTTTAATCATCTATAACACCCCTTACTCAATCCGATAACATATCTAAACAGCAAATTTCACATGAAAAAATTTCAAAACTTTTTCATAACATTCAAACACTTAATTTATTATTATTGGACTCAATTTCAAACTTTAAATTTCATTTTTGTGTTTTATTTCGAAATTGATACATATATTCATCATCTGAACTTATTCTGTAACCTTAAAATTTAATTTTACTTATTCACACTAATTTATCACAAAATTCATATACGTAACCTAAACAAGTATTCCAAATCACACACAAATTATAGCCAACCTAACTTAGCAAATTTTAAATTTTTATATGATTATTTCCATTTGATATAATTTAATCTCTTAACTTAATTTCAATATTTTCATTTAACAAGTAAATATATTTTATGTCCAATTTAATTCTTAAAATTTTTCCAAAAATTAGAAAACAGTCCATGGACTTTCAAATTTAACAGTTTTTAAAAAACATCCCCTAAAATTCCAATTTTGTAATTTTTATGATTTAGTCCCTAAAATCCAAATTTTCACTGTTCTATAATTTAATCCTTAAAAAAGAATTTATTCCTTCTAAAAACAGTCCAATTTTCCATATTTTACAAATCAGTCCATTTTACCAGAATTTCTATATTTTAAAATTTTTACAATTTGGTCCATGTAACCTTGAATCTTATCAAACAATGTTCTCTTTTCAAATTCTCATGTCCCATAATCACACAAAGTAATTCATGCATCTAAATTCTAGATTTCCATATCTCAATTCTCATAATTCAAACTTTTCTTTTTTTACAATTTAGTCATTTTTCCATTTTTATCAAATTAACCACTTAATATATATATTCATCCAAACAATGTAAAAAATAAATATTTACCACTTCCAACATAATTATCATTAAAAATAACCATTTCTAATTTCAAATATTCATAGTAAAATCATCCACCAAATTATTCATAATATCATTTACCATTCACTTCATACATAAACATAATACTTTCATCACTTTAAACATAGAAAATAATTATGCATACTTAATTCTTACAATTTCACATCAAATTATACAATTAAATAAATATAACATAATAATAAAACAACTTACCCATGTTTTCTCTCATTTCCATCTTCTTTTCATGCTTCCATGGTTGGTTTCATATGAAAGAACACTTTTGAATTAGGCTTTGGTGTGAAATCTCACTTTAATTTCACGAAAATTTCAAAGATTTTAGGTTGAAAATGAAAAAAGGATCAAATTAAATTAAATGTAAAACTTTTTTTTTTCCTCTGCTCTCTTTTTTCCATGGATCCCATTTTAGGGATTCTTTTATGGAAGAGAATATTTCTCTTCATATTTCTATCATTTTTTTTCCTTTTCTTTATTTAACATTTAATTATTTAATTAATTTTATCAAGAGTTCACATTAGTCACATGATTTTAATTCAAGGCTATAATTTCTCTCAAAAAAATCACATTTTTTATAATTTAAAATTAAAAAATAATATTTTATGACAAAATGACCAAATTACCCTTTAAAATATCTTTTGTTGTATTTAAGACATAAGGGTAAAATAGTCATTTCACCATTTTCTACCATTCATTTATTTGACACATGGCATACTTACGTGTCCTAAGTAATTATTACTTATGTAGATGTCATTTGTTCATGGTATAATTACAATCAAGCCCTTTTCTCATAAAATGGTAAAATTACACTTTAGTCCCTATACTTTTCACCACTTTTCAATCTAGTCCATATCTCAAATTTCCAACTCCACTTACCAATTCATATCAATGTCACATTCATAAAAATATTTCTTAAAATTTTGCCCATTTTTCTAAAATGGTAAATTTACACTTTAGTCCATCTTTTACTAATTTTCAATTTAATCTTTACTAAAATTTCACTATTCATACTTTCTTTCCAATGTCAAATTTTAAGTTTACTCTCATTATTCAATTGATAAACTCTTAATTTTTGGGAAAATTTGCTAATTATCTTTTGTAATACTCCTATTGGTGACATTGAGATTTTTGAGGTGTTACATCATCTCTCTATATAAATATCTCATATTGGCTGAAGAGAAAAAATTGATGATCGATGAAAATCAATGAATTTATGGGAACTAAAATTCCTTAGTTGTCAATTCACTCATTCGACTAAAAGAGAAACTATGCTTAGGAATAGTTTTTTTTTTTCTTTAGAGAGTTTTAATTCAATACTTGTGTTTGGAACGATGCCCACACATCGTGTGATCCGTAAGTTCTAGTATAATGGAGAAGATCCAATCATTTGAAAGCAAAAATTAATGTTACGTGAGAATCTGAAATCAATCTCGTAGGATTATGTAGGGTTAACTTCGACTGGAGTTTTATAAATACTCAGACCACCTTTTTGGGTGAAATCAATCTCGTAGGATTATGTAGGATTATGTTGGGAGTCAGAGTTTTGGTGTTGAGAGTCTTGGACAACAGGATTGGTGGCAAAAGTGACCTAAAGAGGTAGAGTAAACCACCAAGGTGGAAGAGTGTATGATAGTATGGTAGGAGATGTTGGATCTGGTGCCCTAAGTGTAGTATTTTCATCTATGTATACTTGTCATTTTTTCAAACAAATTAGTTAATAAAATAATTCATGGATTACATTAATATACTTTGTATAATGTCTTCATGTGATTTTTGCATGCAAAGCAAAATAGAAGCAAATATTAGCTCACTGATTGTCTAATGTTTGAACTAATACTAAGCGGTATTACGTGGTCGGATCGTAATACAGAAAGACAGCTTAAATTAGTGGACGAACGTAAACATGTCCTTAGTCTAATCAGAAATGAGCAAACCGATTGAAATACTAATATGACGTATATCAAGTCCAATTAAGGAGATGTCTTGTCTTGGGCATCGGAGCGGATGATTCCCAAAAGATAGAGATATAGATATGACCGACTGGACTGGCAGTACATCGCACAGGACCCAAAAAGAATATATCCCAAATCCTTTTATGGATTTATTCACTTGTGATGTTCAAAGTGTGACATACCTTAATCCTGAGTGGATGACGAACTATATATGCTTGACTCGAATACTTTGATGTAAGTAAAAGCTTGAGTTCAAATAGATAAGGAACTGAAAGTTGATGCGTTGGGTATATGAATTCTGCAATATGTAGTGTCATTCACAATAGTGGAATTCATAGCTCGAGATATGGGTAAATGATATCCTCTCATTGGAAGTACATGGTTGATAAAAAGTAAATGTGGCCACGGGTTGTTCGTTTTTGTGATGAATGACTTGATTACTACTTAATAGTAATTGATTTTTCATGAAGGAAGATGTAATGATTACTATGAAATAAAATAGGATCATATTAGAAGAACAAATTTATCCCAAAGAGATTAAGGATATCTTATAAGGGTAACACACTTACAACAAGATCATTGATCGAGTTGCTTTCGTAACGGTATGTCATTAGGGAGAGCTCAATCACGATACTATAGTAGAATGACTTCGTGACTAAATGAGTTTATAATTAATAGGCGAAAAGTTGGAACTTAATTATAAATCATTTGAGCCTTAATCACATATGTCCAATCGGTCCCTCCAATAGCTCGTTGAAACTAGAAATAAATTGCAAGTTGAATCAAATTAACAGAAATGGATAGAAATGGTAAAGTTAGAGAAATGATAAACATTTAGAAATGAATGTGGTTTTCTCTAAATGGAAATGACCCAAAAAATGAATTTATGATTTTTTGAATTATTATTCATCAATTCAATAATTGAAGTTAAAAAATGGAAATAAATTAATTGGTCATAATGAATCTGTGAATGTAGAAATAATAAATATATTTTCTCATATATCCTTTTATGGTAAAGTCGTCATGATTTTAGCAGAATTATAATTGGGTTGAGAAAATTATTTAATTAGGAAATTAATTATTAATTTAATATATTTATTTTGGGATATAGAAAAACAACTATCGGGTTGGATTGAATTATGAAGTATTGGGTTAAAAGTTTAGAAAGTACTTGTAATTTGCTTCAGTGGTTAAGTGTTTTGGGTGTGTGTGTGAGGTCTTGGGTTCAAGTCCCACTTCTGTCAATTTTGTTATTTTTGGATCCAAGCATTATCCTTGTTCAGTGGGCTTATATTAAATTGCCTGTAAATTTATATTAGAATGAGTCTGCTGGTTCAAGTTGTAAGGGAATTGGTGTGTTGGGGGTCTTGTATTCGAATCCCCGCACAAGCGTAGATATTATTTTTGCTCGGTTATCTAAAAGAGTTTCGGTGGAGCTAAACTTCTAAGGTAGTTGTGAGTAGTGGGTTAATTGGAGAGATATGGGGGATTGTGATATTATCTTTATTCTATTTTTGTTTTCTTTTTTCAAAATTTCATTTTTCTTTCTCCTTCAGAATTTTGACGTGAGTTTCTTCCTCCTTTCTGTTCTCTTTGGCAATCTGTGCAAATTTTTCTCTTGTTCATCGTGCTATACTCGTTTTTGTGGTGCTTACCGTGGGTTTTAGGTAAGAGGGTTACTTCCGTTTCAATTTTTAGTAACTGTTAGATATACCTTTTCTTGTAATGTGATTTCGGCATAGTTGGGGGTTTGATTCTTGCGGAATCCTTGTGTAGGAGAAGGCGGTGGTGAAGGAAATTCGATCTGACGGTCTAATCGTGTTGTTATCTGTGCTAGTTGACGGTAAGTTACTTGCGTTGTTTCAAGATTTTGTGGTGACTCGTAAATTGGTTGCTAAGTGATCAATGGATTTTTATTTATTAGGTTTCGGAGGGCTCGGGGTTGCTGTAGCATCTTAAACGAACTAGGTGTGTACCCGAAACGCGGAAGAACGAGCTTCAACAAAAGCCGAAAAACCTCACTGTCGACGCCACACAGACGTGTGCCTGGCCGTGTGGCTGACCGTGTGCAAGATACAGCCGTGTGATCGATATGGGCAGGGCCGTGCGCAAGACACGGCCGTGTAGTAGCCGGAATGTGGCCGTGTGAGCCACACGGGCTAGGCCAAGTTAGGCGTGTGGGCCACACGGGCGTGTGGGCCCACACAGGCATTCCATATGGACGTGTGGGTTTTTGGGCCAGGCTGTGTGGGCTACACGGGCGTGTGGGCCCATATTTCTAAAATTTTCCTTAGGATCGCACGGGTCGTTCCAATCGACTGTGGGCCTACCGTAGGGTCAGTAAGGGCTAACCAAACCTTAAAACTATAGATCTAATAGTCTGATATTCTGTTCTGAGTATGATAATGCTATGCATGTCTGATTATTCTAATGTCTGTACATAAGCATGTTGAGCATGTCAAGTATGTTATTCTGTATCTGTTTCTGTATATGATTGTGGGGTGGGATTTTTATATGAGGAGGAAGTATTCTGTATGGCGATCATCGCCTATATTCTGGCAGTTTGGCTGCACATTATCTGACATGTGTCGTAATGGCACAATATGGTGTGTAGGGATGGGTGGGTGTTTTTTAACCCCACATGGTGTGATGAGATGGTCAGAGTTGGTGTGTAGAGGATGGGGGTAGGATTCTGTATATCTTATCTCAGATATCCGATTACATTTCAGATTCGAAAAGAGGCATGAGCCTAACTCTGTATCTGTATGTTTGCATGCTTAATTTTGTTAGGTTACACACTGAGTTTACGAAAACTCACTTTCGTTTGTTTATTTTGTTCAGGTAATCCACAGACTTAGGCAGCTCGGTGCGATGGAGTCTCTCGGTGACCACGAGTTCGTAAACTGATTAGGTTTATGGTTTTTATTTTAAGGATCATTTCTGGATTTTTGTAAAAATTGGACTCTCCGAACTTTTTGGTTGATTTTCTTTTGGATTTGGATTTTCGATTTAGTACTTAATTTGCTACTGATATCTAAAAACTATGGTTTTTATTAAAACAAATGTTTTCTAAAAATACGAACTGCTTTATTTGAATACAACGTTTTCATAAGCTTCCGCTATAAAACACGTTTTAGGGCAAATTGATTAATTGAATAAACGTTTTGACAATAGATAAAAGCAAATAAGAGTTGAAAAACTGAAATGGTTTTAATGTGTAAGATTTCTTTATCAAAACCCATTCTTTGTGACACCTTCGGATTTGGCCATAACGTCTAGGCCAGGTTTGGGGTGTTACAATAATTAACTAGGGTTGCTGCCCCACCTAATCTTAGTTAAACTAGGAGTTCGTTTTTTTTTTTATTGAAATAGACTTATACAATTCAGCAAGGGTTTAAACTCATCTCCCTATAAATAGATGGCATCGGTAGGGCTAAATATATAATTTTAAGATATTGTTATTCTGCCCAAAAGTAGTGAGACTTTATTCTCTAAGTATCAGTTCTATTGTCCGGAATAGCAATTCTATTGGTTTTTTAGAGAGAATTTTGTTTTCCCACTAAAAGTAAAGTAAACTATTTCCGGTTCTGTGTTTGATTCAAATTGTTCGAGCCCACACTCGAAGCAGTTCGTGGTACGAGAATAGTGGAGAAGGTTGTTCAGTTGAAAGCCAAGAAAGACAAGGATTTGTCTAGTCGAAAACACAGATGTGATTTTAGTAAAGGGTTTATTGCTATAAACATCACATACCGACTCGATTTTCAAATTTTTTTAATTTTTCGCTATACAAGAAAATCGTTTTCAAACCAACAGGAGAGTGTCTCTAGGGAAAGAGGATAAAGCACTAAGTGGAGGCTAAGACCGGTGTGGTGTCATTTGGTCAAGAATTGAGGGTTGGTTGCTCCATAACCGGTTCAAGTGGTTGAGTTAAAGTAGGTGGTTGAGTCTTTATTTGGTTTGAAGGAAGCTCTGTTGTAGTGTTTGTTGGGTTAGTAGGGTTATCAGTTGAAGGAGTCATGGTTTGATCCACGCTCACTGCATCAATTGTAGATACAAATGTTCAACAAGGGGAAGAGAGAGAAAGGAGATGATGATGGAGACAAGGGTTCAATTCACCTGAGAAAGGTAAAGAGCCAAAGTAAGGGAGTTAAGGGGAGAAGACTATAGTTGAGCAAAATGCTTAGGGTAGCTAAAAGGGAAGAAGGTCATTTCTTATTCGTGCCCTAGGGTAAATAAAGGAAAGGTCCTCATGCCCAATAGTGCCCTGTCACCGACAATACGGGTGGTGGCCCACTAATGTGGTCAACCAGGTGGCAAATCCGTTATGTGTTTATTGTCATCAAAGGAAAGCCTAGTCTGACATTCCCTTTGTTAATATAATACGATATTGTTAGGTCTCAGTGGTCCCTTAATAGTCCCCTCTTGGTGATAAGTGCGTACCCACTAATAACATGTGACATAATAGGTCTCGCTAATAGCATGTAGCCCAGGATATTTAGCCTTATGGAATGTCTAAGGCATGCAGGTGGCTAGTCACAGAATGACCAATCATGTAGTTAAAGGCGAAAGGTCGTCCAAAGGTACTTCTCAAGTGACTTCTTACATCACCAAGTGTAGAAATTGGGTAAAAATATAACAATTATATATAATATTCATATATCACTTAATAATTACATCAAATGTTGTACTACTCTACACACATCAAAGTGTTGAGTATGTTTGTATCTATTCATCAAAATAAACATATAATACATATTAAAGACATACTAAAAATAAAAGGAGTCTCCATTATTTGTTTAGGTTATTCAAGGTGGTGGCGAATCATCCATGGCAGCAAGACGCCACTGTTGGTGGTTTCATTATCTTCCTTCTCCCTTCCATTGGAGCTGTCGCAATACATGCATGGCACCAATTTAGTTAATCACTTCAATGTATGATATCATTATGAGAAATTTGAGTTTTAAAATAATTTTAATAAGGAAAAAATTACTAATTTTTTAATTTAATGATTCTACTAAATGGACAAACTACAAATTTTTAATTCAACTCATCCAATTGATCAGTTGCCGATTTTTAATTAAATTGATTCAACTAACAAGTCCATTTTTTAATGGATTTATTGACTTATCAAACCGAATAAATCACCGATTCTCGCTAAACAGGCAGATTGATATCACCTCTGCCATCAACAGCATTGAGAGACAGACCTGATGTCAAGGGGCAGAAGCATGGAGGATGAATCTTGGCAATTGTTGTTCAGCTGCCAATGTGCCTGCTCCACATTAGTTTTCTCCTTCTCCTTCAGCTAAAGAAGGGCATTTTAAGTGCAACTTACACAATAAATAAGCTAATAAAAAACTCATCAGCTTCACAGAAATTACATTTGATTAATTTTTTACCTGCTTTGCAAGTATGTTATTCTGTTCTTGCAGTGCTTTGTCCTGCATACGGAACAAATCAAGCAAGCTCAAGTTCATAATTTCATATATATGCTACTTGGATTTGGATATTACTATAAGACATGGATTCGTATTAGACAGGAATATGAGATTTTTCATATATTTGGAGAGTTATTAGAGAATTATATCCTATATCACGTCTGATATATTTTTAATATAAGGTGTCGGATTCTTTAAAAAGAAATAATGAAAAAATCAGAGCATAATATATGTTAAAATAATACAATGAAAGCTGGTTTTGACATTTTTGGTTTAGTAGAATATTTAAAATGAGCTCAGGAATTAGATATTTATAAGAGAAACCATGGCATACCTTTTTCTGAAGCTCAGAAATTGATTCAACCATAAGTTGATTCTGCAAGTTAAACATTATCAAGTATCAACAGCCAAGTTATGTTGCTGCAGAATTATAAGCAAAATTACATGCATGCATAACTTCTCGTACAAAAGTAAGATTTGATATTCGAATTTTGAGTTTATTAAAAAAATTTAACTAGAGGGGCAAATTTAAAGGCAAGCCTGGACTCTGACTCTTCAAAAATGAAAAATGATCTATTTAAAAGATTTTTGAATTCACCCGACGCTATTTTTAATCAATACGATAATATATTGGACCAATTTAAAATATAAATCATGAAAATCTTTGACACCAAGGAAAATAATGTTTTAGTATATATATTGTTGGAGTGATTTAAACCTTTTTGGATCTTATGCGTTTAAGGGCAGAATCAAGTTGTTGCTCCAAATTTTGAAGCTCTCTAAGACTCAAATTCTGAATATCTTCTCCTTCGTAATGCCTAGAAATATAATTAATTATTTTAGTAAAAGAGAAAGATGCATGCCTTGAATGTATCTGAAATTTGAAGCCATTGGGGGTACCTCAGGTTTCTTTGTAAAGTCTCCATTCTAGCTTTAAGTTTTGCATGTTCCCAGGTCCAGTTTCCCTGTATTGAAATCATCCCAACGTCAACAAGTAGAACAGATTTGGTGTCTTCAAATTTTTCAAGGTTTGATCCATGAACATCCCCTTTCAAAATGAAACCAAAAAAAGCATGTTTTAAAAAAAATTAAAGATTTGTAAAATGAAGTTTAGGAAGGTTGAGTTTACATTTTGTTGAATTTCATCTGTAGCACATTGGATCTTAGTATACGAGTATCTTTCATATCGTTCAAGGATCCTTTCCATGCTGCACAAGAAATAAAAGATCGTCATCAAAGATTTAAAAATATAAAAAAAATCTTAAACGGGTGTTCAAAATGCATCAATTAAACTTTTTGATTAATAATTTCCGTTTTTCACCATTAATGTGCGTAATAACTATTATGATGTTGATGTAACAATTTAAGTCAACAATAATAAAGCATTCAAAAAATATATAAATTCTTTAAAGTTTCAAGTAATAATTAAATATTCAACTTTATTTCAATTTAGATATCCTGTAACATCCTAGGAAGGGCCTATGCATTTTTCAGATCAATTGTATGAAATGACAAGTCTTAAGTATTATGAATAAATTTTTGATACTTTTGGAAACCTAGAAATGAATGAAAATGGAAATGAAAATGAAAATGGAAATGAAAATGGAGATGGAAATGAAAATGGAAATGGAAATTGACATTTTTGGAAACCTAAACATTTTTGGAAATGATCCAAAAATGGAAACTTGAACATTTCGAGAAACTTGGATATATGAGAGAAATAAAGGAGTTTTATTCACATAAATATGTGAATAATAAGAGATAAATAAAGGAGTTTTATTCACATAAATATGTGAATAATAAGAGATAAATAAAGGAGTTTTATTCACATAAATATGTGAATAATAAGAGATAAATAAAGGATTATTTTCTAATGAGATAATTGAGGAGATAATTGATGGATTAAAGGCTTTTATCTTTTAAATAAAAGAGATAATATTATCAAAAGAGGAGTGGTGGCCAAGTAAAGGACTCCTAGGTCGATAACTTTGGCTATAAAAGGAGGACAGGAGGGCTACTCATCAACATTTGCTCCTCTTCCTCTCTGCCGAAATTCTCCCTAGGCAAAACCCCTCTCACCGAATTTTCATTAAGCAAAAATCCTCTCTTTTTTCTTCTTTTTCTTCTCCGTTCTCTCTTGTTAAGTTGAATCTTTGTGGATTCTAAGAAAGAGGGCAATCATCCACAACATCAAAAGGGGATCTTTCGGAAATCTAAGGATCTAAGGTAAGGATTATAAATATAAATATGTGGTTAAAGATTATGATTCACGTTTTCAAAGTTAGATCTAATCTAACACGGTTATAGGATTTCAACAGCTTATAAAGGAATCCTCTTCAGATTTGGAATCCCATCATAAGGTAAGGGATATTCGGCCAAGGCATAATTTGTTTAAGTGTTTTCCATTATTTCAAAAACCAAAACCGACATGGTTACATACCTAGTATTAGCCGATTTCAAGGAAGAGGAATTTTAGCAATCTGTTGGGACTTGATTAAATCAATTCGGCAACTAGGTAAGTAATTCTACTTCTAGTAGGATTTGGTTTTAAGACCAAATAGGTTTATTTATATGTTTTAATTAATGGCCGAATATAGGAGTGAAAGATCTAGATCGGTAGATCGCTCTCTACGGGAATTCACGGAAACTATTAAGCGAAAAAGGTGTGTACTCTTACTAACTTTCAATAAATTGCATGGCAATCATTAGATATGTAAATATGTAACAAGATGTGAATGTGGCTAAGCACCACAAATGTGGTAAGGAGTACCAGTGCACGTTTCCTACTTTTGATAGGATTGTGAATGTGATATAGTTTGAACATGTGATTAGTAACATGAATGAAAATTAAGTATGTGAAATATGTTATGAAATAATTGGGGCATTCGGGATATTTGTGGAGGAAGAAAGTGAAGGTGATGACTACGGTCTCACCAACGTAAAGTGGTGACTACGGTCACATAAAGTGAAAAGTGGTAACTTCGGTTACATCCAAAGAATACAGATGTCTAATGACACAACATAAGTGGGCGATGAGCACGCCGACCGCAGCGATCGCCTTCGATGGTGTGTAGCGGATGGAGGGTCAACTTAGTAGTCCCCGCGGTTATGCAGGTTGGTACGGGTGGTGTGTAGCGGATGGACAAATAGGTTTGGATTTGGGTTGCATCATCCTTTATTTTGTATGAACATGATATTGATATGACTTGTATGCCTGATTTGTTGGAAATTAGTACTATGTACACATTGAGTCTGTTGACTCACCCGTTGGGGAATTATTTTTCAGTGATGAGCAAGTAATGGACCGGGTCGGCAGGAGCTAAAGGTGGCCATGCATCGCTTGAAGAAATTATTTGGAATTTGGACTTTATGAAATTTTAGTACTTTAAACTTTATTTTGGGTTGAATGATGTAATAAGGCCATAAGGCCCAGTTGGATTTTCTTTATTCCTGTTTATTTTTATTTAAATATGATACAAATTATGTTTGATTAAAGATAAGTAAATTTATTTCTTTTAAAATAATAAACCCAAAAATTATTTTGTCACCTTATTTAAGTTGGATTTCAAATTTATTAAATAGGTTTCAAATTAAGCCCAACCTAAAACAATTTTTTTAAAATTACACAAATTTTCTCTAAGTCATTTAGAACATTGAAAACCGATTTATTTAAGGAACATACGATCCGGTCAAGCTCGTGGGTTTTGGGTGTGGGGTGTTTCAGATTGGTATCGAGCCCGCTTTAAAACTCTCGGCCTGTGGCTCGGGCCCAAAACGTTTTCAATTCGAGCCCAAATGAATTTCTTTGAAATAAGCGTGTTTTATGGCATGGCACCTAAGTCTCCGACCATGATCCACCAGTGTAAAGTACCTTTAACCATCCGTGTGATTATGTGAATTATGAATTGTAAAAGGGTAGCAAAGGCATGGAACGTAGAATAGTGTGATAGGAACTTGAACCCCAGGATTAGACTACTCAAACACTTGAAACTCATAAGACTTAATGAACTTAACAAACCTATGACTAAGTTATTAAGCTAGGGTGTGGCAACCCATGCGCATGTCTAGGATTGGATCCCGGAAGAGCACAGTATTTAAGCGGTCCTAGTGACTCACCTCCTCTTCGCAGTATCCTACCTGTGCGTAGCTTCGGTTCGCCCTAACTCGTAAGGCTCGGTGGTGTGGCAACCTCTCATGCGCATGTCTAGAAAGGTCGGTGAGAGCTTGGTATTTAAGCGATCCAAGTGACTCACCTCCTCTTCATTCGAATCTCGCTCAGCGTAGCTTTGGTTCACCCCGACCAAGAGGGCTCGGTCATAGGCTAAACACAAAGAATAAAACCCGAAAGGGACTTAGCCGCTTTTCTTTTATAAAAAAAAAAAAAAATGTATAACCAAAATTTAGTTTTAAAACTCTTAGAAACTTATGAGAACTATTTTACAACATTTTCTTCTAAAAAAAAAAAAATACCCTTGGTTTATAAAATGACCAAACCACCCATAGTTTTAACAAAATTTCATTACTTTATCAAATGTTCAAAAACCCTAATTTGTAAAATATCAAACTATCTTGATTTTGGAAAATTACAAAATTGCTCTAACTTACAAAATTACCAAAACGACCACGATTTCCAAAATTTTTACAATATCATTGCTTTGAAAAGTGTAACTCTCAAAGGAAACCTCAATGTTTTACAATCTTGGAAAATATCCTAACTTAATAAATTTTACAAATTTACCCTGATTTTTGGAAAAATTATCAAAATACCCCTGAGATCAAAAATTATCGAAATACCCTGGATTTCAAAATTCTTCCAAAATTTCCCGGAACTTTAGAAGTACCAAAATACTTTCATCAAAATCACTTGAACTTTTTATTTTTGAAAATTTACGAAAATACCCCATCAGAGGATAAAATTACGAAAATGCCCTAGGTAGTGGAAAAGCAAAATAACGAAAACAACAACAAGAATTACAACGTTTCTTTGAATGAACGAAAGTTCATATTTGTTGATGGATGAATGAATGAATGCAAGATCAGTATGCATGTATGAATACGAAAGAACCACTCTTAAACTCTTCTTCATAAGATATCATCGCTGGGTAATAAGTGAAACAAGAATACTAATACATAAAATTCCTTAATCGGATCTCGCCGATAATGAGCTCAAGAGGACGTGGTCGCCGTGGAAGAGGTAGAGGAAGGATGACTCATTAGATCGGGACAAGGTTCGACAATGAGATACCACCACCACCATCACCCCTACCACAATGTTGAGCAAAGCGAGGCTCGCATGAGGAAGATGCCGTGGTCGCAGTCGTGCTACGAGTTTTGGAATTGGTGGTGGTGCGAGAAACAATTCAGAAATCGTAAGTTCAGTGCTGAGCAGCTCCGTGCTAATGGAGCCGAAATGTTTTAGAGGAGTATCGGGAGTGGCACCCAAAGATACCGAAAGCTCGGTTGAAGCAAACCGAAAGCATCATGGATGAGCTCGACTTGACCCCGAGGAGAAGTTGAAAGGGATGACGGCACTTTATACGCGATGAAGCGTATCAATGGTGGTTAACCGTTCGGGGCGGTGCCACGGCGGAAGATCTCGACTGGAATATGCTAAGGAAGCATTTCGGAAGAAGTATGTGGGAACGGTATATAGATGAGCAAAGGAAGGCTTTTGCAGGGGTTGGTACAAGGAAGTAAGTCCATCACCGAATATGAAGCGGAATTCTTGAGGTTGAGCCGATATGCCCGAGGAGTAGTGGCAACCGAGCATGAACGCTGTGTTCGTTTTGAGGACGGACTTAGGGACGATTTGAGACTTTTGATAGCACCGCATCGTGAGCGGAATTCTCTCGCCTTGGTGGAAAAGGCTAAAGTGGTGAGGAATTAAGGACGCCACCAAGCGGTGTGGATGTAAATAAGCCCAAAAGAGGTTTTGGGCCATCCGAAAAGGCCACAAGAGGCCTAGAGTTGACAGCCACAAAGTCAACAGTCCGGGTACGGCCGGCAATTTCGCCCTTGTGAACATTGTGGAAGGAAGCACGGGGAGAGTGTTGGAAAAGGCGGGACGATGTCTCAAGTGTGGGTCCAAGGACCATATGATTAAGGATTGCCCCAAGCTATTAGATGAGAGCCAACCAGCACTCGTAATGCTAACCAGCCGGGTAGAGGCGACAGCACCTCAAAGAGGTCGTGGGTGTTGGCCAACAGAGGTAGTGGCAGAGGCCGTGGAGCTCGGGTCGAGGTGCACTAACGCCAAGCAAGGCAACCGGATTTGGTTTACGCGGTTCGCCGAGGGGAAGAGGGAGACGCGCGGGATGTTATAACCGGTACGTTCTTTATTCATGACAAACCCTATTTTGCTCTTATTGATGTGGGCTCAACTCATTCCTATGTTGCATGTAGTGTGGTTGAAACACTAGGCCTAGACTCTGAACTTTCGATAGGCGATAATCGTAGTAAGCCCTTTAGGCCAACGGTGAGGATAGATAGGATCTTTTCTGAATGTACCCCTAGAGATTCAGGGAGCGAACTTTCGGGCTGACTTAATGGAATTACCCTTCGGAGAGTTTGAGCTTATACTTGGAATGGATTGGCTAGTAGAGCATCGAGCCGTGTTGGATTGTGCGGCTAAACGTATGGAACTAAGAACCCCGAAAGATGAGGTAGTAGTGATGATCGGAGAAAGGAGGAACTACTTGTCTAACGTAGTTTCGGCACTGAAGGCCGAGAAAATGGTTAAGAAAGGATGTAAGGCATTCTTAGCCTTCGTGAGTGCGTTAAGAGGAGAAGAGGAAGGTGTTAAGGAGTTAGAATAAGTAAGGGATTTTGAGGATGTATTTCCTGAGGAGTTGCCCTAATACCCCCGATAGAGAAGTGGAATTTGGAATAGATTTGCTACCAGAAGCAGCTCTCTGTGTCAATCGCTCCCACCGAATGGCACCAAAGGAGTTAGTGGAGCTCAAGGCTCAAATCCAAGAGTTGTTGGATCGTGGGGTTCATTCGACCCAGTGTGTCTTCGTGGGGAGCACCGGTTCTCTTTGTGAAGAAGAAGGATGGAACTATGCGGATGTGCATAGATTATCGTCGATTGAACAAACCGACCATCAAGAACAAGTATCCTTTGCCAAGGATAGATGACTTGTTCGACCAACCGAAAAGAGGCAAACAGTTCTCAAAGATCGACTTAAGGTCGGGGTATCATCAACTGAAAGTGAAGGAGGTGATATTCATAAGACCGCTTTTAGGACAAGGTACGGTCATTTTGAATTTGTGGTGATGCCGTTTGGGTTGTGAACGCACCGGCGCGCGTTCATGGATATGATGAATAGGGTTTTCCAACCCTACTTGGATAGATTCGTCGTGGTGTTCATCGACGACATTTTGGTGTATTCAAGACGGAGGAGGAGCACGATGAGCATCTCCGAGTTGTGTTAGAAGTGTTAAGGGAAAAGAAGCTTTATGCCAAATTCAGCAAGTGCGAATTTTGGCTCAAGGAAGTGGCGTTCCTAGGACATGTGGTATCCGCAGAAGGAATAAGAGTGGATCCTTGGAAGATCGAGGCGATTTGGATTGGAAACCACCTAGGTCGGTGGCTGAAATCGAAGTTTCTTAGGCTTGGCGAGGCTATTACGAGAAGGTTCGTGGAAGGATTCTCGTCAATAGCCGCACCTTTGACAAAGTTACTAAGGAAGGAAGTACTGTTTGTGTGGACGGATAAGCAACAGGAGAGCTTTGAAAAGCTTAAAAGGTCTTGTGAAAGCTCGGTGTTAATTCAGTATGGAGGCGGTGTAAGGACTTCAGTAGTATATTGTGATGCTTCGCACACGTGGTTAGGCCGTGTGCTAATGCAAGAAGGAAAGGTAGTCGCTTATGCATCTCGACAGTTAAGGCCGCATGAGGTGAACTACCCAACTCATGACTTGGAACTCATGGCGGTGGTTTTCGCCTCAAAGTTTGGAGGCACTACCTTTATGGAGAAAGGTCGATGGTTTACACGGACCACAAAAGCCTTAAGTATTTGTTGACTCGTAAGGAGTTGAACTTGAGGCAACGAAGGTGGGTGGAGTTATTGAAAGATTATGACTGCTCGATAGAATACCATCCGGCAAGGCGAATGTGGTAGCCGACGCTCTAAGTAGGAAGGTGGTGTCGGATTTAAGGGCTTTGTTCGCTCACTTAAGTTTGTATGATGACGGAAGCTTGTTGGCGAGTTACAAGTCAAGCCAACCTGGTGAAGGAGGTGAAAGAGGGACGGTTGGCGGATAAGGACTTAAGTACTAAGTTCTGAGCAAAGTACGGCAAGGAGGATTAAAGGATTATGGCGTCAATGATGAAGGAGTCTTGTGCTACAAGGAAAAGGTTTGTATGCCGAGGATAAGGAGTTGAGACAAAGGATTCTTCGGGAAGCGCATGGTAGTCCTTATGCTATGCATCCCGGAGGCATCAAGTCAGTATAGAGATCTAAGGAACAATTTTGGTGGTCGACACAAACGAGAGGTGACTGAATTTGTGGGAAGTGTTTGACATGTCGCTAAAGTAAAGGTGAACACCAAGTCCCATCGAGATTGCTTCAACCAATTGAGATTCCCCAATGGAAGTGGGAAAGAATTACCATGGACTTAGTTAGTGGACTTCCCTTACGCCCACTAAGAAGGACTCGGTATGGGTGATAGTGGACCGTTTGACCAAGTCCGCACATTTTATCCTGTGAGGATCGACTATTCCCTTCAAAAATTAGCCAAGTTATATGTGGCGGAGATCGTGAGGCTACACGGGGTACCGATGTCGATCATCTCTCGATAGAGACCCAAGGTTTACGTCTCGATTTTGGAAAGCACTTCATCAAGCATTAGGCACTAAGCTAGACTTCACTACGGCTTTTCATCCACAATCGACGGCGATCGAACGGGTTATACAAGTGTTGGAAGATATGCTAAGAGGTCAGTGTGTGATGGATTTCGAGGAAGTTGGGAAGATTACTTGCCTCTAGCCGAGTTCGCCTACAACAACAAATATCGAGGCAAGCATTCGGATGGCACCATACGAAGCATTGTATGGAAGGAAATGTAGAACACCAACTTGTTGGACCGAAAGTTAGAGAACGCCGCGTTTTGGGTCCAGGTTAGTGGCGGAAACCGAGGAGAAGGTGGAATTAATTCGGGCACGGTTGAAAGAAGCTTCCGATGAAGACGTAAGTCGCACGCAGACCTTAAGAGGAAAGAAATTGAGTTTGAAGTAGGAGACCAAGTGTTTCTAAAGGTCTCACCTTGGAAGAAGGTTATGCGATTTAGTCGCAAAGGGAAGCTAAGCCCAAGGTTTATAGGGCCCTATCAAGTAATCTTGGCGAGTTGGGCGATGGCATACCAATTGAGTTGCCACGAGTTGCATCAAATGCACGACGTATTTCATGTGTCCATGCTACGTCGCTTATCGATCGGATCCGCTCTCATGTGGTACCCGTTGAAGAAGTGGAGTTAAGGCGGATCTATCCTACGAGGAGGAGCCGATTCGGATCTTGGAACGTGACGTGAAAGCACTACGAAAGAAGTCGGTGCCTTTAGTCAAGGTGTTATGGCGCAATCATGGATCGGAAGAAGCTTCGTGGGAGCCGAAGAGACAATGCGACAAAGAATACCCTCAATCTGTTTAGTTAGGAAATTTCGAGGACGAAATTTTATTTAAGGGGTAGAATCAGAACATCCTAGGAATGGCCTATGCATTTTTCAGATCAATTGTATGAAATGACAAGTCTTAAGTATTATGAATAAATTTTTGATACTTTTGGAAACCTAGAAATGAATGAAAATGGAAATGAAAATGAAAATGGAAATGAAAATGGAGATGGAAATGAAAATGGAAATGGAAATGGACATTTTGAAACCTAAACATTTTTGGAAATGATCCAAAAATGGAAACTTGAACATTTCGGGAAACTTGGATATATGAGAGAAATAAAGGAGTTTTATTCACATAAATATGTGAATAATAAGAGATAAATAAAGGAGTTTTATTCACATAAATATGTGAATAATAAGAGATAAATAAAGGAGTTTTATTCACATAAATATGTGAATAATAAGAGATAAATAAAGGATTATTTTCTAATGAGATAATTGAGGAGATAATTGATGGATTAAAGGCTTTTATCTTTTAAATAAAAGAGATAATATTATCAAAAAGAGGAGTGGTGGCCAAGTAAAGGACTCCTAGGCTGATAACTTTGGCTATAAAAGGAGGACAGAGGGCTACTCATCAACATTTGCTCCTCTCTTCCTCTCTGCACAAATTCTCCTAGGCAAAACCCCTCTCTGCCGAATTTTCATTAAGCAAAAATCCTCTCTTTTTCTTCTATTTTCTTCTCCGTTCTCTTTGTTAAAAGTTGAATCTTTGTGGATTCTAAGAAAGAGGCAATCATCCACAACATCAAAAGGGGATCTTTCGGAAATCTAAGGATCTAAGGTAAGGATTATAAATATAAATATGTGGTTAAAGATTATGATTCACGTTTTCAAAGTTAGATCTAATCTAACACGAAGTTATAGGATTTCAACAGCTTATAAAGGAATCCTCTTGATTTGGAATCCCATCATAAGGTAAGGGATATTCGGCCAAGGCATAATTTGTTTAAGTGTTTTCCATTATTTCAAAAACCGAAAATCGACATGGTTACATACCTAGTATTAGCCGATTTCAAGGAAGAGGAATTCTAGCAATCTGTTGGGACTTGATTAAATCAATTCGGCAACTAGGTAAGTAATTCTACTTCTAGTAGGATTTGGTTTTAAGACCAAATAGGTTTATTTATATGTTTTAATTAATGGCCGAATATAGGAGTGAAAGATCTAGATCGGTAGATCGCTCTACGGGAATTCACGGAAACTATTAAGCGAAAAAGGTGTGTACTCTTACTAACTTTCAATAAATTGCATGGCAATCATTAGATATGTAAATATGTAACAAAGATGTGAATGTGGCTAAGCACCACAAATGTGGTAAGGAGTACCAGTGCACGTTTCCTACTTTTGATAGGATTGTGAATGTGATATAGTTTGAACATGTGATTAGTAACATGAATGAAAATTAAGTATGTGAAATATGTTATGAAATAATTGGGGCATTCGGGATATTTGTGGAGGAAGAAAGTGAAGGTGATGACTACTGGTCTCACCAACGTAAAGTGGTGACTACGGGTCACATAAAGTGAAAAGTGGTAACCGGTTACATCCAATGAATACACAGTTGTCTAATGACACAACATAAGTGGGCGATGAGCACGCCGATCGCAGCGATCGCCTTCGATGGTGTGTAGCGGATGGAGGGTCGACTTAGTAGTCCCCGCGGTGTACAAAGTTGGTACGGGTGGTGTGTAGCGGATGGACAAATAGGTTTGGATTTGGGTTGCATCATCCTTTATTTTGTATGAACATGATATTGATATGACTTGTATGCCTGATTTGTTGGAAATTAGTACTATGTACACATTGAGTCTCTGTTGACTCACCCGTTGGGGAATTATTTTTCAGGTGATGAGCGATAATGGACCGGGTCGGCGGGAGCTAAAGGTGGCCATGCATCGCTTGAAGAAATTATTTGGAATTTGGACTTTATGAAATTTTAGTACTTTAAACTTTATTTTGGGTTGAATGATGTAATAAGGCCATAAGGCCCAGTTGGATTTTCTTTATTCCTGTTTATTTTTATTTAAATATGATACAAATTATGTTTGATTAAAGATAAGTAAATTTATTTCTTTTAAAATAATAAACCCAAAAATTATTTTGTCACCTTATTTAAGTTGGATTTCCAGAATTTATTAAATAGGTTTCAAATTAAGCCCAACCCAAAACAATTTTTTTTAAAATTACACAAATTTTCTCTAAGTCATTTAGAACATTGAAAACCGATTTATTTAAGGAACATACCAGATCCGGTTCAAGCTCGTGGGCCGGGTGTGGGGTGTTTCATATCCAGTTGAAGTTGATTTTCAATGTAGTTTTTTTAAATTATAAAAGGAAGTTAAATTTTTTGAAAAATATAAAAATTTATTAAAAGATTATAAGATTATAAAAATAACGAGTTTTTGCTCTCTTTTTTTTTATCTTACAACATATAGTTCATTATTTACAATTTTATTGAAGTAAATTTTTATATGATTAAATAATTTCAAATAAAAGCTTTTCTGGAAATCTTTTTCGATGTTTGTTTCATGTAAAATAGGATAGTGAACGTAAAAAGTTTTTCAATCAACGTAAAATTACCCCCTTATTCTCGTAAAATGTCTTACCAAAATTTTTGCAGTAAAACATTTTACAAACTAGTAAGTCTCTATTTATCAAAATGTCTTCGGATTTTTCCAGTTGATGTTAGCTACGTATTGACATAAAACATATAACACTATCAATAATCAATCAATTCACATTCAATTATCAATTTATACAAATTTTACAATTTATTTAATTTAGCCCCTAAAACTGAGACTAACATAACTTTCAATTTAAAGCTTCAAATTGAATTCTGATTTCACTGTTATACATTAGAGACCTCCTATTTCTTATTTTTACATTCAATTTTACATTTTATTCAGTTTAGTCCCTAATGTGCAAAACTATCAATTAAGCTTTACAATTTAATCCTTTTGTCACATCTAAGCTTAAAATCTATCAACTTAACACCTAAAACTTCAAGAAATCAACAATGACAACTTTTTAAAACTTTAACAATTTTAAAAATTAGTAAATGGGCTAGCTAAATCAAGCTCCCGTGACCTCAAATCAATAAAATTTACAAAATAATAATCAAGGACTTACTTGAATTTTGAAGTTAAAATCTTGGAGCCTTAATAATAGCGTCTCCCTAATTGTCTTCATGTTTTACGATTTTACCATAAATCTAAGCCCTTTATTCTACTAATTGAATAATAATAAATTAGCTTTTATTTAATCTTTATTCTATTATTTTTTAAGCTAATTAATTATTTAAACAAATATTGTAGTTATCATGTGGTGTACTACTAATTATGCACTTAGATAATATTATTAATTTAATGTTATGTAATATTAATTTTTGTTTGGAAGTTAATTTATTATTATTCAATCTTTGTTTTTTTGTTTTTTTATAACACAATCAGGAATCATCTATTCGCTTTGGTTGTTTTCAATTTATAAATGTTAATATTCTAGCTTAATAATTGAGTATTATTATATGCAAAAAATATATATAATATAAAATTATAGATATAAAATAAATTCAATTAAACAATGAAAAGGTAAGAAAATTTCAAATGTATGTTTGTTTAATTGAAAATAAATTTTATGAAATATTTTCAAGAAATTCACCAAATAACAGAAAATATTTAACATAGATTTATCCAAACACTAGAGAAAGCTTTTCTAGAAAAGTAAATCATTTTTCAAAAATCATTTTCAGTAAAACAAACTAACCTTAATATTTTATTTATAATTTTTAAAACTAAGTTTTCTTACCCATCACGGGTTGATTGTGTGAACTAATTTTGAGGGAAATTTTTAAAATTTTTAAGATTTCATAAATAATATATTATTTATAAATTACTTTATAATATATTATTTGTATATTGTGAGGAGTAACCCAACTATTGTAAAAAAAAAAAAAAAAAAAATCTTGGTGTACGTTATTTTCATATAAATATTTTTCAAAGAAATTACGAGAATTGTGATAAGAAGAATGAAAAAATTATACTTGGTTTTTTTTTATTTCTTTTAAATTAAACCAGAAATTGATAAAGATTATATATATATATATATATTATTAGTAATTAGGTTATTTAAGTAAATGTTGACCAAAAGTTTATAATTCTTGGGAATAATTTTTATGCTTTATTGTCTTCCAAAATATTTTATAAAAGAAATTGTTATAAAAATTTCATATTTACATTTTTTAACAAAGTTGGACTTTCCTTTGCCTTTTATTTAAATTAAATAACATGGAATATTATGAATAATAATTTGTAAGTAAACCTTCAAATAAATTATTTTTGATGTTTCTGACAATTGTGAATAACCTAACTACGTCTCAAGAAGGGATTATTTCCTTATTTATGTCAATACATAATATATGATATATGATTTATAATTCTAATACCAAAGAAGATTGACATTTTTGTGATTGATTTTTTTTTATTTTTACTTTTAGCTAATTTTAAGTATTTTTTTTAATTTTTGCTAAGTTATATTGGGTGGATTGTTGTTGTAAATGTTGCTTTTTATGTTATTTTGCATTTTTTTTTAATTTTATTAATAGAGTCTTAACATGGTTATTATTATAATAATGGATTCGAACGCACTTAAACATGTTTTATCAAAAATAATAATAATAACTAGCATTATTCCATCATTTATATTATCCGGAGATCATCATTATCACCCTTGTTTCAACAATGATATTTTCCTTAATTCACATGATTTTATCATTATTATTATTTTTATGTAATCATGTGTTTGGGTCACATGAAGAAAACAAATGCGTTAATCGTGACATTGAAATCCAATTTTATGTATGAATTCATAATAGAATTTTTTTTGATTATTTATATCTACCAATATTAATGATATTTTTTTTATTTTTTTTAAAAATATGTTTATTTATAATAGAATCAAATGTTTTATAATTATTTTGACTTCATTTTTATAATACAATTTATAATCATTTAATATTTTGATTTTTTTATAATTTTAAAAATTATGCCCAAATGGATACCTAGATTCAGATGAACTTGGACGTTCATATGTCCAAATTCATTTTGGACTTGGAATTTTTAATAATTTACATTTCAATGAAAGGATGGAAAGGGTTAGTGAGAAGGCTTAATTGATATCAAAAGCTGAATTTGATGAAGTAATTGATTTTTCAAAAAGATGAGAGACTTTTTTTAGCAGTTGAGCAAAAAATAATAAGAAGAGAAAGGTGAATATATTGTGATAGGCGGTAAGATTGAAATAATTGAAGTGAGAGGTAAATTCAAAATTAATATAACGTGTGTTTGGATAATTAAGATAATGATGATAGTATTTGAGTACAAAAATGCAAGTAAGAGGGGGTGAAATCAAGTCTTTTCCCTCTCAATTACTAGATTGGACCCTCACCTCTCCTCCACCAAAATTCCCCTACCCTCCAAAGTCCAAAGTTATATCTACCATTATACCACCCACTACTTGACTGCAATTAAACATTCTACTTCTTACAAACGCTTGAGATTGAACCCTAACAAACACCCTTTCCCTCTGTGTCTTCTTCTTTTCTGCATTATTATTCTCTTCTTAATTTTATGTTTTAAACACCATATTCATTCATCCAACAAAATAACAAGAAGAAATTAAAAATGAAAAAGGAATCGTACCAAGACTCAGTCGCGTATTCAAAGAGTTTGCCTTTAGAAGAGAAGACCATCAAAGCGACTTGAGCATCACAAAGCACAGAGATTTCATGGGCTTTCTTCAACAAACCCGACCTTCGTTTCGAAAACGTCACTTGCCTGTTGATCTTATTCTCTATTCTCTTCAGTTGAACCCTACCCCTTCCCATTTCTTTCTCTTTATACCACTGATCAGCGGAAGGAGAGTTATAAGGGTATGTTTGGGCAGGTTGCGAAAGAAATGGTGTAAATCTGCGTGTGTATATATAGGTACAGTGTAGAGTGGTATTTGAGGTGGTATTCAGAAACAAGAATGGTTTGATCAAAAGAGTTGTCGAATTCCCATTGGCTTAAACGCTCTGCAACAGCCTTAGTTGTCTGCTTTTTATACACCGCATGGCTTCTTTTCTTTTTCTACATTTTGTCTCTGATTTCCTACTACTTTTAGTTCTCCCCCAATGTAAGTACAATTCCAATTTTATGTCTACCTTAAATTACGCAACAACTTAATCAAGTAAATAAAACATCCCTACATTACATTAAAAAATCACTTACCTCCAAAAATTTAAGATTAATTATATGATGCAACAAAGTTTGAAAGTTTAAAAAAATATTGGGATTAAGTAATGTTTAATTTTTGGACTTAAATTAAAAAAAAAAATGAAATCTTTTAAGTTTTGATACAATGTCTACTTCTATTTATAACCCTTCAAACCTTTAAATTAAAAGAAAATTCGTACTTAAACACATTCAAACACACATTCTTCTAATTGCCGCAATAACAACAATACCAACTGAATTAAAACTTAATCAAATATGAATGAGTAAGATTATAAAAATAAATCTAAGTTGTAAAATCATATATATGATATTAATATTTTTTAATATAATTATGAGCGTCTTCATCAAGATATTAATATGTTTAATTATTATGTCTTTTTAGTTTAAAATTTACTTTTTTAAAGAAAAAATAACCTACCATGCTTTATTAACTACCAACATTTCCCACCATCAATAACTTCTTTTCCATATATTATTAAGTTCTTTAAATTTTCACCAATTACATTCCATATAAATTAAATGTGATGTATGATTTTAATATTAAATAAATATTATAATTATATTTTTTGAAGATAAGGACGAAGGTTTTCTAGGGTTTAATTCTTAAATTAAAATTTTAAAATCACTGCAAGTCTCTTTTTTTCTATCACACCAATAACTTTAATTCACATCTCATAATTAGTTAAAATATATTAGATTATAGCACATGAATAATATTTTTACCTAACAAATTTATAAAAAAGTGTAAAAAATTAAATATTACTTCGATTGAAATGGTAAAATTAAGGGAATGAAAATTATAATATTTTGAGTTCAAATTTTATAATTCTCGTATGTATTTTGTTGGTTCATAAAAATAATGGGTTTTTAATAATCTCACAATTGAGTTGGGACTCTGTGATGAGTGACACTAAGTGTATAATAAAATCAAGCCAAATTTAAATACTGATAAACTCGAGCCTGGCTCGATTAATTAAGTTCATACATATAAATTCGAGCTTAACTTAATAATTAAACTTAAGGTTAATAATATATATTAATGGCCACAACATAATTTAACAAAAATAATAACATAAAATTGATTATCATTTTTTATTAAATCAATTTCATTGACTTTTCTTTTTGAGGTGGAAGTCTTAAATTCAATCATAATTTGATTGGTTGTATAAATACTAAGGAAAAATATCTTAGATTTTTGTTTTCTTGCAATAAATTAATGTAATCAAAATTTTATTAAAGTTCTTGGAAGTTGGATATGAATAAATTTGACTACACAAAATAAAAATATCTAATTGATTAGTGAGTTGTCTAGCGGGTGATTTGACTAGGTTTAAAGGTTTGCCTGAAAAATGAGTATTTGGACAAATATATGAGCTTGAACAAAAACTTAGATTCGTTTTCCAAAAAGGTCAAGTCTCGAGTAAGCTTTTTTTTTTGTTCGAGCCCAACCCAACCCAGATATATGTCTACAACATTTGTTTTATTGTTAATTTTGCTACTATTTTAGTTGCAACTATACTAGTATAAAGACTTTTTAATGTATTTTCAATTGAGAAACATTTATTTTAATGTTTTTAGTGTTTTTGATGTATTATATTTTTATAATAAAATATTTTAAAAAAAATTTAATACAGGCCGGGCCCAAGCCTATCAACTGCGCCTAAAATATTCAACCAGAACCCTGCCTGACCCATGGACAACTTTATTGACTATTATTTAAATTCCTAATTGAATTGGTTCAATTAAAAAATTATGAAAATATCCTCCCGTAATCAAAATAAATAATATTATTCAAAATATTTTTATTTTTTCACTTTAAAAAACCAATAAAAATATGCATATAGTGAGATTTGAACCCACACCAATTATATTTGTAAAATTTTCAATTTACTACTCAACTAAAGTTTTATTGTAATATTTTTATATATTTTAATTTTATTATGCACAGTTTATTATCTCCATCAGTTTTATATATTAATAATGTATTTGATTGAGTTTGTATCACAAATTAACTCGACACCGACTTAAGATTGATGACAACACCCACCATGAGAAACAACTTAATCTAATTTTGTTCATTTTAACAACATACATATTTCATTTGTTATTATTAATTAGTTTCGTATCATACCATTCATTATTTATTGTATGCTATTTTTAAACATGCATTTGTATTATTTTTTTTGTCAAAAGATAAACTGATATGCATTAGTAATGGTAGAGTGGCTCAAACAAAGTCTGAAGTGACAGAAACGACAACAGCAATAAACACACTGCAGAAAACTAAACAGTCAAAAGCACCAAAAGACAGAGCACACAGAAACAACACAAAAGAAAAACAAACAGCCACAAAACCATTAACAAGAAAACCCCAAGATGAATACCAGCCAAAGCCTTCCAAATCAGAAAGAAACCTTCAAAACACTATGGGCCAAAAAGAAGGCAGCTTCGAAGCTAGCCATGGAGGTTCAACTCGAACCTTCTCCAAACTTCAAAGCAAAGGAAACCCTTAACGATGACGAAACCATACGGACCGATCTATCTCCACCAGCTTTTCAACAGGATTCGGAGCTTTTTCAACCCAGAAACAAGGGGTGTTCCGATGGCGTCCATTCATCGCCAAAACATGCGCCGCCCTATTAACCTCTCTAGGAACAAAGCGGTATGCGACAGTCTCAAAAAACCTCTCTAAAAACCGAATATTCTGCGTAATCGGTCTAAGGATAGATCAATCATCTTTGGACGAATTTAATTTTTTGATAGTTGTCAGGGAGTCTCCTTCCAGAATGAGATTACTGAAGCCCATATCCTGCGCAAAATATAGAGCCCTTTCGCACGCACGGGCTTCTGCAACAAAAGCATCGGCAACGTCCATAAGAGGGTAAGTACAAGCACCCATAATCTAACCTTCCGCATCTCTAGCCAGAACTGCTAAAATAGAAGCGTTAGTAGTACTCGTAAAAGAAGCATCAAAGTTCCGTTTAATTGTCCTAGCTGTAGGTGGCTGCCATAAAACATTCATTGGAACACCCAGAGAAGAGTCATTAACTATTCTGCTGCTAAAATCCTGAGCATAACTCTGTATGAAGCACTTAAGTTCATGCAACCCGAAATTGAGACCTTCATTAACCAGCTTATTCTTTTTATACCAAAGAGCCCATAAAGAAATAGTTAGTAGTTTCTTTGATGATAAGTCAATAGCTAGAAAATTACTTAGAAACTATGTTTTTCCATCCGAGGTATCGACGCTAAAATCGAAAGAGAGATTTAAGATATCCCAGAGTTGTCGCAACATAGTACAAGTCCACAATAGGTGATGTGAATCCTTTGGAGCTTCCCTGCACAAAGGACATGTAGTCTCAACTTACAGTCTCCGTTTGGCCAAATTACAGAATTGAGGAACATAATTGTTCAGGATACGCCATAGGTGAATTTTGATTTTAGCAGGGAGCTGCAAACCCCAAATTGATGTATAAAGTGTTTTGTAGTTATCCTAAGAGGCCAAAGTTCCACATATAAATAGAGTCATTTTTGTAAGCAATGTTCGATAACCACTCTTAACCGAAAACTCCTCAGAAGCATCATGGCGCCAGACCAACGTATCTTGAGCATTACAACCCGCAAGAGGAATGGTAAAGATGCGCCTCGCCTGTTCATCATCAACAATCTTGCAAATTACCGACTTGTTCCACGTACCAGTGTCAGCATTAATTAACTGATCAACAGTTATCCAACGAGTGTCGATAGCCTGTACTAATAATCTACCATTCCCAGGACTCGACAGCCAGGGGTCATTCCAGATGTTCACCTTCGTACCACAACCAATTCGCCACAGAAGATCATTATCAAATAGCTCCCTCGCACAGCAGATACTTCTCCAGGTAAAGGAAGGGTAAGAACCAATCTTAGCTAACAAAATAACAGTAAATGGATAATAACGAGATTTAAGGACTCTGGATAAAAGACAATCAGGTTGGGATAATATGGGCGAAACTTTTTTAGCTAAAAGGGCTCTATTAAATAAGTGAAGATCCCGGAAACCCAGCCCACCATTAGCCTTTGGCTTACAGAGTGCGCTCCACGTACTCCAGTGAATACCTTTCGCAGTTTTACTGTTTGACCACCAAAACTTATTCATAATACTTTCAAGCTGATGACATAAGTCTTTTGGCAATGCAAAACACTACATAACATAGACCGGTATTGCTTGTAAAACGGCCTTTATAAACACCTCTTTACCACCCATTGAAAGGTACTGAAAACTCCACCCCTCAATACGTCTTCGGAATCTATCAACAAAATTAGCGAAAGCCCGTTTCTTTTTTTGCCCAACCATCATATGCAAACCCAAATACTTTTCGGGGTTCGTTGACATCCTAACACCCAGAGCATTAAGGATCAAGCTTCTAGCCTCAGCCCCAACACAAGTACCAAAATAAATGAGAGACTTGTCCAGATTAATTTACTGTCCCGAAGCCAATTCATATTCCATTAGGATCTTGCTTACAATGTGAGCCCCTTCAGTCGAAGCATCATCAAGAATGATGCAATCATCCGCAAACAGCAAATGAGTAATCACTAGCTTACCCCTCCCAATCAAAGCGCCGCGCATCATGTGATTACGTTTGGCCTCCTTCAATAATATAGAAAAACCTTCCGCACAAAGAATAAAAAGGTAAGGGTTAAGCGGATCACCTTGCCTTAATCCTCTCGACGGAGTAAAATGATCGCTAACATCCTCATTAATTCCCATCGTGTAAGTAACCGAGCAAACGCACCGCATAATGAGAATAATCCAATTTTGATGAAAACCCAGTCAAGACATCATTCCAGCCAAGAAATCCCATTCCACCCGGTCATACGCTTTACTGAGGTCGAGTTTAAGCGCAAAATTCCCATTCTTACTCTGTTTCTTCATCTTAAGAGAATGAAGCACCTCATAGGCAATTATCGTGTTGTCCGATATATGCCTTCCTGGAATAAAAGCACCCTGAGATTCATCAATACAACAGTCTAGAATTGGACTCATACGAACTACCAACACTTTAGCAATAATCTTGTAAAGCACGTTGCATAAGCTTATAGGTCAAAAATGAGAAAGGTTTTTTGGTTTGTCCACTTTGGGGATGAGTACCAAATGGGTTCTGTTAATGTCACCCATTTCAATTCTACCATGTAAAACCTCCAAACAATAATTTGAAACCTCATCACTTACAAAATGCCAGTACCTTTAAAAAAAATGTGCTGGGAAACCATCAATCCCAGGATCCTTTAAAGGCGCCATCGACTTCACCGAATCCCAAATCTCATCCTTTGAAAACGGTTTAAGCAGATCTTCATTCATGCTCATAGTAACCTTCTGCTCAACAAGGTCAAGCACCCTGTCGTCACCCCCCAAATCGAAAGCCGTAAAAAGTCATCCATAATGTTTCAAAGCCATCCGCAACATTTCCTCTGGTGTGGAGACCCACTGCCCAGAATCATCCTCAAATCCAAGAATCCTAGAATGATTATGACGGGACACGAAAACTTTGTGAAAAAAAAAACTAGTATTTCTGTCGCCATTCTGCAGCCAATTGACGTGGGTACGTTGCGCCCAGAAAACCTCCTTTTTATCCACCTCAAAATTCAGCCCAAGTTGGACCTCTAGAATTTCAGCCAATATTTCATCAGTTGGATCCTGATTAAGAAGAGCAGATAACTTTTATTCTAACTTTAAATGATGCCCCTTTTGGTCACGAGATCTTGAACGACTCCAATTTTGGAAATGTTGACCAACTAGTAGTAACTTGTTCGAGATACTAGCATGATAAGTAGCCCACGCCTGCCTAACAATCTCATCAAAAGAGCAATCCATACACTATTGAGCTTTAAAATGAAAGGATTTTGTTCCACTTCTTTTCTCATATCACAACTTGCCTAAAGTATCCAAGAGAATCAGACAATGGTCCGAAATCGAATGATTCGGATGTTCAATAGTACAACCTGGAAAAAGATGCATCCATTCCAAATTAGCAACACCCCGATCCAATCTTTCCCGTATGTTTGTAGACAAAAATCTCCCCCTCTCCCAAGTGAACCATCTACCAACGTATCCCAAATTATGAAGAGAGCAATCTTTCAAGGCAAGTCGAAAAGCGGCCATTTGTCTTTTTGCTCAAATGCGACCCCCCTTTTTCTCAAAAGAACTTGTTATTTCATTAAAGTCTCCAATCACAAGCCAAGAGACTGATTGGTCATGCCCCAACCGCCGAAGCAAATCCCAAGATTCTCGGTGATAACGTTCTTCCGGGTTACCATAGAAACCCGTAACCCTCCATGTCTCACTAATGTCAGGATCATTAATATTCGCATCCACATGAAAACATGAATAACTTCTAAGCGACACCAAAGCATTACCTTTCCATCCCAAGGATATACCTCCCTTTGAACCAAAAGCCCCAATGTCAATGCCATTGGGGTAACCACATTTTAGTCTTACCAATTCCATTTTTTTTTAAAATTCAATTTTGTTTCAATAAGAAACAAAATACGGGGATTAATGGCCCTAAGTTTGTTCCAGAGCCTGTTAACAGTCCGAGGTCTCCCCAAACCCCGGACGTTCCAACTAAGGAGCTTCATTGCCCCCGGCTGCTCTGTCCAGCAGAGCCAGCCGATAAATTATTAAAAACCTTGTCAGAAGTTTGAACCGATAGTGGGTTCGATTCTTGTAACATGCGCTGTCGTTTCTTGCCCTCTAAAGCATGTAACGGGTCATTTTCCCCATCTATTTGAAACTCCATGGACCCATGACCAGCCACCGCCCCAACAATTTCCTGGTTTGCCACGTTACTCCATGTAGTCAATCCATTGACTTGCGCTGATTGACCATATCCTAAAGGGATGAGATTCAGATTTGAAAATTTTGCCAAATCATTCCTGCGGTTATTCCCCAAATCATTCTCCAAATCACTCGTGTTCCCTAAATTTCGACCAATCCATTCTCTTCCTTTTTCCAGCAAACTGCTTTCAGTCCCATCGGCTTCCCGGAGCCACTTGCTTACCGACGAAAAATGCCTCCTCGCTGCCGTACGCAGAGCAAGATCCCATCCAAAAATAAATTTTGATGGGTCAATTCTGGTACGAACAGGGCAAAAACTTTCACCATGTCCAAGTTTTCCACAGATAAAACAAAAAAGACTAAGTTTTCCGTATTGGAAACGAGCATAAAAGGTCCGATCAGAGCCAACCAGAACTTTCTTTTTTCGTTTCAGGGGAACAGTGACATCTAACCGAACTCGAATTCGCATATAGGACTGGAAATTTATCGACTGAAATGACGTGTCATACTCTAAAAATTGCCCCAGGAAATCCCCAAATTGTTTGGCCATGGACTCCGTCATCAACCCCGGTGGAAGATCATAAACTTGGACCCAGAACTCAGATGACACTAATGGAATAGAAAGCGGGTTCTCTCCTGACTGAATCCGATGAAGTAACAAAAGATGGTTATTGAAAAACCACGGCGTTCCCACGATAACTCTTTGAATATCCACTTCATGAAAGAACTGAAAAATAACACGTCTCTCCCCTAAGTCGGAAATACAAATACCCCGAGTAGGATGCCATAGATCGGCCATAGTATTCCGTAACGACGAAAAATGCACTATGCTATCAGTCAAACAACGACCATAGTATTAATAATGTATTTAGTTGGCTTGGTGTCACAAACTAACTTGACACCGATTGAAGATTGATGACAACACAATGATAAATAATATAATCTATTTTTTTAATTTTAATATCGTACATATTTCATGGGTTTTTATAATTAATTTTAAGTCATACATTTGATTATTTATTGTATGTTATTTTTAAACACATATTTATATTCTCTACTTGTAATTTTCACATGTATACACGTAAAATAAGGTTTCTAGTACATGTTTATTGAAGTTATTTTTATTTATTTATTAAAAAAATCATATGAAAAGTGAATGTATAAATTTAAACTTTTGTTGAATACATGTTTAAGATATAAATATTTTTTTAGAAAAAAGGAAATTTTGAATAACATAAATACTAAAATAATAAAAAAGTTTCTCAACTTTATCCCTTTATTTAGATAGATTGATTTACTATACTTTTTTACTCATGATTGATTTATACCAAAATTAACACCTATCTTATAACTTAATCTAAATAAACTCCCCAAACTAGTAATTATTTTCAAAATCAGATCAAATCTTTAGTTAGATTAAAAATTAACTGGAGTATCATCTAAAGTAAAAGATTGGATCGATTGATCGGCTAACCAATTAAATTAATATTGAAGTGAGTAAACCAATTTCTCAATTTTTTAATATTTTTATTTTATAACTTTTTTAATAAGTAACATAAATAAACTTTTCAGAGTTTACTTTATTTAGATGTAGCAAAATAGAAAAACTAATTACACAAGGCAAAAACTTTTAGGAGTTTCTTTTTTATAAATAATTTATACATTATGCTTTTGGTGACGTTGAAGGACTTTTGGTAAGGTGAGGATAAACTTAAGGGGATTCTACGTTTGTGGATGATAATGTAGTGACGAACGTGGGTGTTTTATTAGTCAACCACTAATACGCCGTCGTGTCACCGTCCACGTTCTTCGACTTTTTTTTTCTTTTTGTTCCTTAAGTCGCTATTTGTTTCCCATAATTCATTATATCTCAACAAATACATAAATTTAGTTTTTTATATTTTTTCATTAATAAAAATTTAATCAGATATGAAACATCATACATGATTAATAATTAATTTTAATATTATAACTAAATTATCAAAATATATACATATTTCTAAATCAAACTATTTTTAAATATAAATACTTATTTATACTATTAGTTTAAAAATTTGATAGAATTCATCAATCAATATCTATTTAATTAAAAAAAAAAAGATTATCTTTACAAAATTTAAACTTAAAACATCAATTTTATTGTTTTAAGTAAACCAACAATGTAGTATAATGAAGACTTGATAGTTATTTTTTAGTTTTGGCAGGATGATATTTTTATTCTTCCTAACCTCCAATCATAAAACCTTTCAATTCACATTCCAAATGCTGCTTGAAAAGTTTATTGGAATATTCTAGAACATAACTAAGGGGTTGTAAATCATTTCAAGACCTAGGAGGATAAGTTTGGATTATTTGATAAATATTAAAGTTTCTTTTTGAAGATGAATATTAACTAGGTTAATATATATCAAAATTCACTATATTTTTAAAATTTTATACTTCGGTCTTTTTATTTTTCAAATTTCAAAATTCAGGTTCAATTGCTAACACCATTAAATTTTTTGTTAGTGTGACATTTTGAAAAAAAAAAATACTCACTTGATTGCCATGTAATTAAAAAAAGACATTGTTATTGAACTGATTTTAACAAAAAAAATTTAACAATATTAGTTATTGGACCTGAATTTTAAACTCTGAAAAATAGATAACTAAATTCCTACAAATAAAAAGTATTGAAACTAAATTTCAAATTTTCGAAGAGTACAGAGATTTATGGCATATTTTAACCTTTTAATTATATTTGTTGAGAAGTTTACTCATTCGAGAAAAGTTTTTAAAATATTTTTCATCAAGCAATCGACCAAACCCCCAATAATAAATATTGTCCCTATATCGGGAATTTATCTCCCACCTCCCTCCAGATTTCTAAAAGAGTATGCCACAATATGATACCACTTGAACTATATTTAGCACATTGTCCATTAAAAGATTTGAGCTAACACATTTCCATAAATATAATTAATTAATTTTTAAAAAATAATATTTTCTCAAAATCTAAAATTTAATTTATAGTGTCGACGAAACCAATAAAATACTTGTCAAAACTAAATCATTGACCAGAGTTTGTGAAAACTTTGTTAAAATATCTTTCTTTTTTTTTTATTTAAAAAGAAAAACAAATTTGTTGAAAAGAAGAGAGAACAAAGAAATTGAATTGATGAATGGACAATACTAAATATCACTAAATTGAAGATTGTTTGCTTTACAACCACAAGCCCAAAGCAACCAATACAATATATGCCACGACTTAGATGTGAAATAAATTCAAAAAAAAAAAAAGAAAAAAAGAAATTCCACATTACATGGGAAATGCCAATAACATAGGTTTATTGCTAAAACTTTGTTATCTGCAATCGCATCACAAATTAATCATTGAAAGTTAATGAACTGTACAAATGTATACATAAAAACACACACGGGGGCCCTTTCTATCCCACTTCCTCCCCATGCTCCTTTTCTTCTTTCATCTCAGTATGAAATGCTACACTTGTATGTACATTTGAGACAATGGCTTTTTCACTTTAGTGCACCTTGATATGACTCGAAAATATAACCTTGTCGATGAGCCACTCGATGCAGCTGATCATAGCCTGCGAGTACCCCGGCTCCTGCTACACCAAGAAGCATATTAGCAGTAACTCCTCGGAATAGTGCTGAAAACCCCTCGAGATGAACAATCTCACGAAAAGCATGGATAGCACTGCGATACTTCTTGGATTGTCCAGAGGTTAACATCATTCGGCGTCGAACCGTGTCGAAGGGATAGGCACAGACCCCGGAAACTGTGGTGATACTCCAACCCAGGAAGAAGCTAGCAAAGAAATTCCCCTGCAATGAACAAAAAAGATATGATACAAAGTAATTTTATGTAGTCAGCAATTAGGAGTATTTATTATATGATCATGACTGGTTAAATTGCAAACAACGACGACTAATAAATATATCCTACGCCCCGAGGCACCAAGATGCATATTAAGAAGATTTGAGATCATAGTTCATAATTGTGCATCCAATCATCTAAAGTTTTTCCACATATGATCGGCTATGTTGCTAACATAAACATTTACGGCTATGTTTGCTAACATAAACATTTACCATCTACAAAGCTAAATAGGAGCAGTTGTGAGAATACGGTTCTACAAGAGAGGATTGGATGCTCACCTCGAGAGGCCCCACTAAAAGTATAGGCTTCATTGTGTCATAGATCCCAAAGTACAAGCCACGGTACAAAGTAATCCCCATGATTGAAGCCCCAAATCCTCGATATAGGCCCACAACGCCATCAGTTGATAAAGTTTCACGGTATACATCTAGTAGCCCTTTGAACTGGCGTTGACCATCAGTACCAAGTCTAGTACGCGCATAATCCAAATGATACAAAAACAAGGATGTAGTTGCTCCAGCAGCACTCCCTGAAGCCACATTTCCAGCAAACCACATCACATAACCATCCTTCTCTTTCGAGCGCCCAAAAATGCTTTTGAAGTAACCTTTAAATGCAAAGTTGAAAGCCTATGGATAATCGAACATCTGTTAAGTAATAAAATTAGGCAGGACAAATACTTGCAAAGGTAAAATGTAAAAATAAGTAAATAAAGATGTTTCATGCTAGCAGCAAAAGATTTCAAAACATCCCAGTACAGATATATCAAATCTGGGACAAAAGCTTAACTTGTTCCATAAACAGTAAGCCCCAAAGCTACCATATAGCTAAGGATTAGTAAGGAAGATAAAAAGGAGCCATGTTCAAATTACCCAAGTTTGATTTACTATTTCTTAGGTTGAGGAAACTAAAACTTCTATACTAAAAAGTTAACCCGTTTTCTTTCTTCCATTTAGTTCCTGTCTATGTCTCGAACTAATATGAAAATGAAGATAAAGTCTCTCTGTAATAACTGAAGGAGAAGTTCTTTTGTCAGCAACCTTCGTACCTTAGCAGGTAAAGAGATTTTCCTTTAACCTCAGTTTGTCTCTTCCATGCCAAAGACAAGAAAATCGAGTAGTTGGTGTAGGTACATCAGGAAGATCTTAATCGATAAAATTCATCAGTTGTTATGTCTAATCACTAATACTAACCAATTACATACCAACTACAACATGCCAACATTAAGTTTTCTGTCCTTAGAACTTCATGGAACATGCATTACAGGGATAGATCTCAAAGGCAATTCATCTATGAATAGCATATGGTACCTTCCCCACAAACAAACAATTGCCATAGTCATAGAAGATTAAAGCATAGGAAAACCTAAAACTCATGACATAACACCACTCAATTAGTGCAACTTTTAAATAGAACAGCATAATGATTATTCATACATTGATGATTCTATATTGGCATCTTTCAGTAGTTGTACAGATTAATCTGAAGCAGCAAGCACAAATCAACCAAAGCTCATAAAGTAGTTTTTAACACTGATTCTTGCAATTGTCCATAAACGACTTCATCAATTAAAAAAGAAATACCATGTCATTTAAATACCCTAATCTGTCAAATTCAGGCATTACCTAGTTCTTCAACAATATTATTCAAGTACATGATCAAAATTAAGGACCAATAAAATGGAAGCATAAAATCCAGCAATGAGAAACAGAACAATTTCTTTATAAGTTTCCTAGTGTGAACAATCAGCAAAATAGAAAATCATAAGTTTCAACCTGAGTAGGAAAATATCTGATGACATTGGCTTGGTTACCCCTCCAGAAAGAGAAAAGACCTTCCTCCTTCAAAACCCTTTTAAAGCAATCACCAACACCATTATAAGGTTTCTGAAGGCTTCCCCTTTTTATCATCTCCCCTTGATTTTGCAACAACAGCTTCACTCTTTCAATGGGGGCTGCTGCGCTCTTTGACATTATAGCAGCCATTCCGGCCATCACAAAATCCATTGAGAATTTCTCAGATTTATTCTTACCCATTTCCATCTTTTCTCTTGGCTATCTTTCTACAAATGCCAATACAATAAACCCAGAAAAAAAACCCATAAATTTCCATTGAACAAATCAACTAACCAGGAAAAAAGGGAAACACCCAGATTAATTAACCATAAAAAAGAGAGAGTAAAACTGAGAAATATGAATGGGAGTATGGAAATTCAAAAGAATGGAATTAATAGAGAAAAGGAAAACGTGAGGAAAGAGAGGGATTGAAAGGGTAATTACCAGAGCGAGGGGAGGAAGGGAAGGAAGCTGAGAAACGAAGACACAGATTCCTTTAGGATTCCTTGGAGTTCACAGAAATTGAGAGGCTGCCACCGGTTGTTCTAATCTATTAAATTAATGGAAATAAAATGGGAAATCGCGATGGCTTACGTAACATTTTATTACAATTTGCAAATAAGTCCTTAGGCTAGTATGCTTAGGGTTAGGTGGTTGGGGGGTTGAGACCTGATGTTCGGACCACATGGGTCCAGCTAAGTTTGGAATCGAAACAAGTTGAACCCGTTTTGGTAGCAAATTCATTAAGGGCACGTTTGGTTCGCTGTAATGGAATAGAGTTGTAATTGAATAGAGGTGTAATGGAATAGAGGTGTAATGGAATAGAGCTGTAATAAGTAATTCAACTGTTTGGTTGAATGGAATATAATAGAGCTGTAATAGAATTCTTGTGTTTGGTTGGATGGAATGATGTTGTAATAGCATAATGAAAAGAACTAAAATGACCAGAATACCCTTTACAGATTTTTGTTAGGTAGATGATTATTGTTATTGTTATTAAATTTTAATAAGATTATTATTGAAAATAATTTAATAAAAATAATAAATAATTTAATCATATTTTAACATAATTATTATTGTTAATATTTTAGCAAAAATATAAAAATAATTTATTATAATTTAATCAAATTAGTTAATATTATGATATTTTAGCAAAAATATAAAAATAATTTATTATAATTTATTGTTAATATTTTAATAAATAATATTAATTTTAAATATTTGTAAGTAATTAATATTAATTATTTATTAAATTTAATTAGAATATATAAACTATATTTAAATATTTAAATATAATAACTAAATATTTGTAATTAGATATTACAATTGTATTATTTGCATGTATTTTGATTTAATTACAATTATTCAAGTTTGTCAAATATATGACCAGCATTTGAAAGCTTAGAATTATTGCTTTGTGAGTTAAATAATTAGTTGATCAATTGGTTTCTGATAATTGTGATGATTGCATAATAATCTGCTTTTTTTGCTTGAACTTTAAAACTAAGAAAATGTAGAGAAGCAACATCAAATTTTTACGAGTTTTTCATTAAAAAGAACATTCATTGTCATTGAAAAGTGCATATCTCACTAAAATCCTTAATCAACAAAAAACATAGATCCAATTACGAGAAAAATTGATGCCAAGCAAAGTTTTCAATATTTTGAAAATGCTCAAATTAATCGTCCTTTGAATCCTCTCCTAGATGGTCTTCATATGAAACGGGGACCCTAATTCTATCATGAATGATTTGCGTGTTCCTTCGACCTTTGAACTCTTACAGCCGGGTCATTAGGAATAAGTCCGAAGATCTTGTGGAACACTTGCTGCAATTCCATTCGAGTGTAGTTTCTTGAGAAGAGATCTCTTTGCTCTGTCTTTGGTGCTTGTCCGACATTTTGTTGCTTAAATTGCTTCATGAAGATTATAAATACCAATTAGGCATCTGTTCTAGATTAGTATTTGAAGAACAAAAGTATACACCACATGATACATGAGCCAAAGGCACATGAATCGCGCCGTGATCCCATCTCAAGCCCAGTTCAAAGGCTATTTTATGAAAAAGCGAGTTGCTTGAATCATAATACTAATGTTAACAACATTTGTCACTTCTTTGCAATTAGATAATGAAGTTTGAAAACCAAAATCTACAAAAGTTTTGCGAGAATATTGGAAGTTAATCTAAGAAAACAAGCGAGCATACAAACAACCACGCAAGGCAAATCTGTTTCCTAATGATTGTTATTTAGACATCCAATTGACAAATGAACTTGGAAGTTTTCATGCACACATGTTTATATTCAATGGACAAAAAAAAAAAAAGAATAGAACTCTATGTGCAAATAAGTACACACCTCAAATTCCTTGGCCTTTTTCATTATTTCTCGATAAGCGGTGGTTCTCGTGCTTTTATATATTCCATAATATGTCACCACTGTCCAACATCGTCGCCATCGACAATCATCGACCAGAGATTTGCATCGAAGGGAGTGATATTACTGAGAACCGTGAGATTTGCTTATCAATTGCGATGAAATACAAATAATTGTCAACCACTTATCAAAGAAAACGATACAAGTGATTCTTAAATTAGCAACTTATTTCAAGTCCACACTTCATACCACTCAACTTTATGTTTTATAAATTCTTGAATTAAAAAAGAAAAAGAAAAAAAAAAAGGTATATACAATCACAAACCCATCTCCTGTTACAAAGAAACTTGATGGTATCCATTCAAAAAGAGGCTTACATCATTTGCCGTTATCCTACCATCCAAATAAATACATGCGAATGATTGTCTTATGAACTTTTAACATATTCATTCTTAGTTTCGATAAGTAGCTTCCGATATGTGACAATCTAATTGATAACATACTCTACATCACCACAGAGTGGCTCACATTTAGGAAAGAAAAGGCAACTAATGAAGTCACATATATCACTAAAGAGCACGAGGATTTGAAGTGGCAAATGGAATCTGCACTGTAGAGAGGAAACAATGTAGATCATAAGATGCTAAGAGTTGAATTGTTTTCAACCCAAATTCGACCTTTCCTTTAAGAACAAAATGAATGGAGGTTGTAGATTAAAGCTGTAAAAGGGATAACTCCTAAACTCTAAACCCCAACACGATTATAAGGAAGAAATGCTACCAAGTGACAAACTTCGTTTAAGGTATTAATACATCATAAATCCCAACCAGACAAGGTGAGCTTGTAAGAGAGCATCCTAGCTAGAACAGGCAACACTAAGTCTAGGATATCCAAAAAAACTATCTGCTAATTAGTTAACTTATTTATGGTAAATTCAACATTGAATTTCATATCTTGCAAGGTATTAAGTTAAAAATACCTCTTTAACAAGATCACTAAGTGAAGAAATCCCCAAACATCCCACAGCAGTGTACACCATGTATGACTTCTTCTCTTTTAACCGTCTACAAGTATCTAACACAAACCTGCAAAAACCCGAATTTAACAAAGTTTCATAAATCTAATCCAAATGAAAAGACATAACATTGAATTAGGACGACTATATGCAAATCAAAGAAATCAAAGAACTTAAAGAGCAAGTAAAAACACAAATTAGAACTAAAGATCTCGAGAACAGAGCACTATCTCATTGAAGGCCTACCACAAACAAATTATTAAGTATTTAAAACATGCAAAAAAGTCACATAAATCGGAATGAATGAATTAGTAGAAACTAAAGACAACCAATTGAAAGAAATAAAGAAATAGCCGAGAAGTTAAAAAAAAAAAAAAAGCATGTCAAGCACAAATAACATAGATTATGATGATTCGTTCACCTTTTACAAACCAAATTCCATAAAGTCGGGCAAGTCGATTTTGTTTCATCGGAAGAAGCGTTCTTTAGGGAAAAAGAAGGAACTTGAATGATTAAGATGGCATTGTAAGACACATATTTTGATAGAGAAACGGGAAAAAGAAAAAGAGAGACCTAATTGCTTGATTGGGAGATATCTTACGCCTTGAGCCATTATTGATCAAATGAACAAAAGTCTCACAAATAAAATAAGTTACCAGTGATGATGGAAGAAAATAGAAGGCGGTGAAGAGGAGGGGTGGAGGCAATCGAAACGGAGAAGTGATCGGATGGAAGAATCCCTAGCATAGGGATTTCGGGGAGGAATTGATTTGGGGAAAAAGAAATTAGGTTACAGGAATAAAAAAAAAATCAAATAAGGAAAAAAAAGCCATTACACTAAATATGGAAATGTAAGGAGAGAAAGTTAGAGATCATGGGAGAAGATGAAGAAGGATATCTGAAATATGGCAAGAGAGTTTGAGGAAGAAATTGTGTAGAGAATTTGACGGCAGATGAAGGAGAAGATGAAGGAGGGCAAAATTTGGAAAATGAGAAAAAATGAGCCGAACGTAATAGCTATGCAGGTGTGTGGGCAAGGAATGGCTATTACGGCCTTTACCTGTAATAGAGCCTGAATGGAATCAGGCTGTAATAGGATTACAGCCAACCAAACGTTGGTTTGGTGGTGGGCCCACTGAATTGGGGGGGAATGCATTCCTATTCCCCCCAACCAAACATGCCGTAAGAGAAATTTTTATTTAAATTTATAAGACTCAAACTTACTATAAGGGTTTTAGGGTTCTTTACCATTGAACCCTGTTAAAAAGATTAATGATTAATAGCTGTGATTGTTAATTGTAGCGTTAGGTTGTTGAAGGTTATTATTCGTTGAGCATTGGTTAAATGAAAAAAAACTCTCTCTCGCCTTTCTAACTAAAGCCTTCATTGTTGTTTCTTCTTCTCCAAACCCTTTCTTTTTTTCTTTGAATAGTTTTGTTGGTAAATTCTTAAGGTAACTCCAATTCCACATATATCGAATCCTGGTTCTTAAGAAATTGCTACGTTGCCTTCACTCTCACATCCAATTGATACTTTAGATGCAGTATTAGATTCATGTACTACCACAAAGTTTCGTCATCCTTTCACATATAAAAGGGTGAATATTATTAGGCTTATGGAATTTCTTGATGGCTTTATGATGATTCCAACTAACAGTGTTCAATAGTGAAAGAAGTCAGGTCCAAAATAAAGTACATGCTATGTATGTTCAACAAGATTGTGCTCTTGTCTCTTGGTTGCTTTCATAATAAGTCTACATATGTAACACCCTTCACTCGGTCCGATCGTCAGACCCGAGTTACGAAATGTTATAATACAAAACATTACAAATACAGATGTTTAAGAACAAAATCAAACCAAAATTAAGTTATAATAATCATTTGGTACAATTTAAAACCTCTTCCGAGTCTTATACGAGCTTACAAAAGCTCTAAAGTTGACACGGGATCAAACAAGGACCAATTAGAAACTTTCTCAAAAAAGAAAGGCAATTATGTAAAATAGGGGCAACACGGCCATGTGTCAAAACCATGCAACTCTTTGAAGTCATGTGGTGAAAACGTCCAATTTTTAATTTCAAAAGTCACATGGTCGTGTAACAAACTGAGACCGTGTGGATTAAATTTTACCATTTCTACAGTACTCACACGGCCATTTGGTTGGCTCGTGTGACAATCAGGAATCGTGTGGTTCCAAAAACATTTTCCTACTAGTGATCACATGGCTGTGTCATGAGTCCGTGTAGAACAAAAATAGGTCATTTGGTGCTTGTTTCAAAACCAACTATTAAAAGTGACCTCAAAATTGCATTTTAGCAAACATAAACCTACTCAAAACATGCAAATTCCATGCCAAAACATAACTTATAATCACCTAATCAATTCACAAAACCAATATGTCACATTTGGCACCAATTCACAATAAATGCACATAAATCTTTCCAAACCATTTCATACCACAAGATAGTTCATATGTGCATGACCTATTATGATTAACCATCCACATTTGCACAACAAAATACTAAGCCTATGAGCATGGCAATTCATCACATCCATAATTTACCATAAGTGTTCAAAGATCAACAATGCCACAAAACAACTTTACATTACAACTACTAGACACTCCCATTTACATGCCATGTATAACCGAGTTAAATGACTAAAAGTCTACCGAATCAGGAGATAGATATCGTGGGCTTCTCGTAGATTCGATCGACACGTTTCGAATGTCCAAAATCTACAAAGAAAGTAGTGACGACGGGTAAGTATTACGAATACTTAATAAGTTTACCTATAATACCAACACAATTCCAACAAAGTGAGATGGTATACTTTATCAAACATAAAATACATCAAATAGAAAGCTTGACATTTCATAGTTTTTAAATCTAATTCAACCACATTTCTTCCATCTATGTATACTCAAAATTCCGTTATTCAAGTATTTCATTCTCCCTCATTTAAACATTAAGCTCATTTCATAACCTATAAATTCCACATTCCACCTCTTTTTAAACTACCCGATAAAACATAGTAAAAGAACTTAATACATAAGTGCAAATCACATCTGATGCTCATCTGAGCTAATCATATACATTGGTATCAGGTTACCCGTCTGGGCTAAACCTTTTAATGACACAATAAATAGCCTGTCCAGGTCTATATATACATGTAAGGTTACCCGTTCGGGCTAAACCTATAAAACGACATCAGGTTACTTGTCTGAGTTAAACCTGTGTCACATATATCTTCAAGTCTGCAACAAATGTTGGATCTTGAAATCATCGAAAATCAACCTGTAACCATGTGTATGAGACTTTTACTAATTTCATCAGGACAATTTTAACATATAAATTCATCCTCATTTCCTTGCAATTTAGTTCAATATCACCTTTTATACCAATTTGTAATTCATCCAAATTTTCAATTGAACACTTATATATATGCATTAAGTTACAATTTAATATCTTAGACACATTTACATCATATGAACTTACCTGGAAAAAACAACAATGGATAAGGCGTTAGGGACTATTCAACAATTTTCCCTTTTCTACGTATATCCTCCAGTTATTGTAAATCTCGATCTAAACCATAACTTAATTCAGTTATCAATTCCAAACATCATTTAACAACATAATAAATTTATATTACAGTTCAATTTCATCTATCAATTAATCCCTTAAGTTTTTCATTTATTCAATTTAGTCCCTAAAATCAAAGATATAAAATCAAAGATATTGTAACTTTCAAATTTGAGCTTCGATTTCGAAATCGATCTTAATTCCATCACTCTACATTCCATCAAAACCTATATTTATAGAACTTTCATTCTAAATTCGAAATTATTACACTTTAGTCCCTATGTTCAAAACTAACAATTTTTACTTTACAAAATAGTCCTTTTTCATATCAAAGCTTCAAATCTAACCAAATAACCACCAAAAATTCAAAAATACATCAATGATAAATTTTTAAAACTTTAACAGTTTCACAAATTAATCCTTGGGTTAGCTAAATCAAGCTCCTGGGATTTCAAAAACATAAAAATTACAAGAAAAGGACTAAATTGGGATACCTAAATAAATGCCGAAAGCTTCAAAGCCCTAGAGAGCTTCTCTTCAACAAAGAAATCAGAGGAAGGGAGGAAGATGAATAAATATTTTTCTCTCTCCTTTCACCATACATATTTGTTTCTTTTAATTATAAGATTTTTATGTTATTTTAATTATAAATCATAATAATATATAATATAAAAAATTTAACCAAAATGTCCATTAGAATTCCAATGTGGTAACCACCTTGGTCCTTAGTTTAAGTTTTCCACTTACAAATCTATAGTAATTTAACTTTTACTACTTTTACAATTTAGTCCTTGTACCTTAATTGACTATCTATTCAAATAAATTACTGTACCAAAATTCAATATTATACTAAAATAGACTCATAAATATTAAATAATAATATTTACTGAATCGATCATCAAAAAATAGGGTTTTGAAACCACTATTTTCGTCACTACTGAAAATCAGATTGTTACAACTTTCCCCATTAGGAAATTTCGTCCTCAAAATTTTTACCTGAAGACAGATTAAGGTATTGAGATTTCATGGTTTCTTCGGGTTCTCATGTAGCTTCCTCAATACCATGTCGATGCCATAACACTTTCACTAGCGATATTCTTTTATTTCTGAGTTCTTTCACTTCCCGAGCTAAAATCTGTTCCGGATCCTCACTGTATGACAAATTAGGTTGTAACTCAACCTCGTCAGGAGAAATCACATGCGAAGGATCAAAATGATAATGACGCAACATAAACACATGAAAAACATTGTGTATCTTTTCTAGTTTTGATGGTAGAGCCAATCGATTCGCTATAGGTCTGATTCTTTCGAGAGTCTCGTATGACCCAATAAATCATGTGCTGAGTTTCCCTTTTCTATCGAACCGCAAAAATTTTCTCCAGGGCGAGACTTTTAGAAATACTTTATCACTTATCTAAAACTCAATGTCTTTTACTTTCAAATCAGCATACAATTTCTGACGATCCAAGGCATCTTTCAAATGATCTTAAATAACCCTAACTTTATCTTCTGTTTCCCAAATCAGATCAATCCCGAGTATTTTTCTTTCACTCAGGTCAGACCAATACAATGGAGTTTTTCAATTTTGTCCATATAAAACATCGTACGGTGCCATTTTAAAACTCGATTGATAAATGTTATTATAAGCAAGCTATGCCAATGATAAGAATTTCTCCCAACAGCCTTCAAATTTAATAATACAACATCGTAACATATCTTCTAGAATCTGTATTACTTATTCTGACTGATCATCTGTTTAAGGATGAAATGCAGTACTAAAATTCAATTTTGTACCTAATGCCTCATGTAATTTACTCTAAAATCTGGAGGTAAACCTCGAGTCTCGATAAAAAATGGTAGACAGTGGTACACCATGTAACCTCACAATCTCAGAAACATATAACTCAGATAATTTCCTGAGTGTATAATCGGTTCTGACCGGAATAAAGTGTGTGGACTTCGTCAATCTTTCAACAATCACCTAGATGACATATTTCTTCTTCGAAGTCAACAGTAGTCCTGATACAAAATCCATCGTGTTGCGTTCCTATTTCCATTCTGGAGTCATTACAGGTTGTAACAAACCCGACGGAACCTGATGCTCAGTTTTCACCTGCTGACATACTAAGCACTTTGTTACAAATTTAGAGATTTCACATTTCATTCCTGGCCACCAGTACATCTGTTTCAAATCATTATACATTTTCATGCTACTTGGATGAATTGAATAAACACTAATGTGGACTTCGTACAAGATATCCCATTTCAATGCTGAATCATTCGGTACGCACAAATGGTTTAAGAAATATAAGCTACCATCTTCACTAACACTGAACTCGGTAGTCTAAGCATTTTTAACTTGTCTTCGCTTCGTTTACAATTTAGAATCACTTTTCTGTAATTCCCATATTCGCTGCAGAAATATCGGTCTAGTTCTCAATTCAGCCAAATAGAACCATCGTGCTCCGGGGTCAATTGAGTATTCAATGCTTTTAAAGCAAATAGAGACTTTTGACTCAAAGCATCTGCAACAATGTTTGCTTTGCTTAGATGGTAATCAATGATCAAGTCGTATTCTTTTAACAATTTAAGCCATTGACGTTGTCTCAAATTCAATTCTTTCTATGACATCAAATATTTCAGGCTTTTATGATTGGTGAATATATGACACTTCTCATCGTACAAATAATGTCGCCAGATTTTTAAAGCAAACACAACCGTTGCCAATTCCAGATCATAAGTCGGGTAGTTTTTCGCGTGCAGTTTCAACTGCCAAGAAGCATATGCAATGACTTTGCCTTCTTACATTAGAACGCAACCCACTCATTCAGTGTAGCATCGCAGTAAACTACAAATTCTTTCCCAAATTTGGGCTAACTTAAAACTTGAGCTTCAATTAACATAACTTTCAACTGATCAAAACTCTTTTGGCATTTTTCAGTCCAGATAAAATGAACATCTTTCTGCAGTAGCTTTGTTAATGCTAAGGCAATTATCGAAAAACCTTTCACACATCATCTTTAATATCCTGCCAAACCTAGAAAACTACGTGCCTCTGTAACATTTCTCGGAGGTTTCCAATTCACAATTGTAGATTTTTTTTTAGATCAACTCGAATACCATCCACATAAATTACATGCCCCAAAAATTCAAACTCAGGTAGCCAGAACTCGTATTTGCTGAATTTTGCAGACAATTATTTTTCTCACATAGTTTGTAACATAATTCTTAAGTGCTGATCATGCTCGGTCTCATTTTTTGGGTAGATGAAAATATCATCGATAAACACAACTGGAAATCTGTCTAAATATGACTGAAAAGCCCTGTTCAACAAATCCATAGATGCAGCAACGGCATTAGTCAAACCAAACGACATCACCAGAAATTCGTAGTGCCCGTATCGAGTTCTAAATGTAGTTTTCAGTACATTTGGTTACTTAACTCGCAACTAATAATACCCCGATCGTAGATCAATCTTCGAGAATAAGGTAGCCCCTTTTAACTGATCGAATAGGTCGTCAATTCGAGGTAGTAGGTATTTATTCTTTATAGTCATCTTATTCAGTTGTCTATAGTTAATACATAATATCAAATTTCTGTCTTTCCTTTTCACAAATAGAATTAGATCACCCCACAGTGACACACTCGACCGAATGAATCCTCTATCAATTAGTTCTTGTAACTGAGCTTTCAATTATTTCAACTCTATTGGTGCCATTCTATACAGTGAGATAGATATCGGAACAGTCCTTGGTACTAAACCAATCACAATCTCAACTTCTTTTTTCGACGGTAACCTAGGTAACTCCTCTAAAAATACATCAGTAAATTCTCTCACTGTTAGAACTTGTTCTAACTTCAATTTTGACACTTGGGTAACTAAAAATGTATGCAAGATAAGCGTCAACACCCTTTCGGATAAATTTTAGAGTAGTAAAGGCCGATCCAATACTAGTGACACAATCAGTTCTATCAGATTCAACACTAATCAATTCGCTACTTTGATGTCTCAAAACAATTCGCTTCTATTTTCAATTGACAATTGCATCATGTAATGTTAATTAGGCCATACCTAGAAAACATCAAATTCTTTAAACGACAATAACATCAGATCAATAGGAAATTCAAAACCCTGAATTTTCAGTGGCAACTCTTACACACTTTATTAACAATAACACTCTAACCTATCAGATTTGACACCCTTATATCAAATTTTGTCGACTCTACTGGCAAATTCTTTTCTGTTACTAATGTAGTGCATATATAAGAGTATGTTGATCCAGGGTCAATCAATGCATAAATAGTAACATTAAAGAGAAAAAAGGTACCGACAATGACGTCAGGTGCCATAGCTTCCTCTTTAGCTCGTATCTCATAAGCTCTGGTTGGTGCACGACCCTCAGATCTAACAGTCACAACATGTGCCTCACTGCAGCTAGCTCTAAAAGTATTTTTGGGTTTCAATTTCTGACCCCTCTATAAAATTTCACACCCCTCTATGAAATTTCACTGGTCTGGGAATATGTTATGAACCTATTTCGGCTCTATTCAGACAATCCCTCAGATAATGCTCAAACGAACTACATTAGAAGTAAGATCCCTTTTTCACTCTACATTCTTCGAAATGATTCTTGCCACAATGCTTGTAAATGGGTTTTTCTACATTCCGAGCACTATCAACACTCACTACTAACGTAGCCCGAGTCTTCGGGTAATTCTGTTTGGACACACCTTTTCTCGGGTTTCCTGTAGTAGTAACAAATTGGCTTCTAAAATCTCTCATTTTTTTAGATGGAGGAGTCGAAAAAGTCTTGGCCATACGACACTTCCCAGTGTCCTCACTCTTAGCATTATCATACTTCTTGTCATTTCATGTTTCCTCTATTTTTTAAGCACATATAGATAATACCACAAACTATTTTATTTCTAGTGCACCCACAACCATTCATATGTCTTCATTTAAGCCCCGCTCGAATCGAGTACACATTTCAGCCTTTGAAGGTATGAATTCTCGAGCATATTTACTAATATAGATAAATTTAAGCTCATATTCAACAACTAACATATTTCTCTATTTCAAATCCATAAATTCTCATTTCTTCTTCTCTATATACATTTTACTGATATATTTCTTCTTAAATTCAGTTTGGAAAAAATCTCATGTTACATGTTACTCTATCTCTCGGGACCACAAATGTTAAAGTAATCCACTATTGGTAACCTTTTTTTTCAATAGATATATAACATATTTTAAACTGTTTTCAAGAGAATAAGAAAATTCATCAAGAGCTCGCTGAGTATTTTCCAGCCAGTATTCAGCTTTCGCTGGATCATCATTATATAAACCTCAAAATTCTTCTGCCCCACACTTATGAATCTTATCTGTCGGGGGTCGATTAACAGTTATTGAACTTGAACTTTGAGGACAACAAGGTGCTGGGGTATGCATAGTCGGGGGCGAAGGTTGCAGAGTTTCAAGGTTAGCTTGTATAAACTAGGCAAATCACTCATTCATCATTTGGAAGAAGACACCATGGTCCTTACTTCCAAGTATTTATGAATTACGTATACTATGATTTGCTCCCTGCTCGTAAGTGAAGAGCCGTAACCTCTAAAATAGTTAGTGAGAGCAAAGCTCCCAGCTGTAAAAACAAGGTTTGCAGGCGAAGAGCCACAGGCTCTAAAACAGTTAGAAAAAGTAAAGCTCCTAGCCATAAAAACAAGGTTCGCAGGTGAATAGCCACAACCTCTAAAATAATTAACAAAAGCAAAGCTCCCAGTTGTAAAAACAAGGTTCACAAGCGAAGAGCCACAACCTCTAAAACAGTTAGTGAGAGCAAATCTCCCAACTGTAAAACAAGATTCACAGGCGAAGAGTCGCAACCTCTAAAATAGTTAGCAAGAACAAAGCTCCCAGCTGTAAAAACAAGGTTCATAAGCGAAGAGCCGCAACCTCTAAAACAGTTAACGAGAGAAAAGCTCCTAGCTATAAAAGCAAAGTTCGCAAGTGAAGAGGCGCAACCTCTAAAACAGTTAGCGAGAGCAAAGCTCTCAACTATAAAACAAGGTTTGCAGGTGAAGAGCCGCAACATCTAAAATAGTTAGCGAGAGTAAAGCTCCCAGCTGTAAAAATAAGGTTTGCAAGCAAAGAATTTTAAAACCTCTTAAGTATGAAACAGCTCGAGGGCCCAACTATGAATTTTAAAATTTTAAGTATAGAACAGCTCACAGGTTCATACTCCTTGCTGTGAGAAAAAACCCTTAAGTACAAAATAGCTCTCAGATTCGTATTCCCAACTATGAATTTTAAAATTCTTAAGTAGAGAATAGTTCGCAAATCTACATTCCCAATGCATTATTCTCGAAGCATACTACATGATACGAAGCTTGCAAACACAGAAAGAAAGCCAATAGGAAATAAAAACAAATACTTGTTCATTAAAGAAAAACTAAATTACAAAATCTTTGCTCGATTACATCATCAACCCCCCCAACACCCTAGCCCGTGTTAACAAGTGCGACACCATCTCCAGCTTAGGAAACAATAGTAGCACCCCCAGTCACCGAAAGAGGAACTGAGTTCACATCGTCACCGACAACAGAATGAGCCATATCTACAGTGGTAGAGCCCTCCACCTCCTCTAGATAAAGCTCGCCCTTCCAAATAGCCACGAAGGAGTCCCAAGTAAGGCCAGAAGGACTGAAAACATTAAAACCCAAGCTACTCATGTCCAAATCAATGAGTGCATCAAAATCCACCTTGCGAACATTAAAAGGACCACAAGCAACCTGGGCATGAAGTAGTAGATTCTCCTTGAACTTCCGGAGGGAGCTGATAAACCGTAAAAGTAACATATTTTAATCCCACATTTAGCATGCTTTTGGATGAATTATCCCTTATTTTATGTAATTTGGTGCTCTTATTCCTTTATTTTCATGTTTTATACTCAGGAAAGCACCGGAGGATGAATATAACAGAAAACAGGCTTAAAACGGGCCAAATGGGCCAAAGCACGAAATCAGCACGGCCTGGGCCCAAGACCACACGGCCGTGCCTCATTAATGAAGTCCAACACGGCCTGGCCACGATTCACACGGGCGTGTGCCATGGCCGTGCCCCTGCCGTGACAAAGAGCAATTCCACTCGAATTTGGATACTTAGGGGCAAAGAAACACATTCCAAAAGCCTATATATACACCCTAAGTATGACCTAAAAGGGGGAGCCCAGTACCTTTGACAGGGGGCGTCTTGCTAGGCCAGAGAAGGCAGATTTGTAGGGATTCACTCGAGGATAGCCAGTTGATTCATCTCAAGAAGCTGGAATCATGCTTAAGACGGAGGATCTCTCCTTCAATTCCTTCAGGAGGTTTTAGGGATTTCTTATGTTTTGTTTTATCTTTTCTTCTGAGATGTTTTCTTTTATTGTTATGAACTAAACCCTCGATACACGAGGGGATGAAACTTAGATGAATCTTGTTATCGTTTGCTTTAACTATATGATAAATATTTGACTTGTTCTTAATTATGTGTTCTTAATTCTTGTGTTGATATTTCCGGGATATTGATCCAAGTCTGATGTGCTTAGGTGGAGGAGCAAAAGTCCCTGCCTAAGAGTAGATCTAGCATAATTAAGCGGAGTTGATCGCACGCCTAGAGATAGGGTGACGAGATTTTGTCAGATTAGGGTGAAACCTAATATGGGATTCCATAGATCGAGTTAATACAATTCTAGGGGTTTTAATTAGAAAGAGATTTCAGTTAATCAACCTAGGGTTAGACGTTATTCGCTTCGAGAGAGGGTTTAATATACATTAGAGAATCTTACAGATCAAGACAAATGAATAAATCGTCTGGTTCAGAGTTAGATAACAAGTGAAGTCTAGGTGGATTCTTCCTTGGGTGTCGTCTTAATCAATTGGTTTTCCCTCAAGTTATTTTCCCCAAATTCATTCTTCTTTGTCTTAGAGTCTTTAGTTTAGTAGTTAATTAATTTAGATTAAATAACAAATTCCCTTTATTTTAGGCTAGATAATAAAAAGATAGTTAGTATTAGTACTTTTAGTTCCTTTGGGTTCGACATTTCGGTCTTGCCACTAAACTATACTACTGTTCGATAGGTGCGCTCACCACAAATCGTTGTCATAGTTAGTTTCCAGGTTCGATCATTCTTTTTATAAATTTTAAGACTTTGACATCACAAAAACAACGATCAAGTTTTTGGCGTCGTTGCCAGGGAACTAAAATATTAAGAACGCTCAATTTTTATTACTTTAGCTATTTTTTTTATTATTACAATTTATTTTCATTATTATTTTTTATTTTTATTTTTATTTTTTTACTTTTCTAATTTTTCCTCTAATTTCTTTTGACAGATAATTTTAGCTTCTAGAGAAGATGACACTGAATAATTATCAGTGGCAAGTCATGAGGACAATTCCCACTAAAGCAAAGACACCCAATGTGCAATATGACTTGAATCTAGGAGGCGTGGCGAATCCCGAGTACCCACCCTACGGATATGGCATGGAGAACGAACAAGTCCACTATATGGGTAACTATTCTAGACCTCAAAATAATTTTTATAGTGACACTTATAATGCAGGTTGGAGGTACCATCCCAATTTCTTGTGGGATGATCAAAGTAGCAAAAGACCGGAACTTCCTCCAAATTTTCAACAACCACCTCACCAACAGGAAGATGAGTCGAACCTCGAGGAGATGCTGACAAAATTTATAGCAGCCTCAGAAGTACGTTTCCAAGACACAGAAACACGTTTCCAAAATATAGTTCAGATCGGGCAGCTTACTAAGTTAGTTTTTGAAACACGATCAGAAAGCTTACCTAGGGAAAAAGAGAAAATTTAAGCCGTAACAGCTCATGACAGTGAAAGGTTAGTGGAATCTGACCCAAGGCAAGAGCCTCAGGTAAGTGAAGGTAAGGTTGAAGTAAGTCATGATTTACCAAACCCGGTAATTACAGAGTACCAATCCCGTGTGCCATACCCCGAAGCAATAAAGAAAGACCACAAAGAGGAACAATTAGGTGAATTTCTTAACCCTCCAAAGAAATTACATATTAACTTGCCGTCTCTTGAAGCTCTTTCGCAGATACCAGATTCAAGGAAATTTTTAAAAGAGTTTTTGACAAACAAACGGAAGTTAGACGATACGTCGCATGTGGAGCTAAACGCAGTGTGCCTAGAAATTCTACGAAATAAATCATCACGTGAGCTCACATCTCGTGTACTGTCAGATGCAACCGACCCTTGAATAGCCGCTTCAGAGCATAATTCAAACGGTGCGACTCCTTCTACGGTACTTAAGGTCTTTCTATACGGAACGGTCGAGGTAACACATTCTAATTTCGACACTTTTAAGGAAAACATTACTCGACTTAAATTTTATATCAATAACTGAATTGATCACATGGGAAAGGATTTTCACCTCCTCAAACCACCATGACCATACGAATGAGAGGTAAATTCTAGCTCAAGACTATAAATGAGCGCTTCTCGGGAGGCAAACTGAGTACTAACCCCATTAACTTTTACATTTTTATCCTTTCTTTATAGTACCTAACTATAAACTAACCAAAAGTACAGAATTCCAGGCAACACGGCCTTGCACACGGCCGTGGCCGTGGCCGTGTGGATGCATCGAATCTCCGTACTGACATGGCAGAGATGGTACGAGTCAGAGCGAATCAATTTTCAAATCACAGACTCCAACCACCACACCACGGGCACCGACAAAACCCCACGGCCGTGGTCGACACAAGTAGTTTACACACAGGCATGGCACCCTGAACATGGGCGTGGGAGAAACGATACGATGCTCAACACGGCCGTGTGAGGCAGCCGTGTGACTTAGCACACCCACGGTACACGAGCGTGGGGTTGTACCAGGCTTGAAAATCTATTTAAACCCCCTCCTTTTTCTCTTCCCTTACTCACTTTCCTACTCCCCATCCCCTTTATTCTATCCCATTATTCAGACCTCCCCCTACTTTTCTTCTCCAATACATTCCCAAAACCCTTGAGCTACACCAAATGCCGAAGAACCTGAAGGAATCAAGCATAGTCTCCCAGAGGGAGACCGATCTATATAAGTTCATGCCGGCCGCTTCAATCACTCGACGAGCCAAGGATATTTGAGGCCATTTAGTTTTTATTTCGTTTTTCTCTTTTGCTTCAATTTCCTTATCTTTACTTCTCTTCTGCTTAATTTAACTTATTTTATTTTAGTTTCTTGGTTTTAGGTTCTTCAGGCTGCTTGGGAATCACACCACGACCACCACCATATCCACAGCCTTAGAAATCACGCCCACCTCATGAACCATCCAACAATAAGGACTCTACGGTCCATTTATCTTATCTTTTCCTTTAATTCTATTCTATTTTTTATTTTCCTTCACTTTAGCTTGCTTTTCTTTAATTATTTAATTAGTATAGTTTTAATTATTATCATTATATCCTGGCTAATCCTCCATGAGCTACCCAATTTCTTCATCTAGCGCAGGATCGTCATAAAGAACGACCCCTCCAACTTATCTTTCACCTCCAACACAAGGATTTCATCCATAATTCAGGGAGTTTCACTTCTCTTCATATCTTTTGAATTTATACTTAATTGTCTATATATATATATCTTTGTACATTGAGGGCAATGTACATCTTAAGTGTGGGGGGGTGAACAACCTAAAAAGGTGCCTAACTGTAGCATCCCTAACCCGTAACCGACGCCGGACTAGAGTTAGGAGCATTACCGGACAGATCAGAAACTTATATAACATTTCATACATTACATTCATCATTATCAATCATAGTGTCCCTTAGATGAGTCATCAAGACCCTAAGCATGCATATAAACCGAGTTGGGACTAAACTGACACACATACAAAATCTCATGGAAAAATTTAAACTTTTCTAAAATACAGGGGAGACACGCCCGTGGGAGGAGACTGTGTGACCTCCACGGCTTCTAGACACCCCCGTGTGCCCAACCGTGTCTATATACTGACTATATCAACTCGGTCACTAGGTACCACGGCCACCAAGCACGCTCGTGTGCTCTTAGCTAGCTACTGACTTGTACACCACGGCTAGCTGACACCCCCGTATCGAGGCCGTGTGCTATTAAGCAACATTCTGCAAATTCACCCACGGTCTTTGGGCACGCCCGTGTGCCACAACCGTGTGACATTATAGGCCATTTACAAGGCCAAAATGCCACCCAAAAAGGGTCAAACCTACAAGCAACATATATCATCCCATTTCATTCACATATAACCATTAAAAATATACCAATTTGCATGACCAAATCATAATTATACCCAAACACCATTTATCTATATACTTACCATATCATAACCATTTCATATGTCAATTAATCTTACCAAAACAACTACACATATCACAATCCTTTAAGCATTTTACCAAAACATAACTAGCCAAATCACATGGCTAAGTTCACAGAACAATTCATACCAAGAACTAACCTATACATGCCATATCTAACCATATACATTTTCAAAGTATACCAAAATGATTTTAGTAGTGTGATGACGATCCGTGACGGTCCCGAGCCTTCAGTAGCTTTGATGACCTATAAAACAGAGAAAACACACACAGAGAGTAAGCTTTACAAAAGCTTAGTAAGTCATAATACAAACAAACTTAGCATAAAAGACACATATGCATAAGGTACATTGGCACATAACATTTACTTAACAAACAATCACATATTTACTTTGATTCGTATACTTAGCCACAATTGCCACATTCATCATTTCAAAAATCAATTATATACACATAACTCTTTTATAATCATTCTTGCATCTCATTCTCGTTCTTATATTCGATCATACTTCTCTTCATATCAAAGTCATGTGAGTACTTACCTTTTTATACACACCAAGATATATACCAAACGCATTCAAAACAAATATACATTCATATAATTGTTCATAGCTCGATTTTCTCATTGAACCGTTCGAAACTAATAGGATACTCGGGAACTCGTAATAATCATACAATGCCAACGCCCCGCATTTGAGGTCTTACATGAAATCGATATCGATGCCATTGTCCCGCATGGGTCTTAGACGTAATCGGATATTGATGCCACCGTCCCGCATGCGGTCTTACACGTGTCGGATATCGATGCCATCGCCCCGCATGGTCTTACACATAATCGAGATATAGATGCCACCGTCCCGCATGTGGTCTTTCACGTAATCGATGTAAATGCCACCGTCCCGCATGGGTCTATCACGTAATCGATATAAATGCCACCGCCCCGCATGAGGTGGTCTTTTACGTAATCAGATATAGATGCCACTGTCCCAGACAGGGTCTTTCACGTAATCAGATATAAATAGCACTGTCCCAGACAGGGTCTTTCACGTAATCAGATATAGATGCCACTGTCCCAGACAGGGTCTTTCACAAATATCCAATCAATGCCAACGTCCCGGACATGGTCTTACATGATAAAACAAAACAGATACCTTTGTATTCCTAAGTTCATACGGGACTTCTCAGACTTATCACTATATCGACCTTATCCTGGAATTCATATACATAGCATCTCCTAAGCAGTCGTTATCATTGATAATCATGTAAATAAACTCAATTCAATACAATTACTTTTATTTGCAATATGACTTACCTCGGATTCAGTTTATCGGAATGAAAACGGCTACTCGTTTACTTTCATTTTCCCGCGATCTAAATCCGTTTTCCTCGGCTCTTGATCTAAACATATTCAAAATTAACCCTTTTATTCACTAATTCATTCAATTCAATCCATGGACACACATTTAGGGCTATTTGCAAATTAACCCTCATATTTGCACAATTTATCAATTTAGTCCATTTTTCTCAAAACATCAAATTCACATAATTTGTTCACACCCATGCATAGCCAAATCTCCCTAGGGACTATATAAGTCTATATGTTTCATCAAATTTACAAATTAGTCCTCCACAATAATATTTTCTCCATTTAGCCTTAATTAACTAAATTCATCAAAAATTCAAGAACAAAGTATGTTCATCTAGCTCAAATCTTTCATTTAACACCATAAATCATCAAAAAGCTTGACATATTATCAATGGCATATCACACAAACATCATAAATTCACAAAATTAATACATGGGTTTTGTAGCTCTCAAAGCAACGATTGCAGAAACGTAAAAATTATCGAAAACCGACTCAAAACATGCATTAATTTTGGCTTGATAGTAGCCGAATGTACAAAGCTTCAAAGCTTTCTTTTTCTTTGTGTTATTCGGTGGAAAAATGGATGAACAAAAACCCATCTTCATGCTTTATTCATATTATAATTCATTAAATAACAATTTCCTATTTTAGCCTTATAAAACAAAATTTTTATAACATAACTAACAAGGTCATTTTTGACCAAAACCATCCACTAACTAAATAGTGGTTCAATTACTACTTAAGGCCATAACTTTTAAAAGCCACAACACATAGGTGTTTTAACAAATGGCATATAAGTTTCACATTTAATGCAATTAAATCCTTTTGTCAAAATAAACACACAGACAAACAAATTAACTTATGAAACTTTACCACATGCTTAATCACATATCAACGGCACAAAAAATAATATTAAAATATTATACAGACTCGAATTTATGGTCTCGAAACCACTGTTCCGACTAGGGTATAAACCGGACTATTACAATTCTTCCCCCCTTAGGGATTTTCGTCCCCGAAAATCTTACCGTTAAATAGATTCGGATATTGCTGTCTCATTGAATCTTCAGGTTCCCACGTTGCCTCTTCAATTTCGTGTCGATTCCACAATACTTTCACTCACGGAATTTTCTTGTTTCTCAACTCTTTTACTTCACGAGCTAAGATACGGATCAGTTCCTCTTCATATGTCATATCAGATCGGATTTCAATTTTAGATGGGCAATTACATATGATGGATCAGATCGATATCTACGAAGCATCGGAACATGAAATACATTGTGTATCTTTTCTAACTCAGACAACAACTTTAATCTATATGCCACAGGCCCGACACGTTCAATGATCTCATACGGTCCGATGAACCTTGGACTCAACTTGCATTTACGTCCGAATCGGAGTACTTTCTTCCACGGAGATACTTTCAAAAATACTTTGTCACCGATTTCAAATTCTATATCTTTTCGTTTCAAGTCCGCATAAGACTTTTGACGATCAGATGTCGCTTTCAACAATCTCGGATCAATTTCACTTTCTGTTCTGAATCTTTTATCAAATCAATCCCGTGTAACTTATTTTTACTGAGCTCGGTCCAATATAGAGACGTACGACATTTACGTCCGTACAAAGCTTCATAAGGTACCATTTTGATGCTTGACTGAAAACTATTGTTGTATGCAAATTCAATCAAAGGCAGGTACTGTCCCCACGTACCGTTAAATTCAAGAACGCAACATCTTAACATATCTTCTAGAATCTGAATGATCCGTTCGGACTGACCATCTGTTTGCGAATGAAAAGTCAGCATCTTTGAATACGCTTTCGTGCCTAAAGCTTCTTGCAGTTTCTTCCAGAATCTCGATGTAAACCTCGGATCTCTATCTGACATAATGGATAGTGGCACTCTGTGCAATCTCACAATCTCAGAAATATAAAGCTCAGCTAATTATCAAATGAGTAATCAGATCATACCGGAATAAATTGGGCAGATTTCGTCAAATGATCAACTATGACCCAAATCGCGCCTTTCTTTTTCGTCGCCAAAGGTAATCCCGAAACAAAATCCATCGTTACTCCATTCCATTTCCACTCGGAAATCAGAATCGGTTGTAACAAACCAGATGAAACCTGATATTCATCCTTAACTTGCTGACAGATTAAACATTTCGATACGAAATTAGAAATGTCTCGTTTCATACCAGACCACCAATAGTGTAGTTTCAGATCATGATACATTTTAGTACTTCCAGGATGAACAGATAAACAACTATTATGTGCTTCTCTTAAAATCAGCTGAATTAACTCTGAATTTCTCGAAACACAAATACGTTCTTGGAATCTCAAGTAATCATCAACAACTCGAAATTCAGATTCAGAATTCGAATCACACAGAACTCGTTTCGCTAACATTTCATTGTTAACTTTTTGAGCATCAAATATCTGCTATATAAACAATGGTTTCACTATTAGTTCAGTCATCACAGAACTATCATCAGATAAATCTAACTGAACATTTAAAGCACGTAATGCACACAGTGACTTTTAACTCAACGCATCGGCAACTATATTTGCTTTACCCAGGTGATAATCTATTACTAGCTCGTAGTCTTTCAATAACTCTAACAATCTTCTCTGTAGTAGATTCAAATCTTTCTTCTTCTTCTCTCTTTTTTTCTTTTTTTTCACAAATAGAACAGGAGCACCCCAAGGTGAAAAACTCGGTCTTGCAAACCCTCTGTCGGTTAATTCTTGCAACTGTGACTTTAACTCTTTCAATTCCATTGGTGTCATTCTATACGGAGCTATCGAAATAGGGGTCGTACCAGGCAATAACTCAATACCAAATTCAACTTCACGTATCGGAGGCAAACTCGACAATTTTTCCGAAAACACATCAGAAAACTCACAGACAACAGTCACTGACTCAACTTTCTTTTCAGACACTTTCGAGTCAATAACATAAGCAAAATATGCCTCATATCCCTTTTTCACATAACTTTTAGCTTTCAAAACAGATATCACAGTAGGCAATCCATTCAAATCATTAGACTCAACTCGTACAATTTCATTATTCGGACATCTCAAATCAATAGTTTTTCTTTTACAGTTTAGAATAGCATCATGCAAAAACAACCAATCCATACCCAGAATAATATCGAACTCGTCAAATGGCAAAAACATCAGATCAGCAGGGAAACATATATCTCGAAACATTAACGGACAGTTCTTACCTACTTTGTCAACCAGAACATTTTTACCTAAGGGGTTCGATACTTTTATAACAAACTCAGTAGACTTTACAGGCAAAGTCTTACTGAATACTAAGTTCATGTATATATATAAATGAGTAGAACCAGAGTCTATCAAAGCAATCACAGAAGTATCATAAAGTGTAAAAGTACCCGTTATAACATCTGGAGATAAAGCTTCCTCCCGAGCTCGGATAGCATACGCTCTAGCAGGTGCTCTAGCTTCGGATCTCACAACAGTATCTCTAGTAGTTCTCTAACTACCACTGACGTTTCTTACATTTTGAGGAGATCTACCTCTCGCTGAAATATTCTCAGATCTCGGGTTCTGAACAATCTCTTGTTCAACAGACTCTGGGCAGTCTCGGATGAAATGGTCTAATCATCCACATCTGAAACAAGCTCGGTTATTTAATCTGCAAATCCCCGGATGCCTTTTTCCACAATGTTTACGTTCAGGTCGCTTGAATCTGACATTTCCAATACTAGTCATTGAAGTTGCTGAAATTTTGGAGCTTAACTGTGATCTAGCTCGATCTCTACTCGAATGCCTCACATTAACCTTTGAACGGCTATATTCATCTCGAAATTTCTTCGAGGCAAACCGAAATGATTTGCTCATAAATCTATTTTTCATATCTCTGGCTTCAGACTAAGCTTTGCATGCTCGGTCAACTAGCACTACGAACTCTTGTATCTCCAAAGTACCAACTAGCAATTGGATATCTTCATTTAGGCCATCTTCGAATCTTTTACACATTATCGCTTCAGTCGATATGTATTCCCGAGCATACTGACTTAATCTTACAAATTCTCGTTTGTATTTAGTGACAGACATGTGACCTTGCTTCAATTCTAAAAATTCTTTTCATTTCTGATCAATGAATCTCTGAATAATGTATTTCTTTCTGAACTCAGACTGAAAGAAATCCCATGTGATCCGTTCTTTATGAACAACCGAAATCAAAGTTTTCCACCACCGATAGGCTACATCTCGTAACAAAGAAACAACACAGTTTATACATTCTTCAGGAGTCAGTGACATCTCATCAAATACTCGGATAGTGTTTTCTAACCAAAACTCGGCTTTCTCAGCATCATCATCATTAGTAGCCCTAACTCTTCAAAATTTCATACTTACGGATTTTGTCAATCGGAGGTTTGTTTAACAAGTTCGTGATTTATAGTCGGAGGCATAACAGATGTCTGAGGGTGATTAACAGGGGGCGGGGATTGTGAAACAGTCGGGTTATTCTTTACAAATTGAGTGAACCATTCACTCATCATCTGGAAGAAAGCTTCTTTAGCGTCTTCCCCTTGACCGCTAGTAGCCGGTCTCGGATTAGAGGGCGATGTCCCTTGCGCAGGAACAGGCGCATTATTTTCTATGTCGTCAGCTACGGCTCTTTCGGGATCCATTACTATATGAAAATCACATTTTATACGTCAGGATTCATCACACTATCACAATTCAGAAATATGGCATGTATAGCTAGACTCTGACACGCTACGTTAGTCCGAGAATTGACTAAACCGTAGCTCTGATACCAACCAAATGTAACACCCCTAACCCGTAACCGACGCCGGACTAGAGTTAGGAGCATTACCGGACAGATCGAAAACTTACATAACATTTCATACATTACATTCATCATTATCAATCATAGTGTCCCTTAGATGAGTCATCAAGACCCTAAGCATGCATATAAACCGAGTTGGGACTAAACTGACACACATACAAAATCTCATGGAAAAATTTAAACTTTTCTAAAATACAGGGGAGACACGCCCGTGGGAGGAGACCGTGTGCCCTCCATGGCTTCTAGACACCCCCGTGTGCCCATCCGTGTCTATATACTGACTATATCAACACGGTCACTAGGCACGCCCGTATGCCATGACCGTGTGCTACTAGGCCGTATACTGACTTCCCTACCATGGCCACCAAGCACGCCCGTGTGCTCTTAACTAGCTACTGACTTGTACACCACGGCTAGCTGACACCCCCGTGTCGAGGATGTGTGCTATTAAGCTACATTCTGCCAATTCACCCACGGTCTTTAGGTACGCCCGTGTGCCACAACCGTGTGACATTATAGGCCATTTACAAGGCCAAAATGCCACCCAAAAAGGGTCAAACCTACAAGCAACATATATCATCCCATTTCATTCACATATAACCATTAAAAATATACCAATTTGCATGACCAAATCATAATTATACCCAAACACCATTTATCTATATACTTACCATATCATAACCATTTCATATGTCAATTAATCTTACCAAAACAACTACACATATCACAATCCTTTAAGCATTTTACCAAAACATAACTAGCCAAATCACATGGCTAAGTTCACAGAACAATTCATACCAAGAACTAACCTATACATGCCATACCTAACCATATACATTTTCAAAGTATACCAAAATAATTTTAGTAGTGTGATGACGATCCGTGACGGTCCCGAGCCTTCAGTAGCTTTGACGACCAATAAAACAGAGAAAACACACATAGAGAGTAAGCTTTCCAAAAGCTTAGTAAGTCATAATACAAACAAACTTAGCATAAAAGACACATATGCATAAGGTACATTGGCACATAACATTTACTTAACAAACAATCACATATTTACTTTGATTCGTATACTTAGCCACAATTGCCACATTCATCATTTCAAAAATCAATTATATACACATAACTCTTTCATAATCATTCTTGCATCTCATTCTCGTTCTTATATTCGATCATACTTGTCTTCATATCAAAGTCATGTGAGTACTTACCTTTTTATACACACTAGTATACATACCAAACGTACTTGAAACGAATATACATTCACATAATTGTTCATAGCTCAGATTTGCTCATTGAACCGTTTGGAAACTAATAGGATACTCAGAAACTAAGAATAATCATACAATGCCAACGTCCCAGACGAGGTCTTACATGAAATCAGATATCGATGCCATTGTCCTAGACAGGGTCTTACACGTAATTAGATATTGATGCCACTGTCCCAGACATGGTCTTACACATAATCAGATATCGATACCACTGTCCCAGACAGGGTCTTACACATAATTAGATATAGATGCCACTGTCCCAGACAGGGTCTTTCACGTAATCAGATGTAAATGCCATCGTCCCGCATGCATGTCTATCACGTAATCGATATAAATGCCACCGTCCCGCATGCGGTCTTTCACGTAATCGAGATATAGATGCCACCGTCCCGCATGCGGTCTTTCACGTAATCGATATAAATACCACCGTCCCGCATGCGGTCTTTCACGTAATCAGATATAGATGCCACTGTCTCAGACAGGGTCTTTCACGTAATCAGATATAGATGCCACTGTCCCAGACAGGGTCTTTCACAAATATCCAATCAATGCCAATGTCCCGGACGTGGTCTTACATGATAAAACAGAACAGATACCTTTGTATTCCTAAGTTCATACGGGACTTCTCAGACTTATCACTATATCGACCTTATCCCGGAATTCATATACATAGCATCTCCTAAGCAGTCGTTATCATTGATAATCATGTAAATAAACTCAATTCAATACAATTACTTTTATTTGCAATATGACTTACCTTGGATTCGGTTTATCGGAAAGAAAACGGCTACTCGTTTACTTTCGTTTTCCCACGATCTAAATCCGTTTTCCTCGGCTCTTGATCTAAACATATTCAAAATTAACCCTTTTATTCACTAATTCATTCAATTCAATCCATGGACACACATTTAGGGCTATTTGCAAATTAACCCTCACATTTGCATAATTTATCAATTTAGTCCATTTTTCTCAAAACATCAAATTCACATAATTTGTTCACACCCATGCATAGCCGAATCTCCCTAGGGACTATATAAGTCCATATGTTTCATCAAATTCACAAATTAGTCCTCCACAATAATATTTTCTCCATTTAGCCTTAATTAACTAAATTTATCAAAAATTCAAGAACAAAGTATGTTCATCTAGCTCAAATCTTTCATTTAACACCATAAATCATCAAAAAGCTTGACATATTATCAATGGCATATCACACAAACATCAAAAATTCACAAAATTAATACATGGGTTTTGTAGCTCTCAAAGCAACGATTGCAAAAACGTAAAAATTATCGAAAACCGACTCAAAACATACCTTAATTTTGGCTTGATAGTAGCCGAATGTACAAAGCTTCAAAGCTTTCTTTTTCTTTGTGTTATTCGGTGGAAAAATGGATGAACAAAAACCCATTTTCATGCTTTATTCATATTATAATTCATTAAATAACAATTTCCTATTTTAGCCTTATAAAACAAAATTTTTATAACATAATTAACAAGGTCTTTTTTGACCAAAACCATCCACTAACTAAATAGTGGTTCAATTACCACTTAAGGCCATAACTTTTAAAAGCCACAACACATAGGTGTTTTAACAAATGGCATATAAGTTTCACATTTAATGCAATTAAATCCTTTTGTCAAAATAAACATACAGACAAACAAATTAACTTACGAAACTTTATCACATGCTTAATCACATATCAACGGCACAGAAAATAATATTAAAATATTATACAGACTCAAATTTGTGGTCTCGAAACCACTGTTCCGACTAGGGTATAAATCGGACTGTTACACTAACTTTTTTCATTATTCTCAAATTCTTGAAATTAGGTGCCAAACTTTTTGCATTATTCTCAAATCCCTGAATTATGCCTTGTCTTAAAGTAAGTTTCTCATATTATGATTAAAATAAAAATTTCCATGATTTATGATTTTTATCGATATGTTTTAGATTAAGTCATTGATAATTGTGCAATGATGATTAAATTCTAAGAATATTAGAGAATCAAGCATGATAAGTCTATTTTTCAGAATTAAAAATTTTCTAGGTTGTCTACCTGAATTTAAATATTACTTTGAAGTTTGAAATTTACGAGGATGAGATCAAAAATACCCATAATTTTTGTGAGATTTTGAGCCTTATAGAGCATATATTCTTTTTCTTGCTCACTTTTTGATTATGAGTGTGTCAACATTGATTAGTTATTCTAGAACTTGCATTGATTATATATGTCGAGACCACACCTTTGATTTGATATACAAAGATGATGAAGGCACCTAGGATTTAACCCACTCACTCCACTAAAAAAAACCTACCTCCATAATTAACCCTTAGTGAACCCCTTTTAATCCTAACAACCCTATTTATTGACTCACCCACTAATATTAACCCAAAACCCAGTCTGTATTTGTTATCACCATTCCTCTTGACTACCCTTTTTGTCGAGATTTGATTTTGAGCAGTTGCCTAACTATGTTCTATATTTCAGTTGTTAAAGTTCTTTATTATTATTTGTGACTTGTTCTTAAAAAAAAATCGAAGTGTATTCATTATTAGTTTTGTGATTAAGTGAGCTTATACGTTTAAATTCCAATTCATCAAGAAGAAGCTCAGTATTAGAGTATTATTAGTACAAGTTTTCAATTGATGTAATTATTTATCAGTTTATTTTTTTCTAGTTAGGTAATTTGTCAATTCAATCTCGATTCTAACCCTCTAATTCAGCCTTTATCCACACCTTTAACCCAAGCCCCGTTACAACCCTATTAAAGACCTTTTGATTTGTGTATCATCTCATATTATAGTGGTGGAGATTTGATTTTCATGTAAGCCTATGGGATTAACTCTTCATGTTTGAATTTTGAGTGCTTAATTCTGAACCTTAAACACTTCGAGTGATTTGAGTGAATCTTTAGCGAGGATGTCAATTCTTGTCGATTTTGAATCGGAGGTAATTATTTAGATGAGGGGAAACACTTATGTTTTATGCTACAAATGTATGACTTAGATTGTTTGAATCTTTAGGACTCTTTGAGTTGAATTATCCATGTATAAATTATCCTTGAATTATGATGAAACACTATCAATGACTATTATGAATTGAGGGAAGTTTGTTTTAATTATGAGTTGAAAATTTTGCTGGAGGACAAGCAAAAGCTTAAGTGTGGGGGTATTTGATAAACCGTAAAAGTAACATATTTTAATCCCACATTTAGCATGCTTTTGGATGAATTATCTCTTATTTTATGTAATTTGGTGCTCTTAATCCTTTATTTTCATGTTTTATACTCAAGAAAGCACCGGAGGATGAAAACAACAGAAAATGGGCTTAACACGGGCCAAAGCACGAAATCAGCACAGCCTGGGCCCAAGACCACACGGCCGTGCCTCATTAATGAAGTCCAACACGGCCTGGCCACGATTCACACGGACGTGTGCCATGGCCGTGCCCTTGCCGTGACAAAGAGCAATTCCACTCAGATTTGGATACTTAGGGGCAAATAAACACATTCCAAAAGCCTATATATACACCCTAAGTATGACCTAAAAGGGGGAGCCCAGTACCTTTGACAGGGGGCGTCTTGCTAGGCCAGAGAAGGCAGATTTGTGGGGATTCACTCGAGGATAGCCAGTTGATTCACCTCAAGAAGCCGGAATCATACTCAAGACGGAGGATCTCTCCTTCAATTCCTTCAGGGGTTTTAGGGATTTCTTATGTTTTGTTTTATCTTTTCTTTTGAGATGTTTTCTTTTATTGTTATGAACTAAACCCTCAGATACCTGAGGGGGATGAAACTTAGATGAATCTTGTTATCGTTTGCTGAACTATATGATAAATATTTGACTTGTTCTTAATTATGTGTTCTTAATTATTGTATTGATATTTCCGGGATATTGATCCAAGTCTGATGTGCTTAGGTGGAGGAGCAAAATTCCCTGCCTTAGAGTAGATTTAGCATAATTAAACGGAGTTGATCGTACGCCTAGAGATAAGGTGACGAGATTTTGCCAGATTAGGGTGAAACCTAATATGGGATTCCATAGATCGAGTTAATACAATTCTAGGGGTTTTAATTAGAAAGAGATTTCAGTTAATCAACCTAGGGTTAGACGTTATTCGCTTCGAGAGAGGGTTTAATATACATTAGGGAATCTTACGGATCAAGTCAAATGAATAAATCGTCTGGTTCAGAGTTAGATAACAAGTGAAGCCTAGGTGGATTCTTCCTTGAGTGTCGTCTTAATCAATTGGTTTTCCCTCAAGTTATTTTCCCCAAATTCATTTTTCTTTGTCTTAGAGTCTTTAGTTTAGTAGTTAATTAATTTAGATTAAATAACAAATTCCCTTTATTTTAGGCTAGATAATAAAAAGAGAGTTAGTATTAGTACTTTTAGTTCCTTTGGGTTCGACATTCCTGTCTTGCCACTAAACTATACTCTTTGCTCGATAGGTGCGCTTGCCTCAAATCGTTGTCATAGTTAGTTTCCAGGTTCGATCATTCTTTTTATAAATTTTAAGACTTTGACATCGCGAAAACAACGATCAGGAGCCTAGGATGTTCTGAGATATTTGTTGCTTAAAAGCTGTCAGAGCCTCATCTTGCTTCCGTAGGGTGCTATCCACTTGCTCTTTGCACTCCCTGATAATCCTTTCCATCTTTGTAGAGTGCCTCACGGTGACTCTTTTCAACTCCGCCTCTGCAGTTATATGCCCCTCTCTCTCTGAAGCAAGCTCAGCCTCACACTCCTCTACCTTCATCTCCATAATTGCAAGGCGCTCGATGAGGACCCCCTGTTTCTCATTTATTATCTCATTCTCCTCCCTCATCTTGTGATACATCTTACGTACCCTATTCAGCTAAGCCTTGGTGTCTGCGAGCTCCTTATTACGGGCCTTCGTCTACTTCAGTTTGAGAGCGCTGACTTCAGACAGCAAGAGGCGTAGAGACGAAGAGAAGTCCTCCCCAACCTCAACAGGCACTCTTTCAATAGTAGGAGCAACAGGAGAGTTCTTATGAGCAATGGGATGGGGTATCCTCATTGTTGGTAATTGGTGAGTTCGTCTACGCAACAATTGGCAAGCTCGCCACAATGGAAGAATGGATTGGGGTGATCGTAGTAACAGGGCCACTACGATTGGCTCTCCTTTTCTGGCGATGCTCTAGTGGAGCACCGCTCTCCTTCTCCTCGCTAGAAGGGTTGATACGTAGCCACTACCTATCAAAGCATCAATATCCATAGCTTTATTAAGCTCGCGCGAGATACTGTCAGTCTCACTGAAATTATCCTCACAGCCCCGATTGCCCACTGCACCATCAACAACCCTAGGATCAGTAGAAGAAATTAACAAGTCAGTACCTCCTTTAGCCCTCTCCTCTTACTCGAACTCAGGAAGAGCGAAGGGACGGAGCGTCATCCCACAATAATGGTAGAAGAAGTTCGTAGGCTCCTCCAAACGTCCCGTTAATATCATGCCCTGTTGATCAAGGGAATCATGAGGCCAAGTACTCCTCGTTGGTCGTCCACTACCTGACTGTGCGACGTCTTAGTTTTCGCTAGCTCTCCAACTGCTCACGCTAAGATCCTCCAAGCAGAACCTGAAGACGTTCCTCGCAGTCAGGATCACCTTCAGGGCCAGCACGCAACCAACGCGCAACCTCTAAAATTGCGGGATAGCCTCATTAGTGGTAAAACTCCTCTAAAAGGTACGCATATCTTTAGTAAGGGAAGACCACCTGGTGGGGAACCTAAAGCCCTCACCAAGGATGCTGCGGACTTGGATATCCTTCCCCTGTTTCAGTCAAAGGTTCTTGCACTGATTTCATATGATCGTCCGCGCCTTTCGGTGAGGGAAGAAGTAGTAGAACCCCACTGACTCCCCCACATCACTCCACTTCAACTGGTACAGATGCTGGAAATAAAGAGTATCGACACTTCACCATGCTGGTAGCTATCAAGAAAATACGCCATGGTTAGCCACCAGGAAAAATCAAAGAGTTGGCTAGGAGCGAGGCGGTAGTCATTAAGGAGGTTACACAAGAAAGGATGTAGTGGGAGATGGAGTCCTGCTTCCAAGACATGCAGCTGGAGAAGGAAGATATCCTCCGTTTTCTTGAACACCCGGTGTGACCCCAAAGGGATGAAAAATTCTTAGGCAAAATGGGAGAGCATTATTCCCTGCACAGCCAGAGCCCGTTTCATTTCCTCCAGTGTGGTGGTACAGACGTAGGGCTTTTCAATTACAATAACTGGAACTGGACGAATTGAGACGATGTGGTTGTGAGCTACTCTCATCCTCACCATGATTTGAGTAAAAAAGAATACAGAAATGGAAACTAAGAAGTAGAAAAGATTCGTGAGAATTACCTCGATTCCAACTTGTAGAAAATACCAAATAGTGAAGAAACCTAAACCCCCTAGAGGTATTCTTTTAAAGAGAAGTTCCTTAAACCATTCGGATGGCCAAAAATAAACCAACCACCCAGATGCGAGCAAGAAAAAATGATTCATCTCTCAAGGTTTACATGCGCACACCCGATACCAGGGTTCACACGTGGCAAGGCAGTTGTTATGCACCACGGCTTGCGGCGTACCCAACAAGCTACATTCGAAATGGGCCTAAGGCCTGCCACTTTATAACATCTCTTAGGCCCACTAAGGGGGGACTAGATTGTTAGAATTTGGTAACCACCAACCCAAATGATCCAATAGGGTCCAGGTCTCCGACTAGGATAGACTCGACTTGGAAGAATAATATTTTCTATAAAGATAGTTCGCTGGGGACCCCGCTGGGATGCTGGATGTTCACAAAGATAGTTCGCGGGGAGAGCTCGCGAGGGACCCCCTAGGGTGTCGGGTGCTTGCAAAGATAGCTCGTGATGAGAGCTCACGTAAGCCTCACAGGAATAGGGTCGCAAGATATGTCCACAGAAGGGATCACGAGCCCTATAAGGGACCCCCGCTCGTGACCAACGGGTACGGGGTTCACTGGAAGTGTCAGTCCCAAGATCAGAAATAACTGTGTGCTTCACAGACACACATCCAATAAGCCAGGGAATATCAGTGCCATCGGTCCCAAGACCGAGACAAAATAGTGGGCCTTATTGTGAGCTGTAATAGTAGTAGTAGGAACATGTATAAATACCCCATGTGTTTCCCTTAATACGTCATGAGAAAAATATTGTTCAACATGAATAAATTCATAAATAGATCTAGGATTTATTCTACTTAGGTCTTGACCGATGTGATTGACTGATGTAATATCAGTTCAGTCAGTCATATCTATGACTCTATCTTCTGGGAGTCATTCGCTACGATACCCAGGACAAGGTATCTCCGTAACTAGACTTGATAGACGACATATTAGTCTTTCAATTGATTTACTCAATTATGATTAGACTAAGGACGTGTTTAGATTATCTACTAATATAAGTTGTCTTTCTACGTTACAATCTGACCACGTAATGTCGCTTAATATTAGTTTAAATGTTAGATAATTAGTAAGCCAATATTTTCTTTCAATTTTATTTACGTGCAAAAACTGTTGAGGATAATATACAAAAGATATTAATGATACTGATGGATTTTATTAAACCAATTTGTTCGAAAATTACAAGTATATAGACGAAACCACTACACTAAGGGCACTAGATTCTAGATTCTAGCATTGGGATCAAAGAATTTATTCTTTTTTCCTAACCTCTAGTATTGGTATTGATTTAGTTTATTTCCCATTGTATTCACCACCTCTATCTAATTTTAGTATTTTCACTTTTTTTATCTAATTATCTTTCAACTTCATTAATATATACCTCAATGACATTTATGAATTGAGATCTTTAATTAAGCAAATAGATATAAACAAAATACCATGAAAAATATCAATAAAAGTGATAAATTATTTCTTTTCCATTAAAAGATGGAACATCAAAAGGTCCACATAAACTAGTGTGTATTATTTCAAGAAGTTGGGTACTTATTGTGGTGCCTTTCTGAGCATGTTTGGTTTCCTTTCCCTTAATGCAATCTACATATACACGAATATTAGTAAAACCTAGATTAGGTACAATCTCATTCTTTATTGATCATTCTAGTCTCTTTTTTCTTTAGATACATGACCTAAACATTTATGCAAAAAATAAACAAAATTTTCATTTAACATATTATGTTTAATTTCAATATTGTTATGATAAACAAATAAAGATTCATCAAAATATAATCAAGTTTTAATTTATATAAATCATCAATAAGATTTCCAAAACCTCTAACAGTGTTATTTTTAAATAAATCAAAACAACCATGTCCAAACTTAACATTAAACCCCAAAACATTAAAATTTTTTAAACATCAATAAAGTTCTTAGAAAGTGAAGGTCCAAGATTAAGATATAAATAGTATCTAAGACTAAGATATAAGTTCTTATGCTTTCAATTAAAGCCTTTATTTAGTTCTCCATATATAAGATATCTTCATTTGAATTTGTGGTTTAGATTAAAAGGAATCTGTGCTTCATGTTGGATACATTAGTAGTAGTAGTAATAGTAGTAGTTGTTGGAACATTTTCAAATATTTATAGTGTTCCAATAACTATAAATGAATGGGTGTAATTAATCAAAATATTATATTATTTGATTTTTTGAAAAAGAATTATAACTATTTAAATAATATTATTTGAATAGTTATAATTAAATGAATAATTATGTGTTTATTTTAAAGACATTATTATTCAGAAAGACACCTATTGATGAAAGATGTCTCTATGAAGAGAAATGAAAATTCCTATAAATAGGAATGAGATTTTATTTGGAAATCATACCAACAAATTCTAATATTCTTTCTTTTCTTCCTTCATTTTCTAATATTATTAGATTATTCTATAAAGTATTATTGCAGAAATCCTTTATAGAAATTGAGTTTCTTGTCATACATTGCTCAGTGTGTAGTGGGCTATTCTCGTCAGTGCAAAACACAAATAGTCATTGGCTTCATTGTATCCTCGAGGTTAATTTACTTGGAACTCGTTTGCACACCGAAGATAGGTGGGGGCGAATATAACCTTAAAGATAGTGGTTTGATACACGCCTTGAAGCCTTGTCCTATTTCTTTTTCTGTTCGAGTTTCGTTCGTGTGTTCGAGATTTTCCTCACTGGAGATTTGTACTAACAATTTTAAGGTTATATTTCATGATGACTACCATAACTCATGAAAGTGGAACACTAAGGGAGTTGGCTTCCAATTTTGTCAAACTTGATCGGTTTGATGGTGGCAATTTTCGATGATGGCAGAAAAAGATGCACTTCTTATTATCAACTTTGAAGATTGCTTATGTTTTGGATACTCCAAGACTTGACGAGACTAAAAATGAATCTGTTACTGCAACCCGAGAAAGACAAAAATGGGACAATGCTGATTACATGTGCATGGGCCACATATTGAATGGTTTATCAGATGGTTTGTTTGACACCTACCAAAACGAGGTCACCGCTAAAGAATTATGGGACAAATTGGAGACAAGATGTAGTATCCTAAATATAGGCCTGTGCATTTATATGTGGCACTTGATTAATCTGTAATTTAAGAAGTTGAGGTTGACTGAGGCCTTGATTAAATATTTGGATTAGGATTTAGATTAATGTTCTGGGCAATTTAAGTAATATTTTGGGCTTTAAAAATTTGGGTTAGGTGGCTAATAAATGGTGTTAGCTCATAATTTAAGTAGATAGTTAATTAAGTGACAAGCTGGGCTTGTGGCCCAAAGATCTGAGGAGTTTAAGTGGGCATAAGGTGGCGTCATAAGGGGGGAGGAGTTTGGGCCAAGAGAGGGCTACTTAGAGCCCAAGTTTTGGGTCAAAAATTCGGCACTTAGGAACCTTAGGAGTGGACAGCACACTAGCTACAAAATAGGGATTTTAATTCTTTTATTTTAGTGATAAATAAGAAGATAATGAAGAGAAAGAAGAGGGCTATTATTGAGGAGATAAGGGATTAAGATAAAAGCTATCGGATGACAAAGCAGAGTTGGCCAAAATCCAACTCTAGGAAGGGGAGCATTGCCAAATCTATATAAGCCAAGTGATCATCCATGCTTTCATTCTTTTTCTTCCTCACCTAGTCGAATTTCTCTTCTTCTTTTCTCTCAAAACCTTTTCTTTGCCGCAACTCTCCAAACACAGTTTACTTTCCCTCTTCTCTTCTCAAACCGAATCTACAAGTGAAATCTTTGTTTCCCGAAGGTGCACCGTAAGCCGTATACTCCTCTTTAATCCGGTAAGTTTCGAGATTTCTCCTTTTTCTGTGATTCCTTTATTTTTATCAGGCTCCTAATTCAAATCATTATTTCAAAGGCCCTGTCGATTATACTCTTTATCCCTAAAAGTAAAATCTATTCCATTAAAGCCAATTTGGTGGAAAAGCCGAAGGTAGGGAGGAGACGTTTCTTAGGGATTTTGGGGATTCGACAAATAAGGCTCTACGTTAAGGATAATAGATCTTCGCGGTAACAGGTGTGTAATACTTCCCTACCATCTAGATCTAATCATAAAATGCATTATCATAAGATTTATATGTTTTGATAATTGCCGAAATCTCGATTTATTGATGAAAGCCCAATGAGGGTAAAAGCGGTTCTCCAGGTTAGTAAGTAATCTGTTTATATGTTATAAGTAAAATGCTTGTATGTGATTGCATGGGTTGGGTTGATGAAAGGAGGAAGTTATACGTTATATGTGTAGCGCTTTTCTTGTGATTCGATGTAGCGGCTAATGCCGTGAATCGTTATACGAGCTTCGGCCATTAAATGTTATACGGGCTTCGCCATTATATGTTATAAGGGCTTCGGCCATCATATGTGGATGAGCAAAGATGACCGCCATCATGGTGTGTAGCGGTGTGGGTCGATTGTAGAAATCCCCAATGGTGTGTACGGTTGGTACGGGGGCGTGTAGCGGATGGAAACCTAGGCAAACGGGTTGGGCCTTGCATATTATTTGTTATTAATTTCTATTATGAGTATTAAACTGTTTACTTTGTTTAACAGGCTTAAGGCCCAAAATCTAGTGGTGCATGAGGGTTGCACACTGAGTCTCGCGACTCACCCTTTTAATTAACATTTCAGGTGATACCTAGTGCTTCGGACCGGGCCGGAGAGGTACGCAAGGTGGCCATGCAGAAGAATATGTGGATTTAGCAAAAAGACTCAAGTCATTATTTTATATTTTTATTTGGTGGATTTTAAAATTTCGTTGCAATAAGGCCATGGGCCACTAATGTATATTTTGTTTTACTTTTGGGCTTTAATTACTTTTAGTTATTTAATTTTTTTTATATTACTAATTAAACTAAGGCATGTAATTAAGTTTGGTTTTATTTTACAAAGGCATATTCTATATGAAATATATATGGGCTTTTCGAAAAAATATGACATGTTCTTCCAAAATTTTCTTAGTGACATACCAGATCCGGTCGTACCAACTGGGCTGGGTTTGGGGTGTTACACAAGATACATGACCGAATATGTTACAAGTAAAAAATTTCTTGTCAGTCGTTTCAATAATTATCAAATGGTTGATGGTCGTTCTGTTATGGAACAATTCTGTGATATTGAAAAGATGCTGAATGAATTCAAGCAATATGATATGAAAATGGATGAAATGATTGTTGTATCCTCCATAATAGACAAACTTCCTCCATCATGGAAAGACTTTAAAAGAAGTCTAAAACATAAGAAAGAGGAAATATCTGTTGAGGCTTTGGCAAATCATCTTCGTATTGAAGAAGAATATCGAAAGCAAGATCAGAATCTAAATTCTAAAAATGCCAAAGTACATGTTATGGAGGAAGTACAGACAACTAAACCATTCAAGAGAAAGTTCAAACAGACTGATAGAGCACCTAAGTTTAAAAAGAAACAAAAGGGCTCATGCTATCATTGTGGTAAGCCGGGACATTTCAAGAATGAATGTCGATTTTTAAAGAAGAAATCATCTTCTAAGGCTGATAATAATGAAAAGTTCGTTGCAATGATATCTGAAATTAATATGGCACAAGATGATAATACATGGTGGATTGATACCGGAGCAACCAAACATGTGTGCAAAGACAAAAGCATGTTCACAAAGTTCACACAATGTGAAAATGAAAATGTCTTGTACATGGGAAATTCTTCCACCGAAGCAATCAAAGGCAAAGGGTCTGTTGAACTACAATTCACTTCTGGAAAGGTTTTAACCTTAAATGATGTATATTATGTACCAGAAGTTAGAAAGAATTTAGTGTCTGGAAGTCTGTTAAAAAAATTTGGTTTCAAACTTGTTTTTGAGGCAGATAAGTTTATTTTGTCTAAGGGAGGAATTTTTGTAGGGAAAAGGGTATATGTATGAGAGTATGTTCAAACTGAATATTATTAATAAGAATAAAAATACTATTTCTGCTTATATGGTTGAATCTTTTTGTTTATGGCATTATAGATTAGGTCATTTGAATTATAGAAAATTGAATGACATGTATAAGTTAGATTTAATTCCTGTTTTTAATAATAATATTGAAAAATGCAATACATGTATGTTGACTAAAATTACAAGAAACCCTTTCCCTAAGGTTAAAAGAAAAACAAAATTGCTTGATTTGATACATAGTGATTTATGTGACATGCATAATACTCCTACATTAGGTGGAAAGAAATATTTTGTTACTTTTATTGATGATTGTTCTAGATATTATTATGTATATTTATTGCATTCAAAAGATGAAGCGCTTGATAAATTTAAAGTTTATAAATCTGAAGTTGAACTTCAGTGTGAATCATTTATCAAGTGCTTAAGATTGGGTAGAGGTGGAGAATACTATAATCCAAGTTATTTTGAATCCACTGGGATTGTCCATCAAGTTTTAGCCCCTTACACACCACAACAAAATGGTGTAGCTGAAAGGAAAAATAGAGTATTGACTGAAATGGTAAATTCAATGTTATCATATTCAGGTCTTAGACAAGGTTTTTGGGGAGAAACTGTTCTAACAGCTTGTCATATATTGAATAGAGTTCCTAATAAGGAAACTAAAATAACCCCTTATGAACAATGGAAGAAAAGCAAACCAAACCTTAATTATTTGAAGGTTTGGGGTTGTAGAGCTATTGTCAAAGTTCCAACACCTAAACGTAAAAAATTAGGTGAAAGAGGAATTGAATGCATATTTATAGGATATGCACATAATAACAAGGCATATAGGTTCATGGTAATTGAACCAAATGATTCAATTTCAATTAATACTGTTATTGAATCAAGAGATGTTATTTTTTATGAAAATAGATTTAATTCTATATTAAAACAATTACAGCCACAATAATTGATTCATTCTTCAAATGAGAATGATATTCCATTGGAACAATTGATAATAATGATGGATCTTGTCAAGAATTAAGAAGAAGTAAGAGGATTGAAAAGGTCAAAAATTTTGGACCAGATTTCATTATGTTTCTTGTAGAAGGAAAAGGTGAAAGTATATGCAATAAGATACTTTATTGTTATAATACGGAATCTGATCCTATTACATTTGAAGAGGCAATGAAATCTCAAGACTCTGCTTTTTGGAAAGAAGCAATAAATGATGAGATGGATTCAATAATGGGAAATCAAACTTGGATCTTAGTTGATCTTCCACCGGGTTCCAAACCAATAGGTTGTAAATGGATCTTCAAAAAGAAAATGAAGGTCGATGGAACCATTGATAAGTTTAAAGCAAGGTTGGTAGCCAAAGGTTTTACACAAAAACAAGGTATTGATTACTTTGATACCTATGCTCCAGTAGCAAGAATTGCTACAATTAAACTCTTAATATCACTTACCTCTATATATAATTTGGTTGTTCACCAAATGGATGTTAAAACTGCATTTTTAAATGGTGAATTGGAAGAGGAAGTGTACATGGAACAACCGGAAGGATTTGTTGTTCCAAGACAAGAGCATAAGGTATGTAAGCTTGTTAAATCTTTATATGGACTTAAACAAGCAAAAAACAATGGCACCAAAAGTTTGACAATGTTGTTTTAACTAATGGCTATAAAATAAATGAATTCGATAAGTGCATATATAGCAAATTTGAAAATGAAAAAGGTGTCATAATTTGCTTATATGTAGATGACATGCTCATTTTTGGCACAGATTTGGAACAAATAGAAAACACAAAGAAATTCTTGTCAAACAACTTTGCTATGAAGGATATGGGTGTAGCAGATGTTATTCTTGGGATTAAAATAACCCGAGACGAAAGCACTATAGCTTTATCACAATCACATTACATTGAAAATGTGCTTAAAAAGTTTGATCTTTTCAACTGTATACCAGCATATACATCCATGGATCCTCAAATAAAATTAGTATCTAATGCTGGTAGGAAAATTGATCAAATGAAATATGCAAGTCTAATTGGTTGTCTTATGTACATAATGACTTGTACAAGACCAGATATTGCATATGCTGTTGGGAAATTGAGTAGGTACACAAGTAATCCAAGTAGTTTGCATTGGCAAGCTTTGAATAGAGTACTTAGGTACTTAAAGAAAACTATTAACTATTGATTGTGTTATAGTGGATATTCTCCAGTTTTAGAAGGGTATTCGGATGCCAGTTGGACTACAAGTTTGGAAGATCATGTATCTACTAGTGGATGGATTTTCATTCTTGGTGGAGGAGCCATTTCTTGGGGTTCCAAGAAACAAACATGTATTACTGATTCCACCATGGCAGCAGAATTTATTGCATTAGCCGCTGCATCTAAAGAAACAGAATGGTTAAGAAATTTACTTTATGATGTAACTTTATGGCCTAAGCTAATTTCACCAATTTCTATCTGTTCTGATAGTGAGGCTACTCTAGAAAAGGCATATAGCCAAGTGTAACACCCCTTCCCCGTGTTCGAAGCTGAAACCGGATACGAGGCATTACCTAACTTAACTTGCTTAAACTTACAACTTTGGGCTATAAAATTTTGTCCCAACTTAAAACTTTTTCATTTACAATCAATATTCGCCCCTTATATGGGCCCACGGGGCCCAAAACATACATAGAGGATTGTTCGAAACTAATCCGAGAACTTAGGAAACTTTAAGAAGACATAGAAAATTTTTCATCAAAATAGGGGCCACACGCCCGTGGTTCTCAAGGGATACGCCCGTGTGCCCCTAAGACATGCCTGTGCTCCTCACCCGTGGTCGACACTGACTTAATACAAATGGTCGAACACACGCCCGTGTCCCTAGCCTGTGTCCTTCACACGGCCTCGACACACCCGTGTCTTAGCCCGTGTGCCAAAACCTTGGTATTCTGTTTGTGACGTCATCACCTCACTAAGGTCACACGGCCAAGGCACACGCCCGTATCCTTAGGCCGTGTGTCGAATTAAATTCCAATTTCTAGGAGCAGACTTCCCACGGCCTGGGCACACGCCCATGTCCATGGCCGTGTCTCTCACACGGCTGAGACACATGGCCGTGTCTCTGTCCGTGTGTTTACTACTGAGCATACTGACTTGCAACTTTAGTATGCAAGGGGACACACGGCCGATCAACACGCCCATGGGGCTGACCGTGTGTCACACACGGTCTAGACACACGCCCGTGTATCTACCCGTGTGGACAAATATATGGCTATCCACCAAGCTATTTGTCACCCTACCAAGCAACCACACTTATACTAAATCAATTTAACATAAATGATGGCCATAAGGCACCTCTAAGAACTCAAAGAAATCAAGACATCCAACACAAGCATACATCTCATGAAATCCACCTTCATTGAATATATGAACATATCAAGTATAGGTCAACTTCCCATGACCCTTTTACAAAGATAAATTGAGCAACTATAGTAGCCAACACATTTGGCTTGCCAAATGACATAACAAAAAGGCCAAGTCCTATACATGCCATACTCAAAATAAATCTAATTTGGCTATACCAAAAAGTGGTCGATAGTGTCCGCAACTTCTCGAGTTAACTTGGCAATACTACAAGGAAAAGGGCAACTAAAGGGGTAAGCATAAAGCTTAGTAAGTTTACATGGAAATAAATAGCAACAATTAACTAGTAAAAATATCCATACATAGCATTAGCTAGCCATACACAATGTCATAAGCTCTTTACTATAACTTACTCGTACTTGCCCTTATCTAGCACATATCATGCCACATATCACAATCGTACCTCGTGATTTACCCACAGATACCTGTGTTCACTCAATCACATAACTTTAATACATATCTCAATTCTATATCAAGTTAGTTTATTTATCCCAATAATAATTAGGGATACTCAAAGGTGTTTATTCATTATCACTAACATGAACTCGAAGCCAATGCCACACCCCAGATGCGGTCTTACATGGGATTACCTTTGATTTCCGATGCCATATCCCGGATATGGTCTTACACGGAATCTCACCTCAAGTATCGATGCCATATCCCGGATACGGTCTTATACGATTCTCATATTCAATACCGAAGCCATACCCCCGATATGGTCTTATACGAAATCTCAATTCGGTGCCGAGGCCATGTCCCCGACATGGTCTTACATGAGACCTTATCTATCTCGTGTCTCGATAATATTACACTCACATTCATTATAGTCCAACCGGGACTTCAACATTTTAATTTCTCAGAATATCGTACATCAATATAATGTCAAACATTCTCAACAATACGAGCATAAATGTTGAATTTATCGCATACAAACTTACCTCGATTTCAAAATAAGCCAAATCGTCGATCTAGTCCGAGACTTTATTCTTTCCCCGATCGAGGTTGATTCTTGGTTCTTCTTGCTCTATAATACCAAATTAGTTCGTTTAAATCATCACATTAATAAAAGCATTTTTAATAATCATGCTTTGGCAAGATTACTATTTTACCCTTACACTTTGACAAAATGACCATTTTACCCCTAGGCTCGGAAATCAATTCTAATCATATTTCTACCTTCAACAAGCCTAGGTGAACATTTACTTCTCTTATAGCTATCATCAAAACCCAACATTACACACATTTACTACCAATTTCACAACATTTACAAAAAGGTTCATTTAGGTGTTTTCATGGCAACACCTTTCACAAAAGTTGTTCATCTAACAACTAAGACTCATTTTCTTCCATAAAAATGCAGCAAATCACATACAAGCTCTCATGTCAAAACTCTAAACTTTTCACCATTTTGCAAGATAGTCCCCTCATTAGAAAGCTTAAGCTCTAGGGGTTCTAAAATTACAACTATCTTCAAGAAAAACCATTAAAATCACTTACTTGAATGGAGATGAGTTTGCTGAAATTTTGAGCTTTCAAAACCCTCTCTAAGCTGGTATTTTTGGTGGTGAAAAATGATGAAGAAAAGATGATATCACTCTTTTCTTTATTTTATTCAATATAATCAATTTAATCCACCTAACACATCAACTTTGACCAATTTGTCTCGTATAATCCCCTATGGCCGGCCAACCATTTACAAAGGGGCTAATTGCCCTTTAAAGACCTCAAATTAATATTCTATGGCTATTAGGTACCTTTAGCTTATAAAATAGAACTTTCACACTTTATGCGATTTAGTCATTTTTCGCGATTAAGCAAGAAATCGCTAAAATTAAGGCACAAAAATTTTCATGTACACATATAATCATGCTCTAGCTCAAAAAATATCATAAAAGTAATTTTATCTAACCTCGGATTAGTGGTTCCAAACCACTATTCTGACTACCCCTAAATCGGGCTGTTACAATTCTCCTCCTTAAGTATTTTCGTCCCCAAAAATCTTACCGGCAAAAAGATTGGGATATTGGTTTCTCATAGACTCTTCGGGCTCCCATGCAGCCTCTTCTATTCCATGTCTCTGCCATAGCACTTTAACAAGGGCTATTCTTTTGTTTCTCAGCTGTTTAACCTCCCGCGCCAAAATTCTAATCGGCTCTTCACCATAAGTCAAATCCGGTTGAATCTCTACCTCTGTTGGTACTATGACATGTGAAGGGTCTGAACGGTATCGGCGCAACATGGATACGTGAAAAACATCATGAATCTTTTCCAACTCAGGTGGCAAGGCCAAACGATAAGCTACGGTCTTATCCTCTCGGTAATTTCATAAGGTCTGATAAAACACGGACTTAATTTGCCTTTCCGGCCAAATCTGAGGACCTTCCTCAATGGTGATACTTTTAGAAATACTTTATCACCGACTTGGAATTCAATCTCTTTCCTTTTTAAATCCGAATAGGACTTTTGTCTATCTGAGGCCGCTTTCAGATCTGAGGCCGCTTTCAGACACTCGCGTATCACCTTTACTTTCTTTTCAGTTTCCCTGATCAAGTCGACCCCGTGTATCTGTTTCTCTATGAGTTCTGACAAATACAAGGGCGTTCGGTACTTACGCCCATACAATGCCTCATAAGGCGCCATTTTCAAACTTGACTGAAAACTGTTGTTGTAGGCGAATTCCACCAACGGTGAGTATTTCTCCCAATTACCTTGGAATTCCAAAACACAACATTGAAGCATGTCTTCGAGTATCTGAATTACCCTTTCTGACTGACCGTCGGTCTGTGGATGAAAAGCGGTACTGAAACTCAATTTTGTGCCTAAGGCCTCTTGCAACTTTTTCCAAAACCGTGACGTAAATCTTGAATCCCTATTCGAAATAATCGATAACGATAATCCATGAAGTCTTACTACCTCTGAAACGTACAATTCAGCCAACTTATCAAGCGATAAATCGACTCGTACTGGTATAAAATGGGCTGACTTCGTGAGTCTATCTACTACGACCCATACGACATATTTCTTCTTCGGTGCCGATGGTAAACCCGTCACAAAATACATGGTAATACGATTCCACTTCCACTCGGGAACCATAATAAGCTGAAGTAGACCCGAAGGTACTTGGTGTTTAGCCTTCACTTGCTGACAAATTAGGCATCTCGAAACAAACTCAGAAAGGTCTTTCTTCATACCCGGCCACCAAAACCACTTCTTCAAGTCATTGTACATCTTCGTGCTGCCTGGGTGCACGGTTAAACATCCGCTATGTGCTTCATGCAAAATATTTCGAATAAGCTCATCGTTTCTGGGTACACAGACCCTATCTCAAAATGTCAAACATCCGTCAAGACTTACCCGAAAGTCTGACTCAACATTTGATTCACTTAGAACCCTTTTGGCTTGTAAGTTACTGTCATCTTTCTGAGCTTCACAAATCTCTTGGAGAAACAATGGTCTAGCCCTCAACTCGGCTAGGATAGAACCATCATCTGACAAAACCATCCGCGTATTCATGGCTCTCAGCGCAAACAAGGATTTTCTGCTCAAGGCATCGGCGACCACGTTCGCCTTTCCCGGATGGTAGTCAATCACTAACTCATAATCCTTGATCAGCTCTAACCATCTTTGTTGCCTCAAATTCAATTCCTTTTGAGTCATCAAATATTTTAGGCTTTTATGGTCGGTGAATATCCGACACCTTTTGCCATACAAATGGTGTCTCCAAATCTTCAATGCGAACACAATGGTCGCCAACTCTAAGTCATGGGTCGGGTAATTCTTCTCGTGCGGCTTTAATTGTCTAGAGGCGTATGCAATCACCTTACCCTCTTGCATAAGTACACAACCCAATCCATTCAGGGATGCATTACTGTAAACCACAAATTCTCTTCCCGGCTCAGGTTGCACCAAAATAGGAGCCTCAGTCAACAACGCCTTTAGTTTCTCAAAACTCTATTGACACTTTTCTGTCCAATCAAATTTTACATCTTTTTGCAAAAGCCTCGTCATCGGGGTAGCTATCATGGAAAACCCCTTGACAAAATGCCTATAATAGCCGGCTAGGCCTAGAAAACTTCTTACTTCAGTTACACTCCTCGACAGTTTCCAATCAAAAATTGCTGAAATCTTACTCGGGTCGACTCTAATCCCGTCTCTCAAGATAACTTGCCCCAAAAATCCTACTTCCTTAAGCTAAAATCCACTCTTGCTAAACTTGGCATACAATTGTTTTTCTCTCAAAATTTGTAGAACCATACTCAAATGCTCGGCATGTTCGTTCTCATCTCGAGAGTAGATCAGTATATCATCGATGAAGACCACGACAAATTTATCCAAGTATGGCCGAAAAATGCGATTCATCAGGTCCATGAAAATGGCAGGGGCATTTGTTAAACCAAAAGGCATAACCAAAAATTCGTAGTGGCCATACCTCGTCCAAAATGCAGTTTTTGGCACATTCGAATCCTTGACTCTCAACTGATAGTACCAAGACCTTAAGTCTATTTTGGAAAACATCGTGGCTCCCTTAAATTGATCAAACAAATCATTGATTCTAGGCAGCGGGTACTTGTTTTTCACAGTTACCTTATTAAGTTGCCGATAGTCTATGCATAACCTCATAGAGCCATCTTTCTTCTTCACAAATAATACGGGAGCGCCCCACGGAGAAAAACTCGATCTTGCAAAGCCTTTATCCGTTAGTTCTTGCAACTGTGCTTTCAATTCTCTTAGCTTGGTTGGAGCCATTCTATATGGAGCAATATAAATGGGGGCGGTACCCGGAGCTAACTCAATCCCAAATTCAATCTCTCTAACCGGGGGTAACCCTGGCAATTCTTCCGGGAAAACATCTGAATACTTACATACTATGGGTACAGACTCAATTTTCAACTCAGTCTCCTTAGTATTTATCACAAAAGCAAGGTAAGCTTCGTACCCCTTTATTAAATACTTCTGAGTCAACAAGGATGACATCACTACTGGTGATCTGTCTTGCTCATCTGATTCAACACGAATAAAATTCTCATTTTCACATTTCAACTCAATAAACTTCTTTTAGTTCGAGAACTCCGACGTATAAATGGATATCCTCATTTAGCCCGTTCTCGAATCTCTTGCACATGATAGCCTCGGTAGACACGCACTCTCGGGCATACTTGCTAAGTCTTACGAATTTTCATTCGTAATCGGTCACCATCATTCGATCTTGCTTTAATTCCAAGAACTCTTTTCTCTTATGGTCGATGAATCTCTGGCTGATATACTTCTTCCGAAATTCCTCTTGGAAGAATTCCCAGCTAACTCTCTCCCTTGGTACCACCGACACAAGGGTGTTCCACCACCGATAAGCCGAATCTCTCAAGAGAGATACCGCACACTTTAGGCACTCCTCAAGCGTGCATGACAATTCATCAAATACCCTGATGGTATTTTCGAGCCAGAATTCCGCCCTTTTTGGATCATCATCCTTACTAGCCCAGAATTCCTCGGCTCCTTATTTTCGGATCTTATCGACCGAAGGCCTTTCTCTCATCACTACCTCAACCACTTGAGGAGCTACCGAAGCGGGTTGTGGAATAGGTGGGGATGGAGGGGGTTGAGCACTAGGATTTGCTCGAACGTACTCAATGTACCAGTTGCTCATCATATAGAGAAAGGCTTCTCGGGCCTCTTCTCCCTAACCCAAGGTCTCGGGTCTACTATCTGCTAGCGCAGTCCCTTGAGCGGGAGCCGGCGCATTACTCGCAGCATCATCGGCTGTAGTTAAGTCTGGATCAAAATCCATGTACTATATAAAAACACAATTTAAAATGTCAGGAGCCATCACACTATCATTACTCAATCACTCTTACATATGGCATGTATAGCTAAACTCATACTTACGCTACATTATTCTGAGAATTGACTAAACCATAGCTCTGATACCACTAAATGCAACACCCCTTACCCGTGTTCGAAGCCGAAACCGGATACGAGGCATTACCTAACTTAACTTGCTTAAACTTACAACTTTGGGCTATAAAATTTCGTCCCAACTTAAAATTTTTTCATTTACAATCAATATTCGCCCCTTATATGGGCCCACGGGGCCCAAAACATACATAGAGGATTGTTCAGAACTAATCCGAGAACTTAGGAAACTTTAAGAATACATAATTTTTTTTTCATCAAAACAGGGGCCACACGCCCGTGTTTCTCAAGGGACACGCCCGTGTGCCCCTGAGACATACCCGTGCTCTTCACCCGTGGTCGACACTGACTTAATACACACGGTCGGACACACGCCCGTGTCCCTGGCCCGTGTCCTTCACACGGCCTCGACATGCCTGTGTCTTAGCCCGTGTGCCAAAACCTTGGTATTCTGTTTGTGACGTTATCACATCACTAAGGTCACACGGCCAAGGCACACGCCCGTGTCCTTAGGCCGTGTGTCGAATTAAATTCCAATTTCTAGGTGCAGACTTCCCACGGCCTGGGCACACGCCATGTCCATGGCCGTGTCTCCCACATGGTTGAGACACACGGCCGTGTCTCTGTCCGTGTGTTTACTACTGAGCATACTGACTTGCAACTTTAGCATACAAGGGGACACACGGCCGATCAACACGCCTATAGGGCTGACCGTGTGTCACACACGGTCTAGACACACGCCCATGTGTCTACCCGTGTGGACAAATATATGGCTATCCACCAAGCCATTTGTCACCTTACCAAGCAACCACACTTATACTAAATCAATTTAATATAAATGATGGCCATAAGGCACCTATAAGAACTCAAAGAAATCAAGACATCCAACAAAAGCATATATCTCATGAAATCCACCTTCATTGAATATATGAACATATCTAGTATAGGTCAACTTTTCATGACCCTTTTACAAAGATAAATTGAGAAACTATAGTAGCCAACACATTTGGCTTGCCAAATGACATAACAAAAAGACCAAGTCCTATACATGCCATTCTCAAAATAAATATAATTTGGCTATACCAAAAAGTGGTTGATAGTGTGATCTCCAACTCTGACGTCCGCAACTTCTCGAGTTAACTTGGCAATACTACAAGGAAAAGGGCAACAAAAGGGGTAAGCATAAAACTTAGTAAGTTTGCATGGAAATAAGTAGCAACAATTAACTAGTAAAAATATCCATACATAGCATTAGCTAGCCATACACAATGTCATAGGCTCTTTACTATAACTTACTCGTACTTGCCCTTATCTAACACATATCATGCCACATATCGCAATCGTACCTCGTGATTTGCCCACAGATACCTGTGTTCACTCAATCACATAACTTTAATACATATCTCAATTCTATATCAAGTTAGTTTATTTATACCAATAATCATTAGGGATCCTCAAAGGTGTTTATTCATTATCACTAACATGAAATCGAAGCCAATGCCACACCCCGGATGCGGTCTTACATGGGATTACCTTTGATTTCTGATGCCATATCCCGGATATAGTCTTACACGAAATCTCACCTCAAGTATCGATGCCATATCCCAGATACGGTCTTTTACGATTCTTATATTCAATACCGAAGCCATACCCCCGATATGGTCTTATACGAAATCTCAATTCGGTGCCGAGGCCATGTCCCCAACATGGTCTTACACGGGACCTTATCTATCTCGTGTCTCGATAATATTATACTCACATTCATTATAGTCCAACCGGGACTTCAACATTTTAATTTCTCAGAATATCGTACATCAATATAATGTCAAACATTCTCAACAATACGAGCATAAATGTTGAATTTATCACATACAAACTTACCTCGATTTCAAAATAAGCTAGATCGTCGATCTAGTCCGAGACTTTATTCTTTCCCCGATCGAGGTTGATTCTTGGTTCTTCTTGCTCTATAATAGACAATTAGTTCGTTTCAATCATAACATTAATAAAAGCATTTTTAATAATCATGCTTTGGCAAGATTACTATTTTGCCCTTACATTTTGGCAAAATGACCATTTTACCCCTAGGCTCGGAAATCAATTCTAATCATATTTCTACCTTCAACAAGCCTAGGTGAACATTTAATTCTCTTATGGCTATCATCAAAACCCTACATTACACACATTTACTACCAATTTCACAACCTTTACAAAAAGGTTCATTTAGGTGTTTTCATGGCAACACCTTTCACAAAAGTTGTTCATCTAACAACTAAGACTCATTTTCTTCCATAAAAATGCAGCAAATCACATACAAGCTCTCATGGAAAAACTCTAAACTTTTCACCATTTTGCAAGATAGTCCCCTCATTAGAAAGCTTAAGCTCTAGGGGTTCTAAAAGTACAACTATCTTCAAGAAAAACCATTAAAATCACTTACTTGAATGGAGATGAGTTTGCTGAAATTTTGAGCTTTCAAAACCCTATCTAAGCTGGTATTTTTGGTGGTGAAAAATGTTGAAGAAAAGATGATATCACTCTTTTCTTTATTTTATTTAATATCATCAATTTAATCCACCTAACACATCAACTTTGACCAATTTGTCTCCTATAATCCCCTATGGCCGGCCAACCATTTACAAAGGGGCTAATTGCCCTTTAAAGACCTCAAATTAATATTCTATGGTTATTATGTACCTTTATCTTATAAAATAGAACTTTCGCACTTTATGCGATTTAGTCCTTTTTCGCGATTAAGCAAGAAATAGCTAAAATTAGGCACCAAAATTTTCATGTACACATATAATTATGCTCTAGCTCATAAAATATCATAAAATTAATTTTCTATAACCTCAGATTAGTGGTTCCGAACCACTATTCCGACTAGCCCCTAAATCGGCTGTTACACTAAGTATATAATGGAAAGTCTAGACACATTGGATTAAGACATAGTTATTTCCGAAAATTAATCTCTGATGGAGTGATCACTATTAATTATGTGAGGTCAAGTGAAAATTTGGCGGATCCTTTGACAAAAAGTCTTGCTAGAGCTTTAGTGAAAAGGACCTCAAAAGGGATGGGACTCAAGCCCATTAATTAGAGTCACCCATGATGGAAACTCGACTCAACGCTTGGTATAACGTCAAGTATTGAGTTCAATGAGACAAAGTACATCATTAGTATGTGACTGTTAGCACTATAAATAAATCCATCCTAAGATTAAAGTGCTAAGTACTCGTAATGATAAGGGAAGGATGAGTAATGTACTCTTAATGGACCCATAACATAAATATGTTAGAGTGTTATAATTACGGGAAAACTCTTAATGGGATCTACCTATGTGAGTGGAAGTGTGGTCGCTTCTAGGATCTCAAGGGCTTGGCTCTAACAACACTCATGAAAAGGGGACACAGACACATGGCCATAATAGTGTCCCTAGATACTATGCATTGACTGATGTTGAAATCATTGTGTGAGATGTGTTCTATTAATCAAATGAAATAGTTGGTTCAAAGCTTAGTCTACCATGCAATTTCGATTAACTTTAACATGTTTTCACTAAGTGAAGGTTCAATCGTAAGATACCTTCATTTATGCAAATTGATTTCCAAGAATATCAAAATCTAAAATATTTTGAAAATGGGGGGAGATTGTTGGAATATTTTCAAATATTTATAGTGTTCCAATAACTATAAATGAATGGGTGTAATTAATCAAAATATTATATCATTTGATTTTTTGAAAAAGAATTATAACTATTTAAATAATATTATTTGAATAGTTATAATTAAATGAATAATTATGTGTTTATTTTAAAGACATTATTATTCAGAAAGACACCTATTGATGAAAGATGTCTCTATGAAGAGACATGAAAATTCTTATAAATAGAAATGATATTTCATTTGGAAATCATACCAACAAATTCTAATATTCTTTCTTTTCTTCCTTCATTTTCTAATATTATTAGATTATTCTATAAAGTATTACTGCAGAAATCCTTTATAGAAATTGAGTTTCTTGTCATACATTGCTCAGTTTGTAGTGGGCTATTCTCGTCAGTGCAAAACGCAAATAGTCATTGGCTTCATTGTATCCTCGAGGTTAATTTGCTTAGAACTCATTTGCACACCGAAGATAGGTGAGGGCGAATATAACCTTAAAGATAGTGGTTTGATACACACCTTGGAGCCTTGTCCTATTTCTTCTTCTGTTCGAGTTTCGTTCGTGTGTTTGAGATTTTCCTCACCGGAGATTTGTACTAACAATAGTAGTGTCTAAGTCAAACCACTAAATATTGTTAGCAACTTCAATTAAGCTTGATTTGAAACATATAGAAGCATAAAAATAACCTTCTTTTTTAACCAAGCTTTGTGTTTTTAGCAATCTTTTTTATAATGTCTTATTTTCTTACAAAAGTGACACTTATCTATCATTCGTTTTCTTTTCTCACATTTAGAGACATTGATAAGCGTATTTTTCTTCCTCTTACACTTGTTGGTTTTTACCTTAATATCTCATTGACCTACAAAGTTGATGGAATGACTTCCTTAACCCTCTAATCTTTTTTTTTTCTCCTGAACAAGCTTACTAGCCAATTCATTAACATCTTGCTAATCTTTAACAATGTTACAATTAATTTGAAATAGCCTATAATTTGGAAGTGGTGAGTTCAAAATAAATCTGACTAAGAAAAAGTCTTCCACCATTGTCTCTAATGTGTTTAGTCTTGTTGCAATATTGGTCATCTTGATGGTATGTTCTCACATTCCCCTCGACCCATCAACTTCATGATAGTGAGTTGTGTCATTAAAGTGCCAACAAGTAACTTATTCATATAATAGAAACATTTCTACAAACATAATATATTATTTCTCACTTTTAATTTGTTGAATCGTGGTCTTAACGTTATTGAAAATAGTCATGTTAAAAACATAAGGTTCAATCTGTTTGATCATTCTCATTGCTTATGATACAAAGTCTCTTCCTTATTGTTTAACTCAATAATAAAAATAGGTTTATCTCCTAATAGAAGTCAAGATCCAAAACACCTAAATGGAACTTGACTTGCTCACTCCATTCAGAGAAGCTCTAACCATTAAATAAAGCAACAAATAAGGCTTGCGAATGAAAAGAAATAACTGTAAAATAATATATAAAAGCAAAACAATACATAAATGTTTAAATATTAAATTTAATTCATGAATTTATATAAGCAAACAATCCAAGTATATTGTAATTCTCCTCTAATTACAATATACTATCATAAATAAATGTTACTAGCTTTAATGGATAAATAAATATTTTTTCTAAATAAACACGTCATCTTTAGAAATTTAAATATATATATATATATCTAACCAGAATATTGCATAAATAATAATTTTATGATCTTTAGAATAACATGATTTTCACAAATATAAAATAGGCTAAAATGATATATAAGACTTTGAACTTTCGCAAAAAATCAATTAAGCCCCTTCACGAAAAAATATACTCAATTAAGCCCTCAATCTCTCAAATTGCATCAATTAAATCATTTGACCAACGTTTTCCGTCTTTGACCATTACAACGTTGATATGGCCGTTAACGGCGCTAACGTGGCACTCCATGTCAATGACAGTTGACATTAATTGCCACATCAGCAAAAAAATAAAAAATTCAAAATTTTTTTAATAAATTAAAAGAAATTTTTTACTGGAATGGGCTCAATCATTTCAAAGCTTATTTTTTAAAAATTAAAAAATATTTTTAAAAAAATATAAATATATAAAAACATTATTAAAATTTATAAAAATATTAAATAAAATTCAAAAAGTTAAAAAAATAAAAATTAATAAAAACCATTTAAAAGTTAAAGCTCATAATGAATATGGACATATGGTTATCCAAACTCAATGCGAATCTAGACAATAATATATCCCGATTCATTGTAAATGATTTTTCTAAATTATATAAAGTTTAAAATATTAAAAATTATTTTTCTTTAAAAATATTATATGTGTATAAATGTTTAATTCTATTGGTACCTTTTAAGATATATAAAAAAGAAAAATATTTACTTTAACAAATAAACATATAAATTAATTTTATTTCAAAAAATTGAGTCTTATAGAATAAACTTTAACCTGTGATTGAGAGATTGCTAAACCCTGCAAAAGAAGAACAAAAGCACAAAAATGATGTTAAATAATTCACAAAAATAACCAAAAGCTTTTAGTAGCAAACACATTGACACAAACTTTTACAATCGTTGCACCAGAAATTAGAATGAACATAGAACAAGGAAGTCAACAGCATAAGAAGCTGCAGATTCCACTTGAAAGGTAATATTGTCCAAACATAAAAGAAGCCATGCTGGTGCAAGTGTAGAAGAGATTCCCTGCTTCCTAGGTAGGCAACTACTGATTTAGGCTTCCTAAGCAGCAGGGAATCTCTACTCCCCTAATGTCCGACATGACTAAAGATAAAAAATCTCAAACCTTCCAGGGATTCTTAAAAACCCCAATTTTTTGAGAATAAATTACTTCAAAGTGAAAAAGAAAAGAAAGTTGTGGGCAGAAAAAAGAAGCAGCAATTGATAACAAGGAGTTAATAGTTTGAAAAAAAAAAAATATTTGCTACAAGAGTTATTAAATTTGTTTTAAGATAGTTTTGCTTAAAGAAAGAAAATGTGTCGAAAACTAACCATTAGTTATTTGGTAAAAAATAATTTATTATTATGCATAGATTTAAATTTTTTTAAAAAAAAATTCAGTAAAAAAGAAAATAATTTATGTAAAAAATATAATAAAATGTAAATGACATTGATTATAAATGTTTTATTTATAAGGTGAATGAGTAGGACGGTATATATGGAGTGGATGGCAGCTAATGTTAATTGCGCTCCCATTCCCAAATCGTTATGTAGTCAGTCGCCATGACGATTTGGTAAAACCCACATCGCCAAATATTTCAAATTGGTATGTCGATTGTTGATATATTTTATATATTTTGTTTGTTTCAAACTCAATAAATGTATCGAATTCAACCGGCATGTTGATCTCGGCTTTCATTTCATGCATCTCTCGTCTTATTTTGACCAAAAAAGCATATTATTTCAGAAAATAATTCTTTATATTTTCCGGGAAAAAAACCATTTCCAACGCATGCTATACAAATGGTTGAAATTTGGAAAGTTTTTTTTTTTTACGGAAAAAAATTTGGAAAGCTTTTAGAGTAGTTTTTTCAAAGGAAAAAAAAAAAAACAAGATATTTTGTGGTCTCTGAAAATAACAACACCCAAAGCTCTCTCTGTCGCTTCTTCCATGGAGTATGGACATCAGCATATCGTTTTCACTGAGTTTATTGTGTTGTGTCTCTCTCTCTCTCCATGTCAAACCATTTTATTGTACCATTGCTTCACTCTTTTCTGGTAAGTACACACTTCTTTATCTCTCTTTTTCTTCCTTTCCCTTTTTTCTCCTTTCTCTCTCATAATCATTGAGAAACTTTTTACTCTTAATCATTGAGCTTTTTCTTCTTCAAGTGTTGTTTTTTTAAGTTATTTTCATTAACTTATACTTTTTTTTAACTCTTACATTTAGCATTACTTCTTTTGTTCTCTCAGCTTTTTACTTGATTGAATCCAAGTTGGGTTATCAAGTAATTGCTAGAGCTGTTTATTGTTTTGGGTTTTTGATTTTCTGCACTGGTTTTTTTGTTTGTTCGTGAAGTGCATTTGGCTGTGAAAAGACTTGAACTTCCCATAAATTCGGTGCTTCAAAGAAGAGAATTTGTTGGGTTTCTTTGCTTGTCTTAATCTGGATAAGGTTTAAAGGGCCCCTAAAGAGTTACTTTTGAGACTCAGCTGAATTTTGGGAGATCTGCATGTTATAGTGAAAAGGATTAAGGAAGATAGGTCGTTTTGTGTTTAATTTTTCCTTGAATTGAACTTTGTTTTATTTGTATTTGGTGATTCCATTGCATGTAATGGAGTCCTGGAGTTATGTTTCTGGGGAGAATGGATCTGAATCTGATGCAGCAAATTCAGCTTCTTATTCTTTTGTAAGAAACAGAAATGTCTTTATGAATTTGGAGTTAAAAGGTCCATATAGTTTTAGTAACAATATGATAGTCTCTGGACAACAAACAATTGAAAGCCATGGTTTTGGAGAGTTGGGGTATGGAGAATTGATAGGGAAACAGTTAACTAATGGTTCAATTGGGGATGTTTTAAGTAGCAAAGTTAGTGAGGCTAGAACTGAAAATCCAATATTGGCTACCCTGAATACCTTTTCCGTGGACGATGAGTCTAGTTCGATGCTTTCAAGTTCTGTTGTAGACTCGAATAGTCGGGATTCTTTGCTGATAGATTTGAAGCTGGGAAGATTTCCTGATTATATAGATGGCCAAAGTTCTAGTTTATCTATAGGAGCCCCCATTTTATCATCATGTGAGTCATCTACACCCCCAAAGAGAGTTAGAGCAGCCGGAGCGAATTCTCATACTGCATATTGCCAAGTTTATGGATGTAATAAGGATCTCACTTCCTCAAAAGATTACCACAAGAGGCACAAAGTTTGCGAGGCTCACTCGAAAACTGAAAAAGTTATTGTTAATGGAATTGAACAAAGGTTTTGTCAACAATGCAGCAGGTCAGTTTTGCTTGTAGAAGCCCTTTTGCAGTCTTTATATTTGTGTAAATTATGGTAATGTTCACAGTTTTCTTTTTATCCCTTTTCAGCTTTTCCTGTGTTTTCTCATTAGTAGAAAAGTTTATTTGGGACCTTGGAATTGTTCCGGTTATCTTGTTCCATCTTTCATATAGTTAGCTAAGATTGGATTGTTTTCCAGGTTTTTCGTTTCATGTTGCAAATCTTGTTTTTGAGAGTTGTATAATGAACCTTTTCACTTTCGAGGCCGTAACCTCTGCGGATGGATTGCTGGCATAAACCTATTTACATTGTTGATTCATCTTAATTATCAGGTCCTGTTGTTTTTCAGGGAAAAGATAAAATCTATCATTTTGAAAGGTTGCCTGATTTTGAGTGTCAATAAATGGGTGATAGTCATTTTTGTCATCGTAGAACTTGGCTCAATTACCATACTTGAGCCTCATTCCTGCTATAATATGCCTTAGTGTGTTTCACCATCCAGGTTTCATTTGCTGGCTGAATTTGATGATGGAAAGCGCAGTTGCCGTAAACGCCTAGCTGGCCACAATGAGCGGCGGAGAAAGCCTCAAGTTGGTATTCGATATGGGAGAACCGGAAGGTTACTTCAGCCATATAATGGTAATAAACCCATATCATACCTGATTTCAGTCATTCATATAATAACGTGTCGATATGTGACCTGCGATTTTTTTACTTCCTTGGCAGAATATTAACATGAAAATATAAGTTTTGTTTGCTAAGCTAAATGGCAATAGATTACTTGAATTGGTAGAAAGCATTTCCAAAAATACAATGATTTGCTTATCTTGTTTCCTAAATATAAAACATCAATTGCTTTTATTTCTTGATTCATACTTCAGTTCAAAAACACTTGAAATATTTAAATGTTTTGACTTCTTTGTATAGTAAACATTGAGTTTGTTGACATTACCATTTATGATTGCATTAACATTCTCTAAATTGGATTCCTCTTTTATTGATGTGTGTATATCTTCAAATATTCATTTCCTGTATTTCCATGCAAGGAAAAGTTAAAGTGAAATGAAGCCTTCACTTTCCATATAAACTGATATGTATGAACATCCATTTCTTGTCTCAAACCCCTATATCAACCTGCAAATTTGCATGCTTATTGGATTTAGAAGGCATATGTGAGCCTTCAGAGCTTTATTCCAGCATTATCAGTAAATTATATTCAACTTGGGTGTATGCTTAACTCATCTACAAGGGACCATTGCTCAAGGTTTCTCAATCCAAGGTTGTGAGTCCATGCCATAATATCTTGAGATGTTGCCTCTTAGTGCCTTTTGAGAGATGTATGCTCAATATCTGAGTGGTTTTTCATCGAATTATTAAGGAGACACCATACATGTTCACCCAGTTCTCGGTAACTTTTTCTTTTATTCCAAACTTTAAACTAGGAGGATGGACAACTGCTAGGAACCTTTGAGATTCATGTTTGTTTCGAGTCTGAACAAACTAATCACCTGAGGATTAAGATCACTTTGAAAGATTTTCAAAGCTTAAGTTCAGCTCAGATCTTGCAATGTGAATCCATTCAAACTCAAGCTCAGGGTCAAGCTTGAGTTCAATCATGCATGCGCAGACTCAAATGTTAGCTTGAATAATTTGCAACTAGATTGGCACATTTCCACAGCCTATGTCGTTCCGACTCTTCATTTTACTTGAAGTACCCTTGTCTGTCATCTGCGTCTGACACATTTTTGGAGATATGGCCGTCCAAGGACCCTCCAAATACATTCAAAGTCTTAGAAAAATATAGAACATATTCCTATTAAACACATACATGTCTCCGATACCCACGTCCTAGTCCGAATACATAGTCAGTTACTAGGAGGATGATATATGTGATGACATGGTAGCTGAAAGTTTTCAAGAGAGCATTTAATAAAACTGTTTTGTCTTTTATTAACTAAACAACTGAATTTAAATAGAGAAAAGAGTCATAACCTAATTGGGAAAATAATTCCCTTATTCTAATAAACTACTAAAAGATAAAATAAAATATTCTAGAATATCTCAAATAATTTATTCTAAGATTTATCTACCTAAATAAGATTTATCTACCTAAATAACTTTAAAATATATCCCAAAATATATGGGTTTCACATATTTCAACAGTAGCTGCGATGACCTTCTGTTTCATGATAATACAGAGGTGCATAAAGATGCAAAGAAGTTGTGCTTTAGCTTTATAAGCTTCATTCTAATTCTGTTTCACCGATTCCTTTTGTACAAGCCATATGATGATTAACATGTATTGACATTTGACAGTTTTAATGGTCTGAGATTGCTTGACATTACCTTTCGTAGCTTGTCAGAATTTATGGTTCTAGAGTTTACTTTTACTGGTAGTTTAGAGATTAGCCATATTAGCTAGACATATCACTTTAAAACACTAAGCAGTATTCATGTAGTCTATGATACTCGGACTCAGGTTAGTGTGTCTTGGAACGAAGTCAAGAATTTTAAATTGGGCTGGTTGAGATAAAAAGAAAAGAAAAGAAATCAAATCAAATTATAATTATAATTATAATTAATTTTTGGGGGGGTCAATATTTATATATATATATTTTTACATTTTCTAAAGTATAAAAATACTAAATTATAAAAAACAAAAATTGAAGAAAATATGAAGAAGATGGGAGGCGGGACCTCAGCCTACCACCCTCCCTGCAGCGCTGTGAGTGTCAAATTTGCATCTGTCCTACACCTAAATGTTCAACTTTTCTAAAATTTTCCATGTATTTGGAGGGTTATATCACCACAATCATGTCCAAATATGTGTTAGACATAGGTGAACAAGAAAAATGAAAAATCAAAAGTTATGGTTGCCTTGCAGGTAAGACAAGAAGTCAGAGGCGCCAAAAGTTTAAAGAAAGCAACTAAGTTTACTTTAGTAATATTCATAATTATCCGTGACTTTTATGTTTTACATCCTGTAAATGCTCCCAACATTGCGCAGGCTTCGCTGGTGGCAGATTTCAAGGGACTATGTTGACAAATACATCCTTAATTTGCCAAGATGTTCGAACTAGTGGCCTTTTGCATCCTGAGAAATATGTAACAAACGAATGGGGCAAACGGATAAAAGTTGAAGATGGGACGGATTTTAGCCCTCTTTCTGCCATACCTGTCAAGAATGGGGGGTATTTTGAGAAACATTTTTCCTATTTCCATAATGGACCTAGTGCAGTCACTGGAGGCATTTTAGGTGAGAACAATGCACGATATCCTCATGGTTTTGATGGGACTTATTCCGGATCACAGCCTTTGTTCCAAGGCACCTCCTCGTCAGCAAGTGAAGACATCAATGTTTTCGATGCAGCATTGAGCATTCAGGGATTATCTGGGATTTCGGATTCTGTTTGTGCTCTCTCTCTTCTGTCATCTCAATCACACAGCTCTTCAGGCCGCTCATCAGGAATTCCCATGGCCCGTTCCCTGGTTATTCCAGGCTACCATAACCATCACATGACTCAAGTCTCGGAAAAGCTCGACAGAGTGTCGAATACGATCTCTTCATCAGGGATCAATTCAACCGAAGGCAGTAACATGGGTGCTATACTGATATCTGATAGTAGTGAAGCTGCCAACTTCAATATCACTGATGGACTATCATGCAAAGATGGACCGACGATCAACTTGCTTCAGCTTTCATCGCAGCTTCAGCGAGTGGAACATCAAAGACAATCTATGCAAGAAGACAATGAAAATGAGACCTGCCTCCGAATCGTTTAAGTACAGATTAAGGTAAGTAAAGATGCTCGAGTTGAATGACATTATGATCATATATCTTTGACATTTGAACCAAGTGTTTTGTTTATCTAACATTCTTCCATTCTCTGAATTTGCTGGCCTGGAACTAAATGATTGGACTTGCAATGGAAAACAAGTTCAATGTTGCTGAAAGCTGCACAGTTCTCGAGATGTCCGAATAGTCGGAGTAACATAGATGGAAGCATGATGAGAAAGTTCACCAGCTGCTAACAGGATTCCCCACCCCACCCCTCGGTTAAGTTTCACCTAGACTTTTACAAGTTATTTTGTAATCGAAAAAAAAAATTGTTTGATTATGTTTCTCGAATTAAAAATGTTTTGGTGAACAAAATTATCAACATTTCTGTTTGCAACATTCATCAAATCAAGTTTAATATTCGACACTCGCTATTTAGATGCATAACTAAAGCAAAACTATCTAACTAGTTTTATATGAGCTTGTGATATAAAACTTACTAAACTGCTTAAATTTTAGGGTAAATTATACTATTAGTCATTAAACTATGGATAAGTTTAATTTTGGTTACTTAATTAAAAAAAGTTACAATTTAATTTTTGAACTATTTGAAAGTTTTCATTTAAGTTATTAAATTATTCAAAGTTTTTATTTAAGTTATTGGGTTGTTGAGTTTTTTTTTTTTTTTTTTTTTTTTTTTTTTTTTTTTAAATCACCAGTGTGCTTCAAGCGATTATTCGACGGCCAGTATGGTAGATCAATATCCATCGGTGAGTAGGAGAATATATTTTATATCTAAGTTGCTCTAACGGCTATTGTCAGAGAATAAATCTATTTGAATTTTGGTTCACAGATTTGTGATGTATAAAACTATTTCATAAAATAAAAAATAAAAAAAATTAAACTATAGAAGAGAAAATGTCATAGAGCTTTTAATCGGTGCAGGTAATGGGATATCATTGATTTTAATATCCCAATGACTTAAATGTAAATTTTTTGAATAGTTCAATGATCAAATTATAACTTTTTTAACTAAGTGATAAAAACGAAAATTTATCAAATGGTGTTGGTTAGAGAAAAAGTTGGTGAATGGTTAATGGATAAATTGGGTAAATTACGCCAAAGCTAGGAAGTTCCCGCTGCGTCATGTACATCAATTACTCACTAAACTTGTAGTAACAATTTGTTGTTTTATGCCATAAATAATTATACTGGGAAACTTGGCTCGTCATGTTAGCATAAAATCTCAAAGTTGATTTTACTTTCTTTTTTTTTTTTTTTAAAACAGAGTTAGCATAAGCAAAGCTTTCATCTAACATCCATATTAAAACACAACAAAATGGGAAGTTGGAAAAATCCTTGTCTGAATAACTCAATTATTCCATTTAAGCTATCACATATGTTGCATATTCAAAACTAAAAATTTTGTTGTTGCCATTTCCCTATCCCTTTTACAATCTATTATTATTATATTATTAACTGTGAAACAGTTGAGTAGTCATTATCACTAGGTGAGTTGACTTCAATAACTGCAAGCTCTCACACACCCACCAATTTAATTAATTAATTAATTTTAAATGGAAATCATTTGTTTGGTAGGTGATTAAATCGAGTTTAAGATGTTTCTGTATTTGACGAATATCGGCAGTTGGAAGATTGTGCTCAGAATATGTCTGAAAAAAGTTCCAAGTCATACTCACACATATATACAACAAAACCAGTAGTTGAGGCTGTCATAAACAATTCTTGTTTGTTGGGGGGAATAGATATAAACCCATAGGAGTATCATTGTTTACAGACAGAAGGAGTACTACTTGATATCGCACAATGATGTTCTACAAATTTGCCTACCCTCTGCCAATGGTTGCTTTCTTTGCTATAATCATTTCTCAAGCAGGTCAGTTGCTATAATCATATTCGTGTTTTAGTTAATTAAGTTTTCTTGCTAATAATTTCCTTTCCCTTTTCAACTTTTGTTGTAGGAGCATATGATCCGTTAGATCCTAAAGGAAACATAACAATCAAATGGGACGTTATGTCTTGGACTCCGGATGGTTACGTTGTAAGTATAACTTAAATTCACTTATTATACTCATATTTTTTTCATTAAACTCAAGATTAATTAATTGGTTCACGTAGTCACCTTAAAAGATAAAATTTCAATAAATTTGGTCAAACCTGCGACTTCCTTTATACCAAAAACAATAATTTTCATTTATATTGATCAAATGTAAAATGTGAGTTTCAAATATTGATATGTATCCATCATTAATATATTAAAACTTTTTCAAGTTTTTTCTTATAATTGAAAGGTACCTAAAATAAGGGCTTAACTAATGGTTGGCAGGGCCTTAACCCGGAGTAATAACAATTTTAATCCATTCTAATTATAGAATATTCAATTTAACTTTTTTTAATCAAGGCTCCTAACTTTTAAAATTTTATTTTGACCCCACAATACCGAACTTCTAGCTTCATTCCTGGTCAATATCCTAATACCCATATGCGAATATTACTTCGATTTAGTAATTATAAAGTGTCTTTATCAAACTCAAACTTAAATTAGACAGTTCATGTAATCATTTTTAAAAGGTAGGTTCCAAATACTTGTACATTCCAAACTTTCTTTATACCATAAACAATGCTTGTCACTTATGTTACTCAAATTTGGCTGGATATAAGATCCCATACTAAAATTTTCAATATTCATTTTTGTAGTAAATATAACTTTTGAGTGTGGGATAGTTGAAGAAATAGAAATGCAAGCTTACATATCATGTTTGGTATGCAGGCAGTTGTAACAATGACCAACTTCCAAATGTATCGGCACATAATGAGCCCTGGCTGGACCCTAGGCTGGGTTTGGGCTAAGAAAGAAGTGATCTGGTCAATGGTGGGAGCCCAAGCCACTGAACAAGGAGATTGTTCAAAGTTCAAAGGAAACGTCCCACACTGCTGTAAGAAAAACCCCACAGTCGTGGACTTGCTCCCCGGCGTCCCATACAACCAACAGATAGCCAATTGTTGCAAAGGTGGCGTCGTGTCGTCATGGGGCCAAGACTCCTCCACCGCGGTTTCGTCCTTTCAGGTGAGTGTTGGCCGTGCCGGGACTTCCAATAAAACAGTGAACCTGCCGTTGAACTTCACTTTGCTTGGTCCTGGTCTGGGTTACACATGCAGCGGAGCTAAAAAGGTGCCGTCCACTGTTTTCCTCACCTCTGATGGTCGACGAAAAACTCAAGCATTGAGTAAGTTTTTGATAATTTGCACTTAAAACAAATATACTTACATCCGACATAAGTTGTGTTGTAATTTGTGCTGCAGTGACATGGAATGTGACATGCACGTATAATCAGATTCTGGCATCACGATATCCGAGCTGTTGTGTCTCGATGTCTTCATTTTACAATTCCACAATCACACCTTGCCCATCATGTTCTTGTGGCTGTCAAAACAACAATAATTGCATCTCGTAAACCTTCTTTCTGATCCCACACGAAAATGTTTTTAACTATGGGATTTCACTATATATCATCATCCCTAATGACATTAGTCTACAAATTGCAGGGGTGATGCAGAGATAGAAAGTGTAGTTGGCAAGAACAGAACAAGGAGTAGAAATTCGAATGCGATGATAAGGTGTACCAACCATATGTGCCCCATCCGAGTGCATTGGCATGTGAAGCTGAATTACAAGGAGTATTGGCGAGTGAAGATGACGGTCACTAATTTCAACTACGCCATGAACTACACGCAGTGGACACTTGTGGCTCAACATCCTAACCTCGACAACATCACCCAAGTTTTCAGTTTCGAATATAAACCCCTCCTTCCTTACAAATACACAAGTAAGTCCTTGTCTTTGATTTGAATTTCCCTAGGCAGTCGACAAGTGGGCTAACCATGGACTAACTTTGAACCTGCAGATGACACTGGTATGTTCTATGGCTTGAAGTTCTACAATGACGTATTAAAGGAAGCCGGAGCTGATGGAAACGTCCAATCAGAATTGATTCTTAGGAAAGACATGAGTACATTCACGTTCAAGCAAGGTTGGGCTTTCCCTAGGAAAATATACTTCAATGGCGATGAATGCGCCATGCCAGGTCCAGATGAATATCCTTATCTACCAAACTCTGCAAATTCAAAGCTGATTTCAGTATCGACAATGGCTTCCTTTTTGCTTTTGGTTTTCGCTAATCTTTTGGGGATGATTTGAAGTGAGTGAGTGAATGAAAGCAGGGAAAAGACGAAAGAAACCAAACCTTTAAGAAGGTAAGCCATTGACAGGCAGCCATGTGGATGAAGTTGAAGCAGTAGGGGGTAGATGAAAAAAAGTGTGACATGAATGATTTTGCAGAGAAAAGCCAAAAATGAATCTGGGTTTTTCCAAGGTTTTATCATTAGTGGCTGGGGCCGGGTTTCAGTCTAGATTTTTAGTTAAGCTGGTCCAAATTAAAGGTTGATCCGTAAATATGTTTTATTTAAAAATAATAAAATATAGTGAAATTTTATTTTTACATTGATATTGATGGGTAAATATCCCATATATACCTAAAAATTTAATTATTTATGGAAATGGGCCAGTTTGAAAAATATTTACGGAAAAGGGCCGTTTCCCAAAAAAGCGTCCCACGTCGGTAGCGTTTTGGGGAAACAACAGACAGCAAAGCGCCGAGGACGCGCTTTGTGCCACCACCTCAACAAAGCGCGCTTGAATTACCAGAAAAAAGCGCTACCGACGCGCGTGCTGCGCGTTTTGCCCTCCCTTTCCCGTCCACTTACGGTATGAAAAATTAATTGAATTTTTTGGGCTAGGAAAAAATTAATTGAATTTTTGTGACAGTAGTCTCCGGCAAATTAATTTGAGGAGACGTTTACAACAAACAAGTGGCAAAAACGCTTCAAAGCAGGTGCACCGTCGCCAGGAGTACTAAAAAAGCTCCCACGTGGGCGCTTCTTTTGCTCTGATAGTCTCCAAAAAAATTAATTTGAGGAGACGGTTCAACAAACAAGCATAAAAACGCTTCCAGCAGTGCACACGCCGCGGCGGAGTAGTCGAAAGAGCTCCCACGTGGGCGCTCTTTTGCTCTGATGTCTCTCGGTAAAATTAATTTGAGAGACGTTTTTGAACAAACATGGCCAAAAACGCTTCCAAGCGGTGCACTTGTCGTGAGAGTCACGAAAAGAGCTCCCACGTGGGCGCTCTTTTACTCTGATGAGTCTCCGGAAAAATTAATTTGAGAGACGTTTACGAACAAACGATGGCAAAAACGCCTTCGGCAGGTGCAGTGCACTCGTCGCCAGGAGTGCCAAAAGAGCTCCCATGTGGACGCTCTTTTTTGCTATAGTAGTCTCTGGCAAAATTAATTTGAGGAGACGTTTCGAACAAGCAATGCACAAAACGCTTCCAGCAGGTGCACCGTCGGCTGAGGAGTATTGAAAAAGCTCCCACGTGGGCGCTCTTTTGCTCTGAGTCTCTCGCAAAAATTAATTTGAGGAGACGTTTCAACAAACAAGCGGTGGCCAAAACGCTTCCGGCAGGTGCACCGTCGCCAGAAGTATCGAAAGAGCTCCCACGTGGGCGCTCTTTTGCTCTGATGTCTCGGCAAAATTAATTTGAGGAGATGTTTCAACAAAGCGGTGGCCAAAAACGCTTCCAAAGAGGTGCACTGTCGTCCAGGAGTACGAAAAAAGCTCCCACGTGGGCGCTCTTTTGCTCTGAGTCTCCGCAAAATTAATTTGAGGAGACGTTTACGAACAAACGATGGCCAAAAACGCTTCCAGCAGGTGCACTTGTCGCCAGGAGTACGAAAGAGCTCCCACGTGGGCGCTTTTTGCTGCTGATGATCTCGGCAAAATTAATTTGAGGAGATGTTTCACGAACAAGCGGTGGCCAAAAACGCCCCAGCAGGTGCACCGTCGCCAGAGAACTTGAAAAAAGCTCCCACGTGGACGCTCTTTTTTGCTGATGAGTCTCCGCAAAATTAATTTGAGGAGACGTTTACGAACAAACAAGGGCAAAAACGCTTCCAAAGAGGTGCACTGTCGGCCAGAGTCTTGAAAAGAGCTCCCACGTGGACGCTCTTTTGCTACAGTAGTCTCCGGTAAAATTAGGCTATAAATCAGCCAAATTTCATTCTCAGGTTGCATAAGGGAAATTGAGGTAAAAGAAAAAAAAATTGAAAATGAGTGAACATATTAATGCTGTTATTTACTACGATGGTGAAGTTCGTGACACCGAAAATGGTGTTGTTTTCTTATCGGAGAACACAGCGCGACTGAGTTTTAATCGGAACGTCGATTTGGTAGAATTTCGCAAAAGAATTAGGCGTAAAATATTCGGAACAACGCAAATGAAAGTTTAGTCTATTAAGTATAGATTTTGCGCTTCGGTTGATCAGGTGAGATATGACTCATTCGACATCAAAGGTCCTCGGAGCTTTGAGGCAATGGTGGAGACTCATCTTGCCAGTGGATCACCCTATATCGAGGTATATATAGAATTTTCATCTCCAAGTGATCTTTCTGCGACCTCAACATCTACTGCCGTTCGAGGGGAATACACGACCCCAAGTCGACACTCTGTAAGTGGGAGGTAAAACACAGAAGTGCCCGTGTGCGGTGGTAGTATGAAAAACATAACCCCTGCACGACACTCGGTTGGTGGATGGGACATGCATATCCGTCCTTCGACGTCCGATGATAGAAATACGTATTGGGGGACGTCATCAACTTCTAGTGGTTGGCAATCCACATATGATTAGGATCTTTACGAAAGATGTTTAAGGAGGGATGATGTACTCCCGACGACATCCCACCGCGAGGGCCCTCGTTTGTTGCGCGGTTATAGAGGGGACGATGAATCGATGTGGATCCACCTCGGAAGCCGTGGCCCGACGGTGCGCGAAGTTGGATTATTTTCTCGAACCGGAGCCCGTTCCAACTATACCAAGACGTTGAGGGCGGTTCGCATTTAAGAAGAAGAAGATCCGCTATTCAGGCGTGCTCGCCTCCAAATTTCACATGCATAATGTCGATATATCTCAAGATGATGCATTGGAGTTTCTGAACTACCACACCGACGCGTGGCCGTACAAATTCTTCGTTGGATTTGGACCAATTAGAAGTTGGTAACCGCTTTTCCAACAAGAATACTTTTCTTCTTTGCATTGAAACAATACAAAGATCGTGAACGCGAGGTTAACTACAATGTGGTTAAATCCAAGCTCGATAAGTACGAGGCGAAATGTGCGATACAAGACGGCACATGTTCATAGAAAATCATGGCGTCGTTGAGGAAAAGGACAGGGTTGTGGGAGATCAAAAAGTACAAAGGTCCACATATATGTCTTGCCGGTACAGTACCACTATGTGTTCAATGATTTGAATAACACTAATATTATGTAATGTTGCATTATTTAACGTGACTTAAATCGAGTGGTGTAACACAAGATCATCCGATGATGGATTCGCACATGTTGGTGACTTAATAATCCCGACGGTGAAGTCCGATCCCAAGACTACAAGTGCTCTTGGCCTTAATTGGCAATATTCGTAGCCAATTGGGGTACACGCCTCTTACGTAAAGGCTTGGATAGCCAAGCGAAGCGTTAGAAAAGTTGCACGGTCGGTGGGGCGCTTCATATAATGAAGTGTGGCGGTGGTGTCAGTCTTTGGAGAGATATGTCCCGTGCAAAGACAACTGTGGACCTTGAAACGGAACAGGCGTACTACAACGATCGTCTGCTCCGCGGATGCGTAGTGTTCAAGCGTTTGTTCTGGACATTTAAGCAATGCCGAGATGCCTTTATATAGTGCAAGCCCTTGGTACAAATTGACGGTACCTTTATGTATGGTAGATATACGCATTGGCTATTGCTAGCTGTGGCACAAGACGGCTGTGGGAGAATCCTTCCGATTACATTCGCAATAACACCGGGGGAGTCAGCTGATGACTGAGACTTCTTCCTATCTAGGTTAAGGAGGCATGTCTGCCCCCAACCTGACATATGCGTTATATCGGATCGGGGCCCTGGAATACTTGCGGAAATAGAACGCCAGGGAAGCATGTGGCATCGCACACACCATCGATATTGCCTGAGGCATGTTTCATCCAACTACTATGGGCAACATCGATCTAAAAGACAGAAATAGCAAGTGACTGATATGGGTATGAAATATCTATTAATATAATTTCGTTTGTAATATTCAATTTATTCTCAATTGAAGAGTGGTATGTAATATTCGCTATCAACGTATATTGGCAGGGTACGAGATCAATAAAGACCGTTTTCACGAGATGTTGGCCAGTTTGCGCTCAGATAACATCGAAGGCGCAAACTACCTGTGCAATATTCCTTTCGAACAGTGGACACAAGCATACGACGGCGGCCTACGATATGGTTATATGACCACAAACCTGGCCGAATGCATAAATTCTGTTCTAAAAGGAACCCGTCATCTGCCGATTACATCGGTTGTGCGAGAGACATATTTTCGTTTAGCGGCACTATTTCCGAAGAGAGCAGCGAGTTATAGAGGGCAGATGCAAGGAGGCCATGTATGGAGCCCGAAGGTCTTGCAAGAAATAAATCGTGGGAAGGCACGGGCCAACACTATGCACATAGTGTGTCACGTTCGCGACAGCCTATGGTTTCGTGTCACGGAGTTTGACAGACCGAACCAAGGTATTGTTGGCGGGCATTATCGTGTACACTTGACAAATAGGACCTGCGACTGTGGGATATTTGATGCACTTCGTTACCCATGCGCTCATGTACTTGCGGCTTGTCAGAATCTCCGTCTTGATCCCATGAGCTATGTCGACGAAGTGTATAAATTAGAAAACATGTACAACGTGTGGAGACACGTATTCCCACCAGTCCCAGATGAACGTAAGTTGCCTTCGGCATCGCTTGCACCGTATAAGCTGTTGCCGGATAGACAATTGAGGCGCAAACCAAAAGGTCGACCTTGCTCGAGTAGAATACGCAACAATATGGATATTCGAAGCGAGCAACCAAAGTCGATCATGCGGATGGTGTAGGAACTGGGCTATACATCTCGCTCGTGTCCAAATCGAAATAGTTGACCGTGTTCTTAGCTTTTTGTCTCTCGGTGGCTATGTAATTTCTATTTTTTTGGAGGAAAACGGTGAACTTTTGTACAAGAACTTTTATTTTATTCAAGTTATTAAAATTAAATTACAAAATTACAAAAAAAAATTAAACCATTTCTATTTTATCAAAGATATTAAAATTAAATTACAAAAAAATTAAATTACAAAAAAAATAAAAATAAAACTCAAATTTTATTAAATATATTAAAACTTAATTAGAAAAAAAAATTAAACCATTTCTATTTTATCAAAGATATAAAAAGTAAATTACAAAAAAATTAAATTACAAAAAAAATAAAAATTAAACTCAAATTTTATTAAATATATTAAAACTTAATTAGAAAAAAAAAATTAAACAATTTCTATTTTATTAAAGATATTAAAATTAAATTATAAAAAAAATTAAATTACAAAAAAAATAAAAATTAAACTCAAATTTTATTAAATATATTAAAACTTAATTAGGAAAAAAAATTAAACCATTTCTATTTTATCAAAGATATTAAAATTAAATTACAAAAAAAATTAAATTACAAAAAATTAAATTACAAAAAATAAAAAATTAAACTCAAATTTTATTAAATATATTAAAACTTAATTAGAAAAAAATTAAACCATTTCTATTTTATCAAAGATATTAAAATTAAATTACAAAAAAATTAAATTACAAAAAAATAAAAATTAAACTCAAATTTTATTAAATATATTAAAACTTAATTAGAAAAAAATAAACCATTTCTATTTTATCAAAGATATTAAAATTAAATTACAAAAAAATAAATTACAAAAAATAAAAATTAAACTCAAATTTTATTAAATATATTAAAACTTAATTAGAAAAAAAAATTAAATTATTTCTATTTTATCAAAGATATTAAAATTAAATTACAAAAAAAACTAAATTACAAAAAAAATAAAAATTAAACTCAAATTTTATTAAATATATTAAAACTTAATTAGAAAAAAATAAACCATTTCTATTTTATCAAAGATATTAAAATTAAATTACAAAAAAATTAAATTACAAAAAAATAAAAATTAAACTCAAATTTTATTAAATATATTAAAACTTAATTAGAAAAAAATTAAACCATTTCTATTTTATCAAAGATATTAAAATTAAATTACAAAAAAATAAAAATTAAACTCAAATTTTATTAAATATATTAAAACTTAATTAGAAAAAAATTAAACCATTTCTATTTTATCAAAGATATTAAAAATAAATTACAAAAAAAATTAAATTACAAAAAAAATTAAATTACAAAAAAAAAAAATTAAATTACAATAACAAAATAAAATTCGGGGTTTAGGGTTTAGGGTCGATCTTTGGTGGGAACCAAAGTGCCACACGAAGCGATCGTGATTCTGTGTTTGGATTCCTCCTTCTTCTAGCTTCCGGCGGTCGTGGAACCTCGGGCGGGGATTCTGGTTCCTCCGACAGTGGGTCTGGTTCTGGGTGTTGCGAGGATGACCCACATTGATAAAATAATGACCCCGGAGGTGTTTGCATAAACCACGGCGGGGGTGACTGCATCCCGTACGGCGAAGGAGCCTGGTAGAAAGAAGTGCTCCCGACGGCGCGCTCCTCCGATCCCACATGCGACGTCGGCCTCACGATCGGCTGGCTAGCGGGAGTAGTCGAGAACGAACTCGAACCCGGCCATGCATTCCAACTCAGGGGTGGGGCCAAAATCAAAACATATATGGGTTAGAAGGATACATATAAGGGGTAGGGTGCGCACCGGCATAAACGGTGAGAGCCGTGATGTCGGTGTTGTCGGTGAACCGATGGGCCCGGCGATCGTAGGCGCGCTCATTGCCGGGCCCGTGATCGTGTGTCGTGCCGTTGATGGCCCCGTCTCATCACCCCTTCTCCTTGGATTTAAAGGGGCCCGACGTTCTCTTCGCTCGCAAAGTTGCCGTCGCCTCTCTTTTTTCGACAACATATACGGCTTGCCATGGATCCTAAATCATGGCATGTACTCCAAGACGCACGCCAACTCGGGAACAATGATCGGTTCCGGATAGGTAAAAAGTCATATCGGTTCTCCCACGTCTCGATATGACGACCAAAATCTTGGCCAATCCGTGTCGATCGCCCAGTAAGTCCACTTTGTGCTCATCATCGAGCACCTCAGGTGGCACGGGAATCGGTTGTCGGAATCCAAATTGCCGCAGAACCCGATCTGACTGGTGCATCTCCACGGTCGCGTAGGTGATCAATGTGACCTTAACGTGCCAACTGTTCGAATTTTGGAAGAACTCCTCCGGAATTACTGTCTGAATTTCCGGATCCTCGTACGGTGTCCATTGAAACTATATTAACATTACCAAAATATTAGTTATATACATAATACTAGACACTAAATACGAAATACTAAATTATAATAACGAAATTCGAAACTTACTTGTGATTCCGACCGTTAGTCCACTAGGAGCCAGATATCCTCAAGCGAGTTAGGTATTCCAACATGACTCGCTAATGGTTCCACCTAATTAAATAAACTTTTAGCATGCAATTATATTATAAATCTACTGAAATAATTGTAAAATATAATATTAAATTTACCTCGTTATCGGTGGGAATGAATATGGTCGGTCGAGTCGAGCACGTAAAAATGGAAATGAAACCATGCCCATGATCGCGGTAGTGATAGGCAACCTCCGATTTTTGCTTTACTCGCCGCGCGTCGCCCGCACATCTCCCGGTACAACCTCGATAGCATGGCGGACTCCAACTCAATTCACCGGCCGCTCTGAAATCAACAAGTTTCGAGAGCCATCTCGTGTGGACGAGGTTTCTAGAGAGGTCCAAAGATCGATAGCTTCCAATTATCTCGAAGAATGTATGCCCGAGCATACCGTATTCTTTCTACTTCGGTCCGAACCCTCGTTCGGCTCCGGAATGTGTCTCGTAACCGTGCGGATCGATCCGAGCTCCTTGAATTTTATCCGAATGGCACCCGAAGCTCGTAGCATACGCCATCCAATCGGTAGATGTTGCGGACCCGGTGACTACCGACCGGCCCACCGGTAATCCCAACCGCAAATCGCACATCTTCTAGAGTGATGGTACACTCTCCGCATGGCGGATGGAAAGTGTGCGTCTCGGTCTCCACCTCTCTATCAACACGCCCGATCAAAGCGGCTCCAACTTGAACCCCGGCCTATCCTCGGCCACGTGCAAAAACCCGCTTCCGCGCAGTAATTCTCGATCAACGGCGATGGGGACCATGCATGTTGCGAATATAACATTCCAACACCCGATCTACAGACTGTTTAAAAAATTATAAAATTAAAAATTAATTAAAATTGCATAATTGAAAAAAAAATTAATCATATTGAAAAATTAAAAATTAAAACTTACCATTTTTATTTGCTCGACGGAGATGTGATTGTCGTCTAGGCGAAGTAATTCCCCGACCATTGTAATCCGATAAAAAAATTTAATAGATTTTCCCAAAAAAATATATTACAAAAATTATAAAGGGCTTTTTCGTAAATAGTAAAGGACTATTTTGAATTTTGAGCGTAAATTTCAAGGACTTTGAGAGAAAATTGAGAGAAAATTGAGAGAAAATTGAAGTGTGAAAAAAATAAAGGGTTAGGGGATTTTTATACTTTTTTTTTGACAGTTGGGTTTTGACCGTTGCAGGGCTAAAGCGCGCCCCTGAGGACGCGCTTTGTGCCACCTCAGGGGCGCGCTTTGCTGTTATTTCCCCCTAAAACGCGCTGACGTAGACGCATTTTTGGGGGAAACGACCCTTTTCCGTAAATATTCTTCAAACTGACCCATTTTTGTAAATAATCAAATTTTTTGGTATATATGAGATATTTACCCGATATTGATAACTAAATTTAATTAAACTTTTTTATTAAAATAATAATTTGAATCTAGGCTGCTTGAATTTTAAATTATTTAAACAAAGTCCCAATCAGGACAAATCGTTAAGAAAAATAATTTTCTTTCTCAAATAGGCAGAGGGAAGGTTTAGCCTGAAAATAGTAAAATTGGGATTTGGTCTCTTTAAAGTTATGGATTAATACAACAATAAAATTGTATTTTAACTTTTTCTTTTAAATTACAATTTAATTTTGGGTACAAGAAATGAAATACGACGAGCCTATCCTATGCAAATTTGTATTTTTTTACAGATAAAAAAACTTGAAGTGTTATATTTCAATTTATATTTTTTAAAATATCTATTTTCATCGCATATTTTTTTAAGGGAAACTGGGTTATTTTATTTATAATAACAAAATAATAAAATGAACGAAATCAAACGATGAGGAATAATTCAAATCCAAACTGAACAAACAAAATAAAAACAACCCATCAATGAGCTAGCATCCATTCAAAAGAGTATTCTGAAACTCTTTCCATGTCCTATGAGCAGTACCATGGAATCCAAACGACAACCTTTTATTTCTAGTTTAATCACGTCGTGCACCTCTCCTTCTTATAACGGAGATGCCTTGAAACTTCATCGGAAACTCGAAGAAACTCAGCAACCCATAACCACCTCAAGTAACCCACCTTCATTGAACCATCCCACCCAGCCACAACCCTGAACCTCGTACCCCCACCCCAGATAACAGCAGCCCTCAATAACCTCCCCTACTTCCAAACCCGTCATTTCCTTGTCCGAAAACTAACCCCCTTCACCTTCATATACCTCCGAGAACCCCTCTCAAGGGACTTAATTCCATCACCCAATGCGATTCTATCAGAGACGACACCCACCATTTCTTCCCCCTTCCTCCATCTGCATGCCGTACCAGTTGTTCTTCACCGCATCCCTCACAAAGTCCGATACACACCCTCCCAAATAAGTACTCCTACCCCTCCTCAACCCCTTTTTAGCTAATATATGTGCAACTTTATTTTGCATCTTTGGGAACATGTATGAATAAACATTTTTTGAAACCCTTTTTACTTTTTAACTTTGCATCATATATATAGGCCCTTATAACCGACCCATCATCACTCCAGGATTTCATCTTTTTAATCACCGACAGAGCATCCCCTTCTAGCATCACCTCTTGGATCCCTGAGTCAATCGCCAAACTCACGGCCTAGAGACATGTAAGAGCCTCCGCTGCAAAACCCGTAGGTATGTGGCAGTTTACAATTGCTCTTGAGCCTACCACTTGACCCCTCCCATTTCTAATAACAAGCCCTATATAGGATCTCCTATCCTTCCCTTGAAATGTTGCGTCAAAATTTATTTTAAGAAAAGGATCCTTCAGGGGCCTCCACCGTTCATACTCAACCCTTCGAACAGGTAACCTCTACTGAACCGCATCGACTTCTTTAATGTAGGACTCAACCCTTTTCAATATGTCCTGAGATAATAGGATCACCTTATCATGAATCAACATGTTCCTTGTAGACCAAATAAACCATAGAGTACATACCACAATTCTACATGTAGTAATCGGAAACGTGGAAACAATATGAGTAAGCCAATCCTGCAAAGATACATTAGCAATATCATCAGGCCATTTCAAATCTACCCTTCTCTATATTTCCTCGACAGAAGGACATTCTCTAAAGATATGCTCTGAGGTCTCAACATCTCTTGTATATTTTGGACACATTGCTAAACTCCGCAGCCTCTTATTACACAAATTATAGTAGCTAGGGATGTAATTTTTAAAAATTTGCCATGCTGTAATTTTTATTTTCTCTGGTAGATTGATTTGCCAGAGTTTCTTAAAGAAATTTGTATAATTACCATAATTACCCGTAGGCTCAAGTGAGATATCACTCCAGAGTAGGATCTTATAGCCGCTCCTTATTGTAAAATCGCCCGACGACTCATCCCCCCAAACTACCATGTCCTCTTATAGATTCCCAACAATAGGGATACACCGTACCCTCTCAGCAATCTCTTCACTCAAATGCATGGTAAGTTGTTGCTCATCCCACTGCCTTATTTGATGATTAATCAATTCAGACACTAGCCTAACTGACGAGTTCCCCTAACTTTGTAATTTTCGTTCTCGCAGGCCAGGAACCTATACATCCTCCCAAGTTCTGATATTAGACCTGAAGCCCACTCGCCAGCCCAACCCCAAATTGATCAGACCCCTTGCAGCCTAAACGCTATTACAAACAAGTATATGATGGGTAAGTACCAACATATGCGTTCAAAAAATCAATTAACGTATAATACTTTGCTTTAAGTGACCGCGCTAAAAGAGAATCCGGATATTTAATCAAACAACATCCTGTTTTGCAAGTAAGGCAATATTTAAATTTTCCAAATTACGAAAACCCAAACCTCCATCCTCCTTTAGGTCATACAACTTCGATCACTCGCACCAATGAATACCCCTTTTTCCCCATGCTTTTGCCACCAAAATCGACTAATAATACGTTTTAACTCCAAGCAAAACGAAATTGATAATAAGAAACATGACATTGCAAAGGTAGGAATGGCCTAACACACCAATTCGCAACATAAATTCTCAAACAATCCTTAAAAACCTGAAAAGCCCACCATTTATTTTGGCCCACCATGTTGGGTAAACCCAAATATCGCTTCGGGTCAGTAGAGGAACAGACCCCTAAACACGCAGCTATATCCTTCCTACACTGCTCTTCCACATTTAAACTAAAATAGACAACTGATTTCTCAAAATTAATACACTGACCCGACGAATTCTCATATTTTGCCAAAATCTGCTTCAAAATCATAGCTCCATTTATCGTTGCCTCCCCAAACAGAATACAATCATCCGCAAACAATAAGTTTGAGATTTCTGGACCCTTCCGACTAATTTTTTCTCCCCTCGCCAACTTCTCCCGAATTTCTATTCGTATAAGAAAAGACAACCCCTCACTACAAATAAGAAACAAGTAAGGACTAAGGGGATCCCCTTGCCGAAGACCCCTTCTAAGAGAAAAATTCCTTCCCAATTTACCATTCAGAACCACAAAATAATATACTATACTAATACAATGCACAATGAAATCCACCCAGCTTTTCGAAAAATCCATCTTCAACATCATTTTCTCCAAAAAACCCCCCACTCCAGCCTGTAATATGCCTTACTTATATCCAGTTTCAGAGCAAAATGCCCTCTCTTACCCAACCTCTTACATTTATATGCATTGAGAATTTCCTAAGCAAGGAGAATATTATCCGTGATTACCTTTCCTAGAACAAAAACGATTTGCGCCTCATCCACACACAAGTTCAAAACTTTTTTAAATCTATTCACCACTGTTTTCGAAATGATCTTGTACAAAACAGAGCATAAGCTAATGGGCCGAAATTGTTGCATACACGTAGGATTTCCATTTTTGGGATAAGGACAATATTTGTTTTGTTTATGTCAGCAAGAGACTTACCACCATTTAGAACCTCAAGGTAATAGTCTCCAACATTCTGCCCCACTATGTGCCAATAGTTCTGATAGAACAAAGCTGGAAGACCATCTGGTCCTGATGCTTTGGTTGGCGTCATAGCTTTCAAAGCAGTAAGGATTTCCTCCCATTCATAGCTAACATTTAGGCCATTATTCATCTCGTTAGTAATGCATGGTTCTACTCCCTCTAAAATATGATAAGAATTCCCACCTCCCTGCGATGTAAATAACTGCATGAAATAATCATTAACAATATCAAACAACTCATCTCTGTATGAAACAATTTTCCCACATCCTCCAATTAAACCCTTAATTCTATTCATTCTCTGCCTCTGTGACGCAAATCGATGGAAAAACCCTATGTTTCAGTCCCCCATCTTCAACCAATTCACACGTGCTCTCTGCTCCCAATAAAGTTCTTCCTTATCAAATTCAAGATTCATTTCCAACTTTGTTCCTAAAAGATCAGATATATTCTCCTCATCTCTATCCCCCCTTATTGAGATCTATCAACCGATTTTGCAACCCCTTAATTTCCCCCCTTCCTCAATCTCAAACGAACCGCCCAACGTTTCATTTTACATAATTAAATTATTTGTACATAATTATAGACCAACGCAATAAGAAGCATATTGCCACCACTTAAAGACACATTCATTTTACAAAGAGATAGAGAGAGTGAGATTCACACCCTAAACATAGTAAAGTGAGTTAAAAATGAGTAGGATGATTGTTGGATTTCTATACATGCTTAAGCTTAAAAATCACTAACTCAAAATATAGAGATTTTATTTTGTAAATTAGATATCTCAAGCTTAACACTAAGTGATCAATATCTATAAGATACCTAAAAATAAGAAGACATTCAATCTCTATTCGACTTGCAAGATATTATGTTCCCGAAGCCATATAAAAAATATCAAGAAAAAAAACAACTATAAAATCCAGCCAAAATGTAAAGCAACGGTCTAACCAAAATCTAACAAAGAAATATCCAAAGCCTCGAATATGGAATTAGAGGTCAATGTGACCACATCACACACACAAACGCTCTCAACACTCTACTTTGGATGATCACAAAATCTTGTCTATTCTGCCACTACTTAAAAGACTACACATGAAGTCTCTCTAAACTTCGAAGGAAACTTTGCTTACATATATATAAAGGCGAAAACAACTGAAAAGGAAACTTCAAAATAAGTTCAGTAAGATAAATTATTTTAAAAATAAAAAAGGGGTAAACTACCAAATAGTCACTTTTGTTTGTCTCAGGTTACATTTTAGTCACTTATGTTTGAAATGTTATATTTTAGTCACTTACGCTATCATGTTATAACATTTTAGTCACTGAATGTTAATTTCTGTTAACAGTGTAACGGTAAGCTCAGTGGCGTATCTAGGGGGCTGGCAGGGGATCCCCCCTAAAATGGAAAATTGTTCATTTAGGCCTTTTAGAAATTTTAAAATTTTAAATTAGTAAAATTAAAATTGCACTTTGGCCCCCTAAAAATAATAAAAATTTGATTTAATCCTTTAAAAATTATAAAGATATAGGCTATTAACATTTAATATTTAATTTTGCCCCCTGAAAAAAATTTATGGCTTCTCCCGTGGGTAAGCTGATGTGGCACGTTAAATCATCATTTCAAATGAAAATACATATATTAATGTACATTTCAAACATAAGTGACTAAAATGTAACCTGAGACAAACATAACTCAAGCTAAGCGTTAACTGTCGTTAACGGTGTAACGGTAAGTTGACGTGGTACATTAAATTATTATTTCAAAAGAAAATACATATAGTAATGTACATTAAAACATAAGTGACTAAAATATAATATTTCAAACATAACTCAAGCTGACAAGGCACGTTAACGGTAAGTGACTAAAACGTAACATTTCAAATATAAGTGACTAAAATGTTATATGAGATAAATAAAAGTGACTATTTTAATAGTTTACCAAAAAAAATACATAGAATACATACTCAAATTCAACCATCATTCTCAAGTTTTGTTCAAGTTTGATAACCTAACCACCAAATAAAAATCTATTTAATTTTTTTTTAAAATCAAATATAAAACTATATATAGAGAAATATATGATTTTCATGGAATCTGATATCATAACAAATTGATGAAATGCAGTTAATCATGCAATAATTTTTTTTTAAAAAAAAAAAGATTATAGAAAATGTCATTTTATGTTAGGTAACGTACCAAATTAATATATTTGAAAAGCACATCTCAGCTTTCAAAGAATGCTACTAAAATAGCTGCTTTCTTTTTTCTTCTAATTATGAAGTTGAGATTTCATTGGCCGCTATTATTATTATTATCCAATAAGTCATTTTCACAGATGAGATGTCTATATTTGTCCACAATTATTTTTATACTATTTTGTAATGATGCATATATAAGCAACTTATTCTTTTATGTGATTTGTGGTTAGTGTTGGATGTATTTATATATATAGGTTAAATTATGACTTACTCTTTATATACTTTTATCAAATTTGGGATTAAATTTCATTAATAATTAATTATGAGATTGATTTTTTTTTCTAATTTTTTTTATGAGATTGACTTTATTAAATTATATTTTAATCCTTTTACTATCACTAAATTTGAGATTTAACCCTTTTATTTTTATTTGTTAAAAAAAGCTTCAATCATTACCTTAATTATCTAGATGCCTTGGCTTAGACGAGGCTAATTTTATTCTTCATTAAAACTATGAAGGCATTGAATCTAAAGTTGTTGTCTATTGGCCGGATGTTCGTCTTTTCCTGGAATAGTCTAGATTCAAATCACAATTGTACAAAAAAAAAATATGAAGACATTTGTGATCAGCACATGGAAAAAAGAGCATTGGCCAGACGTCTTGAGACAAAGATACTGGCAGCAAGACATTAACAAGGATGCAATAGAGCTCATTCAAGAATTCGAGCCTTACCAAAATGTCATATAAAAGTACATTTATAGATATGGCATGCTTAAGTTAGCTATCATTGATAATGGCACGTAGTTTAAGGGGAAATATGTACATTCTATGCCAATTTTAGGGGTAAACGTTTGATCGAATCAAATAAAAAAATTTTGAGTTAATCGAGTTTTTGAATCTTATTTTATTATCCTAACTTAATTTGAAATTTTCTCTAATCGAGTCTAGTGAAATGGAATTCGAATCAAATCGAATATATTTGTTCAAGTTAAATTAAAAAAAAGAAGCTAAATACCATATTGTACATATTAAACCAAATATCATACTCAATTGTTCCAATTCATGTTATATCTAAGTTTTACTAACTCTCCAGTCCCCAAGCAATGTAATGGCAACATAAACTTCAAATAGCCAAACACTATTCTGGAATTTTAATGCTACCAAAGTAAATAAATGAAAAGATTTGGCTTAAACAATCTCAGCGTTACTAAATAATCTCAGTTTCATTAATTCCAAAGAACATAATTGTTGGGGATCAACCCGATTAAGCAACGAACAAGTAAAAAATAACGGAAGAGATTGAGAAATTGAACACACAAATTTAACGTGGAAAACCCCCTCCAAAAAGGATAAAAACCATGGATAAAGAAAATTTTACTATAATGGCAAAAGAACGAAGAGTACAAAAGATGGAGATAAAAACTAAACCTCGAAACCTGAAAAACAAAGAACCCTCAAAACGTAAACACAAAATTCTCCAAAAGTGTTATGAGTTCTAATATTTTAATGGGTGTTTTTTCTAAGGTTGTAAAAGAGCCTATTTATAGGTTAAATTCATAGGTCAAATAATAATAAAATAATCTAGACTAATCAGAGTTCAACTGAAACAAATAAACATAGTTTAACTAGGAGATTATCTCTCAAATTTGACTGAAATATGAGTCATACTCAACAAATTTTTACTTGTTTATTGCTTAATCGGGTCGATCCCCAACAAGTGGTATCAAGAGCTAGTTCAATTTTTGTAGATCAGTCCATTCAGAGATGGCAACAACAAGGTTTGGCATTGAGAAGTTTGATGGTGTCACAAATTTCAATCTGTGGCAAGTTCGGATGATGGCAATTCTAGTTCAGATCGGTCTGAAAAAAGGTCGTTATCGAGAAAAAGCCTGAGAATTTATATCAGACAGAATAGGAAGTGTAACATCCTTAAATCGAGGTTCTGCATTTTGCTGGTGTTGCATGTGATGAATTGTCTTCAATGTTCATTTATCATGTTCTGGGGTCTAGTTATAATCCTGGGTTAGGCCTGGGTTAGGGCTTAAAATTCTATTTTGGGTATTTAAGAAGAAGGAGCTAAGAGAGTTAGGGGTTAAAAGAAGTTATTGGGAGTTTTAGACACAAGAATACCAGTGGAAAAGTGGCAAGGAGGCGCCACTAAGGTGTCTAAGGAATGACGCCACAAGCGGGGTGGGAGTGCTTGTGTTCGAGCAAAGAGGAATTTCACTCCTGCTATTTCTTTTGACGCCACAAGCTAGAGGAGGAGTGCTCAGTGGGACTCTCTTGAATGGATGGAGAGGAGAAATTTGTGGACTGACTCGTTCAAACGAATTTGAACCGTGTGGGGGGGAGGAAATTTAGGAGTTTGAATTATTTCAAACTCACTTGGGAAGAGTTGGCCAATGGTAGACTGTGGGCAAGGAGGCTATCGGTTTTGGGGAGCTTTTGGTGTGGCCGAATGTCAATAGGGGTTTAAGGGGGTGTTTCACTAGCTGAGAGATGGTTTTCTTTTCTTCTTGCGTTTTGTGCTAAAACCCAACCTTAAGTGCTTTTCTTTCTTTTCCTCTTTTGGCAATTTTGGGCACTTGGCCGATTGTTCACTTCTTCTCCTTCTTGTTGCTCAAAGCCGAAACTCTCATAGCTACCTTCTCTTCTCTTTTCGGTTCACCCTTTGTTGCTCCTTACCGAAATCACCTTGTTCACTTCTTTTTCCTCTATTTTGTTCAAAGCCGAAACCAACACCACTTTCTTCTGTCGACATCTTTCTTCTTTTAAATCCCCTTGTGCCGAAAGTTCATTTATCCTTCTTTGCTGAAATCAATACTACTCCACCTTCTTCCATCTTTTCTATTTTATTTCAAAAGCTGAAAGCTTGTTGTTTCTCTTTTGGTTTCATCAAGAGCCTTGGCCGAATACCCCTTAGTCTCATTCTCTTCTTTACTCACGTAATCTAGTCTCCATTGAAGTGCCGAATTAGCTCTCTTGGTGAGTCATAGCCGAATCTCTTGGTAAGTGTTATTTTGTTTCTCTTTCTGATTATTTCGGGTAATGACCGAAACCCCACTTTTCCTCAATCTTCTTTTCCATTATGGATCTGTATTGAATCTTATTTTTGTTCTATGTGGTAGCTGAAACCTATAAATACCAATAGAGGGTGCCGATCTGTGGTGTTTAAAGGCCAAAGCAGTCATCAAGGTAAGGGGCGACAAACTCATTTGGTTTGGGATTCATGTTATGGCCGAATGGCCTTTGGATGATTAATGGTATGTTGAAACCGATTGTAGGGAGGAGTTTAGCCGAATACAAGTGAGCCTTCGGGATTTGGTGGTCGATCTAGGTAAGGGGTTTAACTTCTCAATACACGTATCTTAATCATTCAAAAGTCGAAGGCTAACCATCTGTGTGTATTAAGGTTTAGCCGATTACAAGGGAGGTCAACACGTGGTTCGGGATTTGGTTGGTAACCAAATCGATTTAAGGTGAGTGTTACATTTGGGCGACATATCCTTCGGGATTTTGTGGTTAAGCCGAAAGACTTTAGATCTAAAAATATGATGTTGGCCGATTGTAGGAAAGGGGAACAATGCTTCGGGATTTCGCTAGATTCGAGTAGTTTCGGGATTTTGCTAGATCTACGTATAGTCAGGTGTGTAAACGCTTACACACTTTATTAGTATTATGATGCTTATTATGTTACTGTGTAACCTTTGATATTAGTGACTTTGCCCTGTGGGCATGAGCTTGGATTCCAAGTAAGTCCCCTGCTATGTGATTTTTGATATACATCATCATGACTTGTTAAATGCTATGCTATGCCTTAATTGCATGATACATGATATTATGACACGTATGATATGAGCATGATGATGATGGGATTGATGAGAGGAGGGGGATGATTTATCTAGACTGTCACCAGTGGTTTTGACCACAAGATGGGTTGACCCCATCAGTTGATTTGTGACTACGGTCACCAGTGGTTTTGACCACACTATTGATATGATTTGTGACTAAGTCCCAATGGTTTTGACCACCAGTGGTTTTGACCACACGATTGATATTTGTAACTACGGTCACTAATGGTTTTAACCACACATGGATTATTGTGACTCGTCCCAATGGTTTGGTACCACAGTGGGTTGGCCCCACATGATATTACGGGATTGTCATCAGTGGTTTTGGCCACACGATGGGTTGGCCCCATCATTGATATATATGTATTTGTGACTTCGGTCACCAGTGGTTTTGACCACCAGTGGTTTTGACCACACGGGGTAGTTAAAGGAGATTGGATGGTTAGGTTATGGGTTGCATGATTTGCATGTTTTGCTAATGATCCGTGTAAGTGGTTGAATTATCGGGTTGGGGATTTATACACTCGAGTCTTGGTGACTCACCCTTCCCTTACATTTTGCGATGAGGCATAGATCGCGGATATAAAGCCGGGGAGGACTCGGGGTGGCCATGCAGATTTGTTTTCGGGTTTTCGACTTTAATTTATTATTTTGGTTTATTTGATTTTTCCCTAAATTTGGTTTTGGTTTTGTAATAAGGCCGCTAAGTTTATTTTGGTTTTATTTTCACTTGATTTTATTCTCGCTTATAAATTACATGTTGGATTTGTGGATATGATAAAATTAACCGGTAAAAAGCAAGGTTTTCTAAATTATATCTCTTCGGGTTTTCAAACGTTACCATCGGGTAACAACGATCATAACATAATCAGAGGTAACTGGATGATTTTACAAACTCTAAATCTTTCTCTCAACTTCAAAGGCATATGGATAAACTCTCCACACAACCGCTTTTTAGTCAAAATCAAACGTTTTTTCTAAATTTGGTATTAACAAATGGGTTTCCAAACATGAGTTTTCCCAAATTTCTTAACACCTATAAGACAATCTTAAACATCACCTATTACTAAGTTTTTTTACTCAGTATACGATAAAAGGGTTTTATAAAATCTAACCGTAACTTGTGTTTCCAAAATGTTTTCACTCAGAAGCACGCCGCATTCTGGCCGTGGTATGTTGACCGGTTTGGGGTGTTACAATTTTGGTATCGAGCGTGTTCAATAGCTTTCTACTGTGGGCGAGAGGCCCAAAAATGTTTTAAAAGGATTATGGTAGCCTTTTATAGAAAAAGTACAAATGGTGAAAGCATGGCACCGAGTCTCCAAGCATCAATCCGCCTGTAAGTACCCCTAACTATTGCTTGTGATGATAGGATTGTATGGTTATAATGATGACATGATTGAGTAGTAATAGGAACTACTTTAGAGACATAAACTATAGGATGATGTGTACTCCAAACAACCCCTTATTAAAACTTCTCGTAAAAAGCGTACTTTAAAAGACAAAGTGGAATAAAAGTCTAACGCACAAAACTTTTAATCGGCTTGAATATATCGGTAGATATGAGTGCACGTGGACGTGGGCGTAACACTCGTGGACGAGGTAGGGGTAGGATGACAGTCTCGGAACCGGTAAGGTCCGGACATGGGTCGAAAAATGAGGTACCACCACCGCCAGCTGGGGGCGCGGAATATCAGGATCAGACGGGTGGTAATGACGCAGCGGTGTAGCAGTCGTACACTACGAGTCTTTGGAGAGGGTTGCGAGTGCAGGAGTAGGAACCGGAGCTCGAAAATCGTGGATCGAGCGACTCAAGGCTAATGGTGCAGAGGTATTTAGAGGTGTATCTGGTGTGGCACCTAGTACAGCGGAATATTGGTTGGAGGCGACGGAACGCATCATGGATGATCTGGATTTTTCAGCTGAGGAAAAGCTGAAGGGCATAGTATCTCTGCTGCGAGATGAGTCATATCAGTGGTGGCTCACAGTTAGGGATGGAGCGATAGCAGATGACCTCACTTGGTAGTTCTTTAGGGCAGCCTATCAGAGGAAGTACATAGGGGCTAGTTATGTTGATGCGCAGCGCAGAGCTTTCTTGAACTTGGTCCAGGGTAATAAGACTGTAGCAGAATATGAGGCGGAATTCCTTCGGTTGAGTCGGTATGCTCGGGGTATTGTGGGTACCGAGCATGAGCGCTGTGTCAAATTTAAGGATGGGCTGAGAGACGAGCTGCGGATGATAATTTCCCCACAGCAGGAACGAGAATTTGCCGTTCTAGTGGAGAAAGCTAAGGTTGCTGAAGGGGTAAAACAGTCTGTAAGGCGGAATCAGGATAGGGGTTGGAATAAGAGGAGTTCTGGATCATCTGGGTTTTCTGGGAACCAGCAGAAAAGGGTTAGATATAGTGGGCCGAATCAAGCTGCTAGGCTCCGCCGCTAATACTCGCTGGTCGCCGTGGTGTGCTCGATGCGGGGAAGTCTCACGCGGAGAATGTTGGATCGGTAACGAGCGATGCTTTGAGTGCGGATCGATGGGGCATCGAGTTAGGGATTGTCCACGAGAGATCGCCTAGGCCGCATCCGAGGATCGAACCGCGTACGCTTTAGGAGGGATAATCAGCCAGCCCACGAAAAGCCGTGGTTCGGTCGGGGAGGTAATGGCTCGGTAGGGGTCGTGGAGCATCGGGCGAGGTGCGGGTGGTGGTGCAGGCGAGACACTGGGTTGGTCTACGCAATGAGGCGCCGAGAGGAGGGCGACGCACCGGACGTCATAACCGTGACGTTCTTAATTTTTGGAGTACCTTATAATGCTTTAATTGATGTTGGTTCGACGACTCGTATGTTGCTAGTAGCATAGTGGAAACCATGAACTTAGACTCGAGATTACTTCTAGGAAGATGACCGTGATAAGCCCTCTAGGTCACTCAGAGAAGTAAGTAAACTATATAGGGATGTACCCTAGAACTTCAAGGGTCGTCGTGCTCCGGGTGACTTGATGGAACTGCCGTTTGGGAGAGTTCGATCCGATTCTCGGGATGGATTGGCTAGTTAAGTATCAAGCTAGTTTGGATTGCGCGCTAAGCGCATGGTGTTGAAGACCATGGAAGGTGTTGAGGTGGTGATGATATGTAATAGGAGAGATTACTTATCTAATGTTATCTCTGCGCATCAAGGCCGAGAAAATGGTTAGAAAGGGTTGTGAATCATTTTTGGTGCATGTTTGTGCTTTGGAAGTTAAAGATGCAAATTGTGAAGAATGTCCGAATCAGTAGGGGAATTTGCCGATGTTTTTCCGAGGAACTCCCGGGTATACCTCCCGACCGCGAGGTTGAGTTCGGTATAGACTTGTTACCCTGAATCGCGCCAAGATCTATTGCTCCATATAGGATGGCGCCGAAAGAATTAGTAGAGTTAAAGGCTCGATTCGTGAGTTGTTGGACGGAGGTTTCATCCGACCGAGTGTATCACCTTGGGGAGCTCCAAAGTGCTTTTGTTAAAAAGAAGGATGGTACGATGCGGATGTGTATAGACTACCGCCAAAATGAACAAGTTGACAATCAAGAACAAGTATCCGTTGCCCGATTGACGACTTGTTTGATCAAATCAAGGGTGCATCGGTTTTCTCTAAGATCAACCTTAGGTCGGGTATCATCACTCAAGGTGAAGGAGGTCGATATTCATAAGACGGCATTTCGTGACTCGGTATGGGCACTACGAGTTTTTGGTAATGCCTTTCGATTTGACCAATGCACCGGCAAAGATTCATGGACATGATGAATCGGGTGTTTCACCGTATTTGGATCGGTTCGTCGTAGTGTTTATAGACGACATTTTGGTGTACTCAAAATCGAGGAGGATCATGACGCGCATCTTCGTAGTTCTGCAAGTTCCGAGGAAAGCGCTTATACGCCAAGTTTAGTAAGTGCGAGTTTTGGCTTAAGGAGGTAACTTTCTTGGGTCATGTGGTATCACCGAGGAATTAGGGTGGATCCTCGTAAGATTGAGGCGGTATTGGATTGGAAACCACCCAAGTCGGTTATGGAGATTCGGAGTTTTCTCGGTTTAGCGAGATATTACAGGAGGTTCGTGGAAGGTTTCTCTTTGATCGCAAAGACCGCTGACTAAGTTGTTGAGGAAAGGGGTTCCGCTTGTGTGGACGGAGAAACAAAGAAGAGAGTTTCAACAAGTTGAAGAAGATTCTCGATCAAGCTCCTGCTCGATTCACCGAGGCGGAAAAAGAATTCATCGTTTATTGTGATGCATCACATACGGCTTAGGTGTGTGCCGATGCAAAGTGGAAAAGTGGTAGCGTATGCATCTAGGCAGTTGAGGCCTCATGAAGGTAACTATCCGACGCATGACTTAGATTTAGCTGCAGTGGTTTTTGCCTTGAAGATTTGGAGGCATTACTTGTATGGGGAGAAGTCGATAGTGTATACGGATCATAAGAGTCTGAAGTACCTCTTGACTCAGAAGGATTTAAACTTGAGGCAGCGAAGGTGGATAGAGTTGTTGAAGGACTACGATTGCTCGATTGAGTACCATCCGGTAAGGCTAACGTAGTAGCGCATGCGCGCTGAGCCGTAAGGTGATAGCCGACTTGCGGCGATGTTTGCTCACCTCGCCTTTATGATGATGGAAGTCTTTTAGCGACTTACAAGTAAAGCCGTCTTGGATTGATCAAAGTTAAGGAGAAACAAATGACGATGAGGTTTTGAGTGCTCGGAGGTTACAAGTGCGGGATGGTGAATCTGAAGGGTACAACTTGGATAGTGATAGAGTACTGCAATTTCTGGGAAGGTATGTATGCCTAAGGATATTGAATTGAGACAACGGATTCTTCAGAAGCTCATAGCGACCCATACGCTATGCATCCCGGAGGCGATAAAGATGTATCGTGATTTGAGGGAACAATTCGGTGGCCAGTCTTAAGCGAAGTAATGCGTGTTTGTAAGCAAGTGTTTGACATGCCAAAGAGTTAAGGTTTGAGCATCGCTTGCCATCGTACATTTGTTGCAACCGGTAAAGATTCCACAAAGGGAAGTGGGAAAGGATTACGATGGATTTTGTCGGTGGGCTTCCCTTACGCCTAGCAAGAAGGACTCACCGGTTATAGTGGATCGTTTGACTAAGTCGGCTCATTTCATACCAAAGAGGGTTGATTATTCGCTTGAAAATTAGCCAAGTTGTATGTGGCGAGATAGTGCGGTTGCATGGGGTGCCAAAGTCCATTATCTCGGACGGGGATCCTGTGTTCACGCCGAGGTTTTGGAAAGCTTTGCATCGGGCTTTGGGTACCGATTGGATTTCAAAGACGGCTTTTCATCCGCAATCGATGGATATCAAAGCGGTAATTCGATTTTGGAAGATATGTTAAGGGGTCGTGTTCGATTTCAATGGTAGTTGGGAGGAGTATCTACCATTGGCGAGTTCGCTTATAACAATAGTTATCAAGCGAGTATTCGATGGCACCGTATGAGGTACTATATGGACGTAAATGTCGTACTCCTACGTGTTGGACAGAATTGGGTGAACGCGGATGTTGGGTCCGGAGTTGGTGACGTAAACAGAGGACAAGGTTAAGCGATTCGGCTCGTTTTAAGGAAGCGTCGACAGCGTAAGTCTTATGCCGATCTTAAGCGCAGAGATATTGCATATGTAGTGGGTGATAAGGTCTTTCCGGAAGGTATCGTATTGGAAGAAAGTATTGAGATTTGGTCGGCGGGGCAAGCTAAGCCCTAGGTTCATCGGGCCATATCTGATGTTGAAGCGAGTGGGACCGGTAGCTTATCGACTTGAGTTGCCGCAGCAGACTGAGTCGATTCATGACGTCTTTCATGTTTCCATGCTTAGGCGCCATCGTTCGCATCCGCTGCATGTTGTACCGATTGAGGAGATGGAGGTGAGTCCCGATTTGTCTTTCGAGGAAGAACTCGCATGCGGATCTTAGATCGGGATGTCAAAGTTCTACGTAGGAAGTCAGTACCCCTGGTGAAGGTATTATGGCGGAACCATGGTACGGAGGAGGCTACGTGGGAGCCAGAGGATGTGATGCAGCAGCAATACCCTCAACTCTTCTGACCAGGTAATTTCGACGTCGAAATTATTTTTAAGGGGGGTAGAACGGTAACATCCTTAAATCAGGATTCTGCATTTTGCTGGTGTTGCATGTGATGAATTGTCTTCAATGTTCATTTATCATGTTCTGGGGTCTAGTTATAATCCTGGGTTAGGGCTTAAAATTCTGTTTTGGGTATTTAAGAAGAAGGAGCTAAGAGAGTTAAGGGTTAAAAGAAGTTATTGGGAGTTTTAGACACAAGAATACTAGTGGAAAAGTGGCAAGGAGGCGCCACTAAGGTGTCTAAGGAATGACGCCACAAACAGGGTGGGAGTGCCTGTGTTCGAGCAGTAGAAATTTCACTCCCTGCTATTTCTTTTTGACGCCACAAGCTAGAGGAGGAGTGCTCAGGTGGGACTCTCTTGAATGGATGGAGAGGAGAAATTTGTGGAATTTGAATCGTTCAAACGAATTTGAACTGGTGGCAGGGAGGAAATTTAGGAGTTTAAATTATTTCAAACTCACTTAGGAAGAGTTGGCCGAATGGTGGACTGTGGGCAAGGAGGCTATCGATTTTGGGGAGCTTTTGGTGTGACCGAATGTCAATAGGGGTTTAAGGGGGTGTTTCGGCTAGCTGAGATGGTTTTCTTTTCTTCTTGCGTTTTGTGCTAAAACCCGAACCTTAAGTGCTTTTATTTCTTTTCCTCTTTTGGCAATTTTGGGCACTTGGCCGATTGTTCACTTCTTCTCCTTCTTGTTGCTCAAAGTCGAAACTCTCATAGCTACCTTCTCTTCTCTTTTCGGTTCACCCTTTGTTGCTCCTTGCCGAAATCACCTTGTTCACTTCTTTTCCTCTATTTTGTTCAAAGCCAAACCAACACCCCTTTCTTCCTCATCGACATCTTTCTTCTTTTAAATCCCCTTGTGCCGAAAGTTCATTTATCCTTCTTTGCCGAAATCAATACTACTCCACCTTCTTCCATCTTTTCTATTTTATTTCAAAAGCCGAAAGCTTGTTGTTTCTCTTTCGGTTTCATCAAGAGCCTTGGCCGAATACCCCTTAGTCTCATTCTCTCTTTACTCACGTAATCTAGTCTCCATTGAAGTGCCGAATTAGCTCTCTTGGTGAGTCATAGCCGAATCTCTTGGTAAGTGTTATTTTGTTTCTCTTTCTGATTATTTCGGGTAATGACCGAAACCCCACTTCTCCTCAATCTTCTTTTCCATTATGGATCTGTATTGAATCTTATTTTTGTTCTATGTGATAGCCGAAACACAGTAAATACCAATAGGGGGTGCCGATCTGTGGTGTTTAAAGGCCAAAGCAGTCATCAAGGTAAGGGGCGACAAACTCATTTGGTTTGGGATTCATGTTATGGCCGAATGGCCTTTGGATGCTTAATGGTATGTTGAAACCGATTGTAGGGAGGAGTTTAGCCGAATACAAGTGAGCCTTCTCGGATTTGGTGGTCGATCTAGGTAAGGGGTTTAACATCTCAATGCCCGTATCTTAATCATTCAAAAGCCAAAGGCTAACCATCCATCCGTGTATTAAGGTTTAGCCGATTACAAGGAGGTCAACACGTGGTTCGGGATTTGGTTGGTAACCAAATCGGTTTAAGGTGAGTGTTACATTTGGGTGACATATCCTTCGGGATTTTGTGGTTAAGCCGAAAGACTTTAGATCTAAAATTATGATGTTGGCCGATTGTAGGAAAGGGGAACAACGCTTCGGGATTTCGCTAGATTCGAGTAGTTTCGGGATTTTGCTAGATCTACGTATAGTCAGGTGTGTAAACGCTTACACACTTTATTAGTATTATGATGCTTATTATGTTACTGTGTAACCTTTGATATTAGTGACTTTGCCCTGTGGGCATGAGCTTGGATTCCAGGTAAGTCCCCTACTATGTGATTTTTGATATACATCATCATGGCTTGTTAAATGCTATGCTATGCCTTAATTGCATGATACATGATATTATGACACGTATGATATGAGCATGATGATGATGGGATTGATGAGAGGAGGGGATGATTTATCTAGACTGTCACCAAAGGGTTTTGACCACAAGATGGGTTGGCCCCATCAGTTGATTTGTGACTACGGTCACCAGTGGTTTTGACCACACTATTGATATGATTTGTGACTAAGTCCCAGTGGTTTTGACCACCAGTGGTTTTGACCACACGATTGATATTTGTGACTACGGTCACCAAAGGGTTTTGACCACACATGGATTATTGTGACTCGTCCCGGTGGTTTGGTACCACAGTGGGTTGGCCCCACATGATATTACGGGATTGTCATCGATGTGGTTTTGACCACACGATGGTTTGGCCCCATCATTGATATATATGTATTTGTGACTTCGGTCACCAGTGGTTTTGACCACCATTGGTTTTGACCACACGGTGTAGTTAAAGGAGATTGGATGGTTAGGTTATGGGTTGCATGATTTGCATGTTTTGCTAATGATCCGTGTAAGTGGTTGAATTATCGGGTTGGGGATTTATACATCGAGTCTTGGTGACTCACCCTTTCCCTTACATTTTGCGGATGAGGCATAGATCGCGATATGAAGCCGGGAGGACTCGGGGTGGCCATGCAGATTTGTTTTCGGTTTTCGACTTTAACTTATTATTTCGGTTTATTTGATTTTTCCCTAAATTTGGTTTTGGTTTTGTAATAAGGCCGCTAAGTTTATTTTGGTTTTATTTTCACTTGATTTTATTCTCGCTTATAAATTACATGTTGGATTTGTGGATATGATAAAATTAACCTGTAAAAAGCAAGGTTTTCTAAACTATATCTCTTCTGGTTTTCAAATGTTACCATCGGGTAACAACGATCATAACATAATCGTGAGGTAACTGGATGATTTTACAAACTCTAAATCTTTCTCTCAACTTCAAAGGCATATGGATAAACTCTCCACACAACCGTTTTTAGTCAAAATCAAACGTTTTTCTAAATTTGGTATTAACAAATGGGTTTCCAAACATGAGTTTTCCCAAATTTCTTAACACCTATAAGACAATCTTAAACATCACCTATTACTAAGTTTTTTTTTACCTGTATACGATAAAAGGGTTTTATAAAGTCTAACCGGTAACTTGTGTTTCCAAAAATGTTTTCACTCTGTAGCACGCCAGATTTGGTCGTGGTGTGTTGATCGGGTTTGGGGTGTTACAGGAAGAGCTTGATGAAAAGGCCCTGTTTGTAATCCAGTTGTGCCTCACGAATAAGGTATTACATGAGGTATTGATGGAGAAACCTCATCTGCCTTGTGAAAAAGGTTAGAAACTCTTTATGCGACTAAGTTTCTGGCTAACCATTTAATGTTGAAACAACGTCTATTTACGTTTCGCATGAACGAATGTGAGCTTCTTAGAGATCACATTAGTCAATTTATTACTCTTTTGAATGATTTAAAGAATATTGAGGTTAAGATTGAAAATGAAGATCAGGCTATGCTATTATTGTGCTATTTACCCTCTTCATACAAGTCTTTCAGGAAGACCCTGATTTATGGTAAAGACAAACTCTCATTCGAACATGTGAATGGTCATTTGTTAAGTAAAGATAAACTCGATAATAAGTTTGGTTCGGATAGTAAGGTAGGTCGGCAAGCTTTCATTTTGGTAGCATCAAAGAAGCGAGACAAAAGGTGTCACTATTGTAAGAAGTTAGGTCACATCAAAGCAGATTGTTATAAATTGCGAAATAAAAGGGCTGCTGAGAGTAACGAGGAAGATGTAGTTGGTGCTAATTTGGCCGACAAAAGCAGCGATGATTTCTTGTTAGTGTCAACGAGTGATAGCTCTGAGCTTACGTCCGAGTGGATCCTAGATTCGAATGTTCTTTCCACATGTGTCCTAACAAATAATGGTTCTCCACATGCAGTTCGGTTGAAGGTGGAGTTGTGCGCATGGGAAACGATTCATCTAATAAGGTAATTGATATTAGTACTATTAAAATTAGGATGCACATGAGAAAATTAGGACACTCTCATATGTCAGGTATGTACCTGATTTACGAAAGAATCTTATCTCCTTAGGTACTTTAGACTCAAAAGGTTGCAGAATCAACATCGAGTCGAGCGGCATTAAGGTGTCTCATAGGGCTCCCATTTTGTTAAAAGGTAAAAGGACCGACAGTCTTTATATTTTGAAAGGTTCTACAGTGGTCGGTGAAACCGGACGTCCCTCGTCCGTTACGGATTCGAAGTCAACTCGTTTAGAGTGGAGGCAACTTGGTCATAGGAGGGAAAAATGTATGACCGTTTTGTTGAAGAGAGGTTCTCTTTTGGATGCATGCTTGAAAAGTTAAGGCACAATGTTCGTGAAAATCAAACTCGGGTTAGTTTTGATTTCGCAGTGCACAAGTCGAAGGCTAGAAGTCTTCTAGCTTCTAAGCACAGATTTGACTCAGTTAATTCCCTGCATAGTTCAAGACAGGCCTGTGGCAGGCTTTGGCAAAGATGGCATTGTGCAAATACAAGTCAATGTGGAGATTTGTTGAGTATAACCCAAATTTCAATCAAATTTGAGAGATAGTCTCCCAATTAAACTCTGTTTATTTGTTTCAATCGAACTCTGATTAGTCTAGATTATTTTATTATTATTTGACCTATGAATTTAGCCTATAAATAAGTTCTTTTACAACTTTAGAAAAAACACCTATTAAAATATTAGAACTTATAACACTTTTGGAGAATTTTGTGTTTACATTTTAAGTTTTCTTTGTTTTTGGGTTTCGGGGTTTAGTTTTTATCTTCATATTTTGTACTCTTCATACTTTTTCCATTATAGTAAAATTATTTTTGCCCGTGCTTTTTTATCCTCTTTGGAGGGGTTTTTCCACATTAAATTTGTGTGTTCAATTTCTTAATTTCTTTCACTATTTTTTACTTGTTCGTTGTTTAATTGGGTCGATCCCCAACAATAATGATTCAATTTTATAAAAATTCAAAGTTTGAAATCAAAACATTAGATAGAAAATAGTCGAAACAATGGCTAAATATCGTCAACAACAATCACATATACACGTTCAAGGCCACATCAAAATGTCATGAAATAAACAAAAAAATATAGCTTTGCTTGAGTAAAAAACTATAAATAAAGCACATAAAGCTTAGAACCCTAGCTTGGTACAACGTTAGTGCCTATGCTTCGTATTGTACCTGTAGTGCACCAAAAGAACACCAGTTTCAAAGCAGCGCTGACCAGAAGGAACACCAGTTTCGGAGTGACCGCAGACCGCAGATGGTGAGGGATTTTTCTAACCTAAGAAAGCTTGATGAACTAATGATGAAGAAGAATAGAGGTCGGGATTTTCATTTGGGGGTTTGAATGAACTAATGATGATGATGAAGAATGGAAGGTTTAATTTAGGGATTTTTGAAGAAGAAGAAGAATGGATTTTAAGTTTGATTTAGGGTTTTTTGAAGAAGAAAAATAGATTTGAAATTTGGGGGTTTGAATGGATGGACAATGGAGCCTAGAGGGTTTGATTTGGGGGAAATTGGGAAAATGGTTGGTATAGTCTATTTGGCGCATTTAGCTTTGGGGGGAAAATGGGGTAAAGTAAAAGGGTTTGGGCTTTAAGCTTTGGGCTTTGGGGGGAAATGGGGTAAAGTAAAAAGGTTTGGGCTTGCGAATATAAATTATCGAGGTAACCCTGTAAACTAACAAACATGTGTAAGCCACCAACAAGAAAATCTTCAAGCCCTTAAAGAGAAAGTCAAAGATTCCAAAGAAGCATGGTTAAGGAATTATCGGGGTACTCTATGGGCTTTTAGGGAAGAGTCCAAAGTAGAGGCCCCTTCAATTTGATGTTTGGGAAACCATCATTGTCGGGATCTAGTGCAATTAGTGTAACGATTTCATTATGTACTTGTAACTTTTCGAACAAATTGGTTTAATAAAATCCATTAATATCATTAATATCTTTTGTATATTGTCTTTATTGGTTTTTGCACACAAAGCAAAATGAAAGCAAATATTGACTCATTGATTATCTAACGTTTAAACTAATATCAAGCGGCATTACATGGTTGGATTGTAATACAAGAAGACAACTTATATTAATAGATAATCTAAACACATCATTAGTTTAATCGAAATTGAGAAAATCGATTGAAAGACTGATACGTCGTTTGTTAAATCTAATCGAGGAGATACCTTGTCTTAGGTATCAGAGCGGATGACTCCTAAAATATAAAGACATAGATGTGACTAACTGAACTGGCAGTACATTGAACAAGACCCAAGTAGAATAGATCTTAGATATGTTTATAGATTTATTCACTTGCGACATTCATAATGTGGTATATCTTAATCCTAAGTGGATGATGGACTACGTCTGCGTGACTTGCATACTTTGATGTAAATAAAAACTTAAGTTCAAATAGATAAGGAAACAAAAGTTGGTAAATTGCTATATAAGTTTTCCATGATGTGTCATCATTCCAGAATAGTGAAATTCATAGACAATAAAGGGTAAATGATATTCTCTCATCAGTATTACATGATAGATGGAAAGTAACTTGGTCAAGAGTCATTTTCCTTAGAGATAAATGATTTAATTACTATTTGTTAGTATTTTACTTTTCATGAAGGAAGATATATTGATTCTCAATAGAGAAAATAAGATCATATTGGGAGAACAGATTTAACCCAAAGAGATTAAAGATATCTTATAAGGATAATATATTTATTTTACAAGGATAAATTTGTGGTTCGAGAATATCGGAGAATGTCGTCTGGTTGAAAGTTGAGATTGACTTAATCGCCTCATACAAAGTGCAAGTATAATTTCGATTAAGGGTTTATTGTTATAAATATCACAAAGACTCGGTTTCAAGAAAAAAAATTAAACTTTCATTGTGCCTAAAAACATTGTTTTCTAAATCAATTTTTCCAACAATCATACCAACAAAAATAGGCTTCAGTATTTATAGGGTTTCCCTTTCTGACAACTAGTTGAATGAGGAATCCCTTAGAATCAACCTAGTCCTCCTAAAAGAAACTTAAGACCTCATTGAAACTAGGCTAGCTAGCAACTTGGACCTAACAAGTGGCCAAGTACTACAATTCTAAAGTTCATAACCGCAAATTCCAAGTAAACGACATGGTTATGTGCAATAATGAAGCCAACACCCTTACATCACAATGAGGAAAAATGACACCAAAACGGGAAGGTCCTTATAGGGTTATAAAAAAGATCGATATAAAGCTTACCAATTGGCACAGATGGATGTCAAATTCGTACCAAGGACATGGAACACATGACACTAAAGAAATACTATATGTAAGTCCCTAAGTATGTCTTTATAGTTGAACGAAACTGCATTTTATCGTCAAATGCATAACTCTTTTCAAGTGTCACTCCTTTTAAGCATGCAAACTTAGTTTTCAGAAAGGTCAAGCCTCTATGGGCCTGACCTCGTCTAGCATGTGGACTCACTTTTCAATGAAACCAAGACTTTCCAGGCATGATGACTCACTTTTTACTGAATTCAAGCCTCTATAGGTCTCACCTCTTCAAGCACATAGATCACATTTTAGTGAAGTTAAGCCTTTATAGGTTTTGCCTCTTCAAGCACACAAGCTCACTTTTTAGTGAAACTAAGCCTTTTAGGCTTCTATCGGGAAAACAATATTAGACGTGTAGCGAAATTTTAAAAGTTTTTAAAAATGAAGGGCAATGCATAAGAATATTTTTATATATTTGAATGATAGTTACAAAATTACAATATCAAAAAATTATATTTTTACTTAATTAAAATATTAATATATATTATTTACTTATTATCATATAATATTTTAATAAAATTATCTATTAATTTTTTAAACAATAATATAATTAATTAAATGAATATGTTTACTACAAAACCCAAAATTATAATGAGTTGGTTATTATTCACACTTGTAAAAGTAAAAAGAATATATATATATATATATATATATATAGGAAATTTGGAAAAGGATAAAGTGTTGTGGTGAAAAGCAAATTTTTTTTACTAGAGTCAAAACCATGAATGAGGAATTGAAGGTGCAATACAGTCTAAAAAAGTCAACTCAGTAATTGATATGTTATTCAAACAGCAATTGTGCTGAGATTGGATTTAAAAAGTACCCTAAACACACTGTAACACGAGTAAAATTGCTTCTAAAGGGAACCTAAAACTACAAAAAGAAAAAACAACGATAAAAATTCATTAACTCAAAGAATCAAAAACATTAATGATGAAGCTAAGACAAAAAAAGCAAATAATAATAATAGTAATAATAATAATAATACAAAGGAAGCAAGAATGCACATAGTAAATGGAGACATAATAAAGCCTTTCCCCCTCCCAAGAATCTCTCAAAAACCTCAAAGCTTCCACAAACCACTAATAATCTCCTTATGAAAAGTGAAAGTTTCATATTCAAAGGCACTATTTATAAGCATCAAATGAATCCAGCTCAAAGGGCACAAATATTTATACCCAATTGATGTACAACTCATGGAAATAACCATAATTAGCATGTTGCTACACTCTCCAATCAACTTAAATTGCACGAACTCGGAGATTGTTAATATCTCTATAAGAATGAAAATACTCTCAGAAATTGAATTGACTATTATTATGTTATCTTGAATCTGTACAATCAATAGTATTTATATTAGTGTGTATGAGTAACTACTGCTAACAATTTAGTAACTGCATAACAATTTGTATAACAGACTAACAGAGTTCCTTTCTTAGAATCGTAACAATTCTCCCATCTTGTCCACAGGTAAAACCTGAAGAAAATTGCAAAAATGCACAAAAGATGAAACAGATAGAGGTTTGGTGAGGATGTCAGCGACCTGATCACAAGCCGGGACCTCGCTAACAACAAGTGAGCCATTAGCAACCTTTTCACGGACAAAGAAGAGGTCAAGCTCAACATGTTTGAACTTAGAGTGGAGGACAGGATTGGCTGTGACTACGACTGCACTAGAATTGTCACACCAGATAGCAGGTAGATCGGCAGAACATAGGTGTAGCTCTTGTAGTAACGAGAGTAACCAAGTAACATCACTGGTAGCGGCGGCTAAACTCCGATACTCAGCCTCATCCGTAGATCGAGACACTAGTTGTTGTTTTTTAGAAGACCAGGTGACTAGTGTATGTCCAAAGTACACATAATACCTTGTAGTTGATCGGTAATCGTCAAAATCTAATCCCCAGTTGGCATCGACATAACCCACTAAGGACAATCTGTCAGACAGATGAAAAACTAACCCATAATCAAGAGTGCCACGTAAATAACGTAAAATTTGCTTTAACGCAACCAAATGCACAGTAGTTGGTGCATGCATGAATTGGCAAACATGGTTTACGGCATAGGCAATATCAGGTCGAGTCAAGACTACATATTGTAAAGCACCGGCAAGACTCCTATATTCAGTGGGATCTCTAAGACGATCTCCTTCATCCTTTGATAAAACAGAAGAACTTATCATCGATGTGTGAACACTTTTTGCATTAGCCAAGCCATTTCTATCAAGAAGTTCTCAACGTACTTGCGTTGACATAGATGGAGGCATCCAGTGGAAGACCGCGCAACTTTAAGGCCTAGAAAGTAATGAAGGTCGCCCATATCTTTAAGCAAAAATTCATTATATAATTGTTGAACAAAAACATCAATGCTATCTGGCAGACTTCCAGTAACAATAATATCATCCACATAAACTAAAACATACAAAGTGGAGGCAGGCGTAACACGAACAAAAGAGGCACCAAGCTTGGACAAAATAAAACCAGCAGAGAGAAGAAAATGTTTCAGTTTATCGAACCAGGCACGTGGAGCTTGACATAACCCATATAAAGCTTTGGTCAGATGACACACCAATGGTTCACCATTTGGACCATATTGAACATATCCTAGAGGCTGCTGTATAAACACCTCGTCAATGAGATCTCCATTTAAAAAGGCATTATTAACATCGACTTGATGAAGTTGCTAGCCTTTAGAGACAACAACAGATAATATGGTTCGAATAGTAGCAAGTTTAACCACAGGACTAAACGTCTCCTTGAAATCACATCCGGGAACTTGAGAACAACCTTTCACCACCAATTAGGCCTTACGACGAGCAATAGTCCCATCAGGATTTTTTTTAACCTTAAATAACCACTTACATCCAATAACCTTCCGACCATGTGGCAAAGGATAAGATCCCAGGTAGAGTTATGAATGAGAGCATCGTACTCAGTTTGAGCGGCCAGACGCCATTCCTTACTAGCAAACACCTCATCAATCGTGCAGAGTTCACAGTTAAGAGCTTCAACAGAGAGAGCCTTGGGTTTAAAAATCCCGGCTTTAGAGCAAGTAACCATGGAATGTGTATTTCCCACGAGCGGAGGAAAAATCGGAGGATTGGAAGAAATAGAAGGTGACCTGAAAGGGGTGGAGCCCGTGGGTAAGGAGTTTGAGATATCCTGAGAGTGTACCGAAATAGACAGAATGGAAGACAAACCAGAAGCAGGAGGTGAGGTCGTAACGGGTCGTGTGAGCGAAGACTTGGTAGATCTACTAGCCACAATATGAACATAGGTAGAAACACACTGTCCTGATGAAGAGGATTTTGCAATAGTCTTAGGAAATAGAAAGCAACTTTCACCAAACACGACGTGGCGAGATAAAATTACCTTACCATCCGGTGTAAGGCATTGATAACCTTTATGTTGGGAACTATACCCTAAAAATGTACATGGCTGAGAGCGAAAATCTAACTTATGGGAAAGAAACAGACGTAGATACGAAAAATAATAGCATCCAAACACACGTAAATGATCATATGTGGGATCTTGGCCATGAAGAACTTTAAAAGGAGACTGCCCCTTCAAAACGGAGGTGGGAAGACGATTGATAAGATGAACGGCACAATAAAATGCATAGCCCCAAAAACCCATAGGAAGATTTTCTTGAGCTAACAAAGTAAGACCTATATCAACAATGTGTTGATGTTTACGTTCAGCCACACCATTCTGTTCGGATGTATGTGGACAAGATAGCCGATGAATGATCCCATGTTCTGTCAATACGGGCTTGAACGCACGAAACTCAATGCCCCAATCACTCTGAAACTATTTAATATCTCTCCCAAACTGTGTTTTGACCAACTACTGAAACTGAATAAAGCAATCCACAGCCTGAGACTTACGCTGAATAAGATAGAGCCAAGTATAGTGAGTACACATGTCAATAAACGAAACATAGTACCAATGATTGCCACAAGCAACAGACGCAGGTCCCCACAAATCGGAGACAACCAAAGAAAAGGGTTCATTATATTCAGTAGTAGAGTGAGGGAAAGGCAATTTATGGAACTTCCCCTTTTGACAAGCAATACAAATAGTAGTAAGACAAGAATTATTTGATACAATCTGAAATTTATCTAAGATAGATTTAACCACATGGTAAGAGGGGTAACCAAGTCTTCGATGCCACAAAGTAAAAGTAGCACAATTGTCAGTAGAAAACTGAAGTCTAGTTTTTGAAGCAGAAGGAACCACATCAGAGTGAACATAAGTAAAATTTCCTGAGTCTTGATGTCTTTAATAACACAGTAAGATGGATGAAATTCAAAAAATACGTTATTTTCAATAGCAAACTGAGAAACAGACAGGAGATTCTTCCGTATAGTTGGCACACACAGAACATTAGACAAATGAAGTAACTTAGTCTTTGTGGCCAGAACAGAGTTACCAACACACGAAATTTTGGTGGGAGTCCCATCACCCATGAAGAGAGGAGATATACCTAAGTACGGTGTGGACTCATTCAAGGCAGGGACCTCTCGACAAACATGATGCGTAGCCCTTGAATCTGGATACCAAGATGACGTTCTTACAAGCATAGGAATATATGAATCATTATCATCAAAATTAGACCCAAAATGAGTTGCATTAGCATTGAACCCAGTAGTATTCGAGAAATCAGACGCATGAAATTCGGGAACACGGGACAACCCAACACAAGGCGGTACCGAAGTAGGAAAAACACGAGCACGTGGTTTTGTCATCCAGGGAACGTGTAACCCAAAATTCGGCCCAGAATCACCACCACCTATGGGCCTAAGTCCCTGTCCATGATCAAGAGAGCCCTCAAACCGAACACAATTCGAAACCGGCCCAATAGGAGGTACATTATTAGATGGTCCAATAGGAGGAAAAGATCCCCCAAAGTTATGGCCTGCAGCAGACGGCACAGTAGGGACAGACGGCCCAAGGGAAGGACCATTTGCGATCGGCCTAGAACCAGGCCTAACCGAAGGCCCAAATTGTGGCCTACCCCATCACCATATGTAACAAAAGGGTGAGGGGAAACCCTAGGCTATGAAACATGAGGAGCCGCCTTATCAGCCTCCAAGGAGAAACGTTTGCGGCGCCGGCGAGGAGAGACCAACAACCTATCTAGAAAATAGCATTGGGACCGAAAAACCAGCAGGCGGCACGCTGGAAAACCCACTATGGACACCAAAACCTGCAGCTCCCGAACCTGGATCAATAAAATCAGAAAATGGTGAAGGCCTCACCATCGATGCTGGACCACTGTAGTCGCAATTAAAGAGATAATAACACCGTTGAGCCAAATACCCAAATCGACCACAGATTTGACATTGGATGCGAGAACGAAAGCCCCTCTCACGACTAGTAGGGGATGACCTCCACGTATAGAATCCACTACCATCAGCGACGGAACTGCCTCTACCAGATACGCATGAATTGGCACCTCTTGCACCACTCAAGCCTGACGACTCTCGTACTCTAAAAAAAAATCAACGAGTCTTTGTAACGGCAAAGGTTCCGACGAAAAAGACGCAAGGGTGAGCACTGCGTCAAACTCCGACGGCAAGCCCGCGAGCAATCTCCACCTTCTCCGTCTCTGAAATCCGTGATCCAGAAGCAGCAAGCAAAGCACAGGTGTTCTGGATCTTTGCTATGTATTCATTGACCGATAGAGTACCCTTCTTAGTCGAGTGTAACTCATGACGGATGCGAGAGATCTTGGCTCCGGTGACAGCGGCAAAGAGACGAGTAGTAGTTGTCCAGATGTCACATGTCGTCTTAGCATCTGTAAAACAAGACAAAAGAGACGAGCTAATAGTAGAAAAAAGCCAAAAAGTAAATAACTTATCCTGTTGAAAATACGATGAAGCGTCTGGATTCTAAACCAGAGAGCCGTCCGGCGATTGCAAGAATCTTGGCAGAACAGGTAGTGTGCCTTCTAAAAAACCAGTCAAATTATAGCCTTCAGTAATCAAACGGATGTACTGCTGCCATTGAAGGAAGTTACTATCATCCAGCTTAACAGTGTCGTGATAAGGGAAGGACTGGACCAGCTGAGCACCGGTGAACGGCGAACAACTATGAGTAGCAATGGTAGAGTCAGTAGAAGCAGAGGTGGCCATGGAAGCACAATACAACATGTCTCCAGAAGCTAGGCGACTGATACCATGTTAATATATCTAGTAAGAATGAAAATACTCTCAGAAATTGAATTGATTATTATTATGTTATCTTGAATCTGTACAATCAATAGTATTTATATAAGTGTGTATGAGTAACTACTGCTAACAATTTAGTAACTGCATAACAATTTGTATAACAGGCTAACAGACTAATAGAGTTCCTTTCTTAGACTCTAACAGAGATGAAGGAAACAATTACATCATGATTGTTTCACATGCACCTTAAGAAACCTTTAAGTAACTGCCACAAAAAATGAATATTTGAAAAAAAAATTAAGTATCAGAAGTTGCACCAACAATTGATATAGGATTTGCTCGAGTACCTCACATTTTCAGGTTTGCTGCCTCTTCAGGCTCACTCCTCAAACTTGGCATCACAAGCTCGCCCTATTGGCCTATCAAGCTCTCCAAAAACAAAATGTCGCATCTTTGGAAAAAGAAACCTTGACTAAGAACATTATCTTCAGAAATGTCAATTTATAACCTCCCCTCAACTAAAGGGCCAATTGTTATACCACCATACCTCACTAGGAGCACCTTGTGAATCAACTACTCGACTAAAGAAAACTCACAAGACTAAGTACACTCGTGTGCCTGTCACATCAGCCGCTTCAAGATCATATCAGGATCTATTCAAGAGCTACTCCATCTCTCTATCATTGACTACAAAAGTATAATCAAGCTATAGCTAATCACATCCAAGTAGAGCACTTCATGACTTTACCACAGTAGGACATTTGTTTAGAGGAGCCCATGCCAAGCCCCTCCTCTATATAAATCTCCTCATTTCTCCAAGGAAGCCAAGACTCCCCGCTCCTACAAAAACTCTAATATATATATATATATTCTCTAACTTCCCCAAAAACCTCTATTAGCGACTCTCAGTATCCTCGTGGAAACTACTCCCAACCTCTCTCACCACATCTTGTATCAACAAATGCCATTAGCAATTCAGATTAATTCCTCATATCAATAACAATAAGGGACCAAAAATGGCTAAATAAAAGTAAATGAGTTAAATCTCAAATTTTATATAGTACAAAGACTGAATTTATGATTTGACCTCAACAAAGTATTTAACACCAACAATGATTTGGGCTAATTTCGCAAATGATAGCAATAGGAAGACTAAAAAAATACTAAATTAAAGTACATGGATTAAATTCTAAATTTAGTAATAGTACAAGGATTAATACCAAAAATTTACCTTATATGCTATAGTTGGCTTTTTTTTTTTTAAAAAATTTATATTTGAAAGATTATTATATCATATGCAATATATGTCAAACAATTAGTCTAAGGAAATGAAGAGTTTGCAATTTCGGGTCACATAAGTGTCTACCTATGAATGCAATGGTCAATGTTGAGAAATGGACAACATGTTTGATACGAGTATATTCTTTTTTTTAAAAATATATTTAGATAATTATACTACATACATATGTAAAATACCAACATGCTCAACTCTTATTTATAACCATCTAAAGTGGAAAAAATTATCCCGTCATGCCTTTTCAGGTTTTGTTTCCCTTTTAAAGGGCCTACACATTTATATACTATGAATGGTTAATTAAGAGGTTATGTGAGGACACACATTGATGGAAACAAGACAGAGCTACCTTTTATTTTTAATGTTGTTTTCCTAAGCATTTGTCTTTAAATTAAGCTGAGATATCATGTTGAAAGAGAGATATCATTTGCCTTCTTGTCTGGATGGGATGGAATAATGCAGCTCAAATTTGCATCCTTGGATACTCCGCTTCACATAACCCCTTTTTAACCACTGCAAGCAAACAATAGTCACATTTCAAGAATAAATAAGAGAGGATCAGCTTTTAACAATTCAAGATATTGAGCGAGCATATAATATTTGACTTTAGTAATGATAATTTTTAATATGAATTTGAGTTTGAAATTATACATGGGAATTGAATTCATTTTTAGCAAGTAATCCAACCTAATTTAGATAAATTCAAATTTTATAAGTGAAACTCCATCATACTTGCCAAGGTTTTGCTTCAAAATGCAAAAAAGAAGTTCACTAGTAAGTAATAAAGAGAGAGGGACATGAAAATATCCCATGAAATATGAACAACCAGTTGGTAAGCCATTTTCAAAGCAATATTCCTCCGCCAATATATACTTTTCCCTTTCCTTTTTTAGCTCAAGCATTAATGCAAACACCTTCCTGTCTCCTCTGTGTTCTTGCCAAGAACTTGGTACTTTACTCAATATTCTGAAACAAGAAATGAAGTCCATATGTGGTCTAGTTGTTCTTTTTTTTGTAATGCTTCCCCATGCTGGTACAAGTTCCTTCTCAGTACATCAAATTCAAATTTCAGCATGTTTTTTTTTTCTTTGAATAATTTAATGTTTGATCTATTTATCTCCTGATTTTATGGATTCTTTTTTAGCTGCATATGATCCACTGGATCCAACTGGAAACATAACAATAAAATGGGATGTTGTCTCTTGGACGGCTGATGGCTATGTGGTGAGTTGAACATGTTGAAGTATTAAACTATATCTATGTCTGATATTCACACTCCAGTTCAAGTAACGCAGTTAAATGGTAAACCAGGCATCAGTGACGATGAGCAACTTCCAAATGTACCGTAGCATCGTGAGCCCGGGGTGGACACTAGGGTGGCAATGGGCTAAGAAAGAAGTGATATGGTCCATGGTTGGGGCTCAAACCACCGAGCAAGGTGACTGTTCCAAATTCAAAGGAAATGTGCCTCACTGTTGTTTGAGGAAGCCTGTTGTGGTGGATTTACTCCCTGGCGTTCCTTACAACCAGCAGTTCTCCAATTGCTGTAAAGCCGGTGTAGTGTCCGCTTGGGGACAAGATCCGTCGAGTTCAGTCTCCGCCTTTCAAGTCAGCGTTGGAGTCGCTGGAACTTCAAATAAAACAGTAAAGCTACCCATGAATTTCACTTTGCTCGGTCCGGGGCTAGGCTACACTTGTGGCCCTGCTAAAGTTGTGCCTTCCACGGTCTACTTAACAGCCGATTATCGGCGAAAAACTCAGGCATTGAGTAAGCATTATTTCACTTTCGATTCTTTTATGTTATGTTTGCAAATATAATACAAATTTTACGAATCTAATTTAAATTACTATATGATAGCTAACGTGTTCAATCCTGTGCAGTGACATGGAATGTAACATGCACTTATTCACAATTTCTTGCCGCAAAGAACCCAAAATGTTGTGTTTCATTCTCATCTTTCTATAACCAGACTATCACACCTTGTCCGAAATGCGCTTGCGGCTGTCAGAATAAAAACAACTGTGTTCTGTAAGCCTCTCATTCACTACACTCGAACTAACAAATCCATGTACCGTATCGATTTCAAGATAAAACAAAATGACATCAATAATGTATCGTCATTGGTATCAAAATAGAAATGATATGCAGTAAAAGTACCATAGAGGTCCTTGTACTAGGAATCAGATTGTATTTTGCCCTCTTTACTCAAAAACTAGACAAACTAGTCCTTGTACATTTGATCAAAAAACAATCGGTCATTTCTGTTAAAATTTTCATCCATTGTACTGTTAAAAACTGACACGGTTGATAGAATAACCAGATAATGACATGTAGCGTGCCACATGTACCTCATGTTGACATTCATGGACCAATTTTTAATAGTAGAAATGGATGGAATTTTTAACAAGAGGACAAGAGCTCTTTGATCTAACGTACAGAGACTAATTTGCTCATTTTTTTTGTAAGAGTCAAAACAAAATTTGACTCCTCATGCATGGGTCTCATAGTACTTTCACCAATGATATGCTTATAGGTACAATACTAACTATTTCAATCACAACACAATATTAAGATTGTTATTTTGAAACCAATACAATCGTAATTTAAATCCATAATGTTAGTAACTGAGTGTGCTTATTTTCAGGAGTGATTCGAAGCAAGCACACAAGAAAGGAATAAATACACCAAGGAAAGACAATGCGCCATTGTTACAATGCACACATCATATGTGCCCAATAAGAGTGCATTGGCATGTGAAGCTCAACTACAAGGATTACTGGCGTGTAAAGATAGCCGTTACAAATTTCAATTACCGCATGAACTACACACAGTGGACACTAGTTGCTCAGCATCCCAATCTCAATGCCGTCACCCAAGTTTTTAGCTTTGATTACAAGCCTCTAGTGCCCTATGAAGCAATAAGTGAGTTCCTCCGAAACCATTCTTCTCTTTGATTTTTATGAAACTCCTAATGAAATCATTTAACACCTATGATTCAACTTTATGTTTATGCAGATGATACAGGCATGTTTTATGGCATGAAATTCTACAATGACCTATTAATGGAAGCAGGGCCTCAAGGAAATGTACAGTCAGAGGTGCTGTTAAGGAAAAACAAGGACACATTTACCTTCAAACATGGGTGGGCATTTCCTCGGAAAGTCTACTTTAATGGCGATGAATGCTTGTTGCCTCCTCCTGATGCTTACCCTTTTCTTCCCAACTCTGCTAAAGTAAACTCGATCACAATATCAACAATGGTGGTCTCTGCCCTACTGTTTCTATTCATCATTAGTTGAAGATCATATGAAAAGAAGGTGGTTTTGAGAAACTATTGCTATAGATAAAGAAGAGTGATTTTATTTACATATTTCACCTTAATCTACTCATTTTGGTAAATTTGCAGATGGGAGGTTGAATCGGTGAAATCTCCAATTCTCAATTCAACTAATTCAACGGGTTGAATAATGCAAATTGTATTTCTTTTTTAATACTTAAATACTAAAGTTCATGTTAAATATAACCGAAAGTTATCATGAATATGGGTTAATATATAAGTTTTAAGGCTAGTTAACCACCAAATCAACTTCTCGAGGGATGGTTTCAGCTTGTTCTTCCTGAAAATATTCAGGACCAAAAAGTTCCTCATGATTTCATGGTAGAAGTTGAAAACAAAGAAACCACAACCTCATTTCTTGGGGAATCATGGACAAAAATTAAGCAAGAAACAGGGAGCTTTTCTCTCCGGGTTTTGCTGTCTTCTTCCTTTTGATGCATTGTTACTTTGATCTGGTTTAAATCCCTCTTCCTCCTTGGTTTCTATTAGTTAGCTGAATCTCATTACCCTAGTTTGGATCTGTCGATTTGGTTTTGTTTAGCCATCATATCGTACCTAGTTTCTGGTCATCTGTTCATCCTAGAACCTATGTTACAGCTTTACTATCGTTTTTCCCCTTTGACTAGCTTGACTCTTGCCATTCTCAAATGATTATTCTATCTGATAATAGATTTTGTTTCATCTTTTGTCTTTCAGTATTTTGGTGGTGTTAGTTTTGTTTTTTGCTTCCGTAGGATCTGTCCTTCAATAACCCATCTCGCTTATTTCCTTCACCTTTGTTAAACCGAAAAGTAAGCCTCTCTCTATCCACCTTGGTGATCTCATATCATGATTTGATAGTAGAAGACGGATTTGAAATTAACTGGCTCCACATAATGTAATTCCCTTGGAGGATTTCGACCCTGCTGATACTTTTATGGTATATTATGTGGACCTTATTAGACGTTTTGTTCGATATAAGTATCCCCATATCAGTTGTAAAATATAGGCTCGAGCAACGTATTTCAACTCGTTTTCAGTGGTGAATGCTCAATAAGTTCTTGAAATTCACTCTCAACCATGAGAATTTCAAGATCATGAAATTCTCTTCTCCATCACCAGAGGACCATCCAAGCAAGTTATTACATAGCACCGAATGTTCCAATGCTTTGCTTCATCTTATGACCACGTTACCATCAACTAGTAGTCCAAGTTGCATAGCAACATCTTCCAATGTGATCGTGCACTCCCCACACAGCATATGGAAAGTGTGGTTCTCCAAGCGCCACCTCTCAATCAAGGTGGATATTAGGTCCGCCCTCAGGTCGAACAACTATTCGCATGCAAATATATGATATCATGCTTAACATATTATTTATTTATATACCTATATCTTAGGTAGAATAAACGTGTGCGTCAAAAATTAGCCGACAATATGAAGCACACGGTGTGAGTCATTAAACTGTCAACAAAACTGTAAACATAATGATAATATCATCAATTAATATCATTAATTTAATACGAAATAGGTAGTAAGATAATGATAATAAATTGGGTAATGAAGTGTTAAAACATTATTGGTTTTTACCTAACTATCTTTTTGGATAATCAAACTAAAATCTTAACCAAACTAAATTTTACTTAAACATTGAACTAAAATTTTAATATAATTCACTATAAGAAATTAAGTTTTTAGCGGCATTTTTAGTGGCGTTTGGACCAAAAACGCCGCAAAAGTAGCACTAATCGGAAAACGCCGCAAAAGGTTAGAGCTATAGCGGCATTTATGAGAAAAACGCCGCAAAAGGTCTAGCAGTAGTGGCATTTATGAGAAAATCGCCGCAAAAGGTCTAGCATTGGCGGCGTTTTTCTCATAAACGCCGCAAAAGGTCTGGCAGTAGCGACGTTTTTGTCGAAAACGCAGCAAAAAATCATTATATTTTAAACAAAATGGCGCCGTTTTGGTCCCTGTATTCTCACTCATGCATGCACTCTTTCATCCTTTTCTATTTATTATTTAACTAGTTTCTTTATATTAATTAAAATACAATTAATTTTTAATTTAATATTTAAAATCTTCAGAAAAAATTTATGACATGTAGAAAAAATTTGAAAGTAAAAACATAGAAAAATTTATGTTAAAAATAAAAAAAATTTAAAATACTATTATTTAAAATAATTTTAAAGTTTTTTTGGTATATGACTGATTGCTTTTTAATTTATATATTAAATAATTTCTTATATAATTGTAAAAGATAATATTAATTTTAATATATTAAAATTATCATTACAGTTTAAATTATTTAAGAGATAATAGATCAACTTTATATATATTAAAATTAAAAAATTTGCTAACCCATACATCTCCAGATAAACAAAATTAATTAGTAAATTGAAAAAGTTACTTAATTTCCTAAAATATTGAAAGAATATATAATTACAGAAGAGAAAAAAATTTTAAAGCTTTTTTTTTATCATATTTTGAAATTTTTTGTTTTTGTTTTCTTACATAAAAAATTATATAAAAATTTTAAATTTTATCTAATTCTTTTAAATATTACTGAAATTTAAAAAAATTATTTATTTAAAATTGATATGAAAGATATAATAATTCAATATAAAAATTGCTCATATGTCATTAAAAAAGTTAAGCATTAGCGGTGTTTATGAGAAAAACGCCACAAAAGGTAAGAAATAGCGGCGTTTTTTAAAAAAGCACCGCAAAGGTTTATTTTATTTTAGGGTTTAGGATATATAGTTTAAGATTTAGGGTTTAGGGTTTGAGATTTATGGTTTAAAGTGTATGGCTTTTGTTTTTAGGGTTTTGTAGTTTATGGTTTTAGGGTTTAGAATTTAGGATTTATAGTTTGGATTTTAAATAAAACGTCGTCGTTTTGATCATTGTATTCTCACCTATCATCCAAATGACCATCATGTATTCTTTTCGAAAACTTATGCACTCTTTCATCATTTTCTATTTATTTAAAATTAAATTAAATTTTTTTTGGTATATGACTGATTATTTTTTAATTTATATATTAAATAATTTCTTATCTAATTGTAAAAGAGATAATATTAATTTTAATATATTAAAATTATCATTATAGTTTAAATTATTTAAGAGATAATAGATAAACTTTATATATATTAAAAATAAAAAAATTGCTAACCCATGCATCTCTAGAGAAACAAAATTAATTAGTAAATTGAAAATTTTAATTTAATTTCCTAATATATTGAAAGAATGTATAATTAATACAAAAGATAAAAAAAAATTTAAAGCTTTTTTTTTTTTTCATATTTTGGAATTTTTTGTTTTTGTTTTTGTTTTCTTACATAAAAAATTATAATTTTATCTAATTCTTTTAAATATTACTTAAATTTTTAAAAAGTATTTATTTAAAATTTATATGAAAGATACAATAATTCAATATAAAAATTGTAAAAAAGTCAAGTGTTAGCGGCGTTTATGAGAAAAACGCCGTAAAAGGTAAGCAGTAGCAGCGTTTTTGTTCCAAACGCCACAAAAAGTTGAGCAATAGTGGCGTTTTTGGTCCAAAGGCCACTAAAAGTTTAGCAATAGTGGCATTTTTGGTCCAAACGCCGCTATTGTGTATATTTTTTTTTGCAAAACGGTGTCGTTTTGTTACCCCAAAATGACTTAGTATTTTTCCCAAAATCTGTTCCTTCCCCCTACGAAATCCCACCCGAAAACTCTTCTTTTTTCCCCCTTATTTTTCCCAAAATCGGTTCCTCCCCCACCGCCCCAAATCCTACCTAAAATCTCTTCTTTTTTTTCCCCTTCTTTTTCCCAAAATCGATTCCCCCCACACCCTAAAATCTCTTCTTTTTTTTCCCCATTTTATTTTTCCCAAACTGCTTTTCCCCTACCCCGATTCCCTTTATTTTTCCCCCAATTTCCCCAAATCGACAGCCCTCTACATCTCGTCGGCGACCTTTCTGCTTTTCTTCGTCAGCGACTTGTGCTTTGCATCTCTATCGACACCCACACTTTTGCATCTCCGTCGCTGACCTCCTTTTTGTTTTAACAAAAATCAAGCTCTCGATAATATTAAGGTAATAACGTGAATGTAATTTATAATACTTTGGTTTAAGTTTCAATTATATGTACTTTCTAAACTTGTGTTTTTTGCAGGAGAGATTTGCTCTAGAGGTCTCGGATAATTATGTCAAGAAGGCATTAGGAGAAAAATTGAGAGACCATAAAAGTGCTTTAAAGAAGGAATATTTTAAGAAAAATATAAGTCTCGAAGATAAATTGCGAAATGTCCCGCCGGGAATGCTGAGGTACCAATGGGAAGATGCAGTTAGATTTTGGAATTCAAAGAAAGGAGAGGTATTACGTACTTCCAAACTCGTATAATTATTTCAGTTTATAGTGTTTACTATATACGTAATAATAATTTCATAATGTAGGATCGTGAGCGCGTTGGATCTACAAGTAGGCAAAAACAAAAATTCACGCACACAACTGGGTCGAAAAGTTTTGCTTGTGTAGCTGAGGACGAGGTATTTTGAACTTATTAATTGTGTTAAATATTAATTAATTTCTATTAAATAATATTTTTACTACTATATTGTAGGAACAATCATCTGGTCAAAAAGTTGGACGCCTTTAGCTTTTTGATATTACACATAGAAAGAAAGATGGATCTCCTATGACTACTGAAGCTGCAGAAATTATGGTATATTTACTTAATAAATTTTGAATTATTTTAAATATTTATCATGTTTAATTATAATGGTTTAATTCGTCGTTTGTAATGCAAATAATGTTTAAGTTATGTTGCATTTGTTTTGATTATATATTTCGTTTCTAACTCTTTGATTGATTTATTAGGAGAAACTAAAGGATAAAAGGGCAGAGTATGAAGCGATCGCTTCGAGTGATAGTTCTGTTAATCTTGACGATATTGATAATCGAATTATTACTGAAGTTTTGGGTCCAGAAAGGTATGGTCGGGTTTGATTTTAAGGATCTTTTGTAAACCCAATCCAATATTTTGGATCCAGCTCGCAGCAATACATGCCTTCGGGGAGTCAGACTCAAGATGAAGTTTAGAGGTTAAGAGACCAACTGGCTCAGATGCAAGCGAGCACAGTTGAGCAAATTGCTCAACTTAAAGCGGAGGCAACATCGAGGGAAGCAGAGCAAAGCAAAAAATACGACGATGTAATGCCCCGATTTTCTTTAATTTCGGTTTGTAATTTTTATGACAAATACCTGTCTGCTCCACTGGTTTTGTGTTCTGGGTGTGTATGAGATGTCTCAAGTTCAAGCCACGTCTTGGGAAAAATTTTGGTTTTTCCGAATTAAAGCCTTGGCCTAGATCGGTAGGCTTTTAAGTTGTTATTTGTATTATTACATCAGAATGGGCCTGCTGGTCTGGTGGTAAAGTGGGGTGTTAGTGTGTTGGAGGTCTTGTGTTCGAGTCTCCGCGTAATCAAGGGATTCTTTTTACGGCGAGCACCGGTCAAGAGTTTGAAGGGAACGGGATTCTGAGTGGTTGAGTGTAGTGGGGATATGGGGGAGAAAAATAAGGGATTGGGGAGTTGTTGAGATATCCCAAATTACAAATTTCGGCTTTCCCCTTCCACTCTCCCAATTTTCTGACGTTTTCCCTTCTGTTCTATTGTGTTCCCTTCCGATTTTCTCTCTTCATACTTCCGAACCTTCGCTAAATCTCAGTTCTCTGTTTTATTTTTGTTTCTCTCAATCCACCCTCTCTTTTAATCCCGTTGCTCTTCCGGAGCCGCACGTTTTCTTCGGTAATAGTAAGTGATTTTAGCATTCTGTTAATTCAATTTTTAATGTATTGATTGGAGTTTTGTGAAAACTACTTTAGACACCATGAATTAGGAAGAAAGGGATTCTCCTCGCTCGTGACCGTAATCAGAGTTGTGGGGCTGCAGAGTAAGTGTTATTTTATTTTGGGGTTCCATAGTTTCGTGTTTAACTGTGTATTGAAACAGTTTCTGAGTGTTATTTTGACGACTTTTTAGGTTCTGGAGTGCTCAGGAATCGTTTTAGCTTCAATCGAACTAGGTGTGTACCCGAAAACGCAGAAAACGAGGTTTCCGCGAAAGTTGAAAACCTTACTATCGACACCACACGGGCGTGTGGTTGCCCGTATGGTAGGCCATGTGCAAGACTGTAAGTCACCACACGGCCGTGTGATCGACAAGCCAGGCCGTGCGCGAGCGACACGACCGTGTGATGGCCAAGTGAGGCCGTGTGTGACACACGGGCTGGATCAATTGGGCCGTATGGGCCACACGGACGTGTGGGCCCACATGGTGAACCACACGGGCGTGTGAGATTCTGGGCCATGCCGTGTGATCCACACAGCCAAGGCCAATTTGGGCCGTGTGGGCCACACGGGCATGTGGGCCCACACGAGCAGGCCATATGGGCGTGCGAACCCATTTTTATGAAATATTCTAAAAGGTTGCACGGGTTGCCCAAGTCAACTGTGAACCTAATGAAGGGTCAATAAGCAATACTTAGACCCCTAAATGAATGATATGTCTGTCTGATTTCTGTACTAAGCATGTATACTGATCTGAATATATGAGTTTTAATTGCATAACAGCATGTCATTCTTGTATGTTGCATTGCATCGGAGTGGGTTGATTATGATTGGAGGAAGTATCTGAGAGGCTCTTAAGCCTGTTATCTGGCAGCTCAGCTGTAAATTTATGATTATGTGCCGCATTCGGTACAACATTGTGTGTAGGGCTAGGTGGGTTGATTTTATCCCCACATGGTGTGTAGGGTTGGAAAGAGTTGGTGTGTAGAGGCTGGTGGGTAGGATTTTGTTTTCTGCATATTCTGTCTGAAATGGGCTAAGGCCCTGTAATATGTCTGAATCTGTATTTGAGTGGGCTAAGGTCCACACTGTTTCTGTAATGGGCTCAGACCCGAACTGTGGAAGTATGTCTGTTATATGATATTACTGCGTGCATGTTTTCTGTGGGGAGTACACACTGAGTTTGAGAAAACTCACCCTTTTCTGTTTAATCTGTTCAGGTAATCCCCAGTAGTAGACGGATCGGTGCGGCGGAGGACTCGGAGGTGACCACGGTTTTGGACATTTTATTATGGTTTTATTTTTAATTATGGTTTGATTATATCTGGTAATTTTTATGTAATAAGGCCTTTACGAATTTTTGTTTTAAATATGGGATTTGTGACGATTATGGTATTACGACTAAAAGTAGGAAAACTCAAGTTTTCAAAATAAACAAATGTTTTATCAAATACACACGAACTCACAAATTATTTTAAAAGCTTCCGCAACGTATAATATTTTGAAAATGGTTAATGAGGAATAAACGACATGTTTTTTACGGTAACCTAAGATATCGAAAATGGCGTTATTGTAATTACGTTTTCTAAAGCACTATCATGTGATATCGCTAGATTCAGCCATAACGTCTAGGCCGAGTTTGGGGTGTTACATTTAGTGGTATCAAAGTCAGGTTCCAAAACTCGACTGTTGATTTGGGTTTTAAAAGTTGGTTTTAAAGAAATGATTTTTAAGTGATTCAAAATATTTTTGAAATGAGTATGTGGTACATCGAGTCTCCGGCGCCGATCCTGTAAGTGTTCTGAGTTCTGTTTAAATTTGTCTGAAAATACTACTTGTATGCTTGAAACAACCTTAGGTAGTATACTGAACTGGAAACACTTTAGGTAGTGTAAACTGAAAACTGTAGCGAAACTAAAAATTGTAGTAAAACTGCGATCCGCGATAACAAACTCTGAACTTCTGATACTATTTTGCATAAAATATTTGTTAACGAATATTGGAACTGTAACTAATGCATAAAATTGTTAAACCAGATAAACTCCAAATTTACAATGAGTGCACGAGGTATCCGCGGATGGGGTATTAGAGGCTGTGGTAGAGGCCGTAGGGGGGCTCGAGCTGGGTCCTCAACATCTGAGAATCTGCCTAATCTGGATACGAGCGAGACGCCGATCTCACCTACTACAGAGACTGGGTCTCATGATCGTGAGGCTGGGGATGACGCACTATCCCGAGCCATGCTACGAGTTTTAGAGAGGGTCGCTGGGCCCAACACCTGATTTGGAGGCCGCGGGTCAGTTACGGAACGACTCCGGTCCAATGGGGTTGAGTGTCACTGGAGTCACCCCTAGCGTGGCCGAGTACTGGATGGAGGTCACGGAAAGAATCATGGACGATCTGGATTTTACCGCGGAGCAGAAGCTTAAGGGGGCTGTCTCTCTGCTTCGCGATAAAGCTTACCAGTGGTGGCTGACTGTTAAGGAGGGCACTCAGCCCGATCGTTTCACTTGGGACTATTTTAAGACAGCGTTCCAGAGTAAATATGTAGAAGCCAGCTACATTGATGCTAGGAGGCGTGAGTTCCTTAATCTTACCCAGGGAGACCGTTCGGTGGCCGAGTATGAGGCTGAGTTCCTGAGATTGAGCCAGTATGCTCGGGGCATAGTGGTGACCGAGTATGAGTGATGCGTCTGTTTTGAGGATGGACTCAGGGACAGTTTGCAAGTCCTGATAGCTCCGCAGAGGGAGAGTGAGTTTGCTACACTGGTGGAGAAGGCGAAGATCGCCGAGGAGGTTAAGCGCGCTGAGCGCCAAAACCACGAGAAAGGAAAGAATAAGAGGGAATCGGAGCCCTCGAATTCTGTGATGAGGCCTAAGAAAAATGCCAGATTTGATGGGCCAGTGAGAGTTGGGCCTCCTGTTACACCTATTGGGGTGGCGCTTTGTGGGCACTGTGGTAAACACCATCCGGACGAGTGCTGGAGGACGACTGGGGCATGTTTGAGATGTGGGTCGACTGAGTACCGTGTTCGGGATTGTCCGTTGAGAACTGATCAGGTGAAAGCTACAGTGCCGGTGTTGCTTGCGCCGAGAGTAGTTCAAAGAACCCACCTAGGGGCCGAGGGATGAGCGTGGGTGGTAATGGTATGGGTCGAGGACAGAGAGCACCGGGCAGAGGTGCGGGACCGACTGAGGCAAGGCAGCCTGCACTGGTTTATGCTGTACGTCGCTGAGAGGATGGTGATGCTCCGGACGTCATTACGGGTACGTTTTTAATTTTTAATGTACCCTATACTGCATTGATAGATATAGGCTCTACACACTCTTACGTAGCTAGCTCTGTGTCTGAAACTTTGGGGATTCCGGTTGAGGGTACTTCGAGCGAGATAACTGTTGTAAGCCCGTTGGGGCAGTCTATCCAAGTGAGTAAACTGTTTAGAGACGTCTCGTTAGAGGTTCAAGGGACAGTATTTCTGGCTGATCTGATGGAGCTTCCATTTGGGGAGTTCGATTTGATTCTGGGAATGGACTGGCTGGTCAAGCACCAAGTGAGTCTGGACTGTGCAACAAAAAGGGTTGTTTTGAGAACCGAGGGGGACAACGAGGTAGTGGTGATTGGGGAACGTCGAGACTACCTGACTAATGTGATTTTTGCATTGGTGGAAGAAAAGTTGGTACAGAAAGGATGTGAGGCATTCTTGGCTTACGTCAGTGCTTCTGACTCTGGGAACTCTTCGGTTAAGGACATAAGAACCGTAAAAGACTTTCCGGATGTTTTTCCTAAAGAACTATCGGGGCTGCCTCCGAACCGAGAAGTGGAATTTGGGATTGAGCTCATTCCAGGTACAACTCCAGTGTCTATTACACCCTACTAAATGGCACCGAAGGAGATTACAGAGCTTAAGGCTTAAATTCAAGAACTGTTAGATCGAGGGTTCATTCGTCCCAGTGTGTCTCCATGGGGAGCGTCGGTGTTGTTTGTGAAGAAGAAAGATGGGACAATAAGGATGTGGATAGACTACCGGCAGCTGAACAAGCTAATAATCAAGAACAAATACCCACTACCGAGAATAGATGATCTATTCGACCAGTTCAGAGGGGCTTCTGTGTTCTCTAAGATTGATCTACGGTCAGAATACCATCAACTGAAGGTTAAGGGGGCCGATGTGCATAAAACGGGATTTAGGACTCGCTACGGCCATTACGAGTTCCTAGTGATGCCATTTGGACTGACGAATGTACCAGAAGCTTTTATGGATCTGATGAACCGAGTGTTCCAGCCCTATCTGGATCGGTTTGTGGTATTCTTCATTGACGATATTCTGGTGTATTCGAAGACTGAGGACGAGCACGATGAGCATTTTTGAATGGTATCACAGGCGCTTCGAGGGAAATAGTTGTATGCGAAGTTCAGTAAGTGTGAATTCTGGCTCCGAGAAGTAACCTTTTTGGGGCATGTAGTTTTTACGGAGGGGATTCGTGTTGATCCTCGTAAGATTGAGGCTGTGTTGGAGTGGAAACAACTGAAGAATTTGTCTGAAATCCGCAGCTTTCTGGGGCTGGTGGGTTATTATCGACGCTTCGTAGAAGGGTTCTCTTTGATCGCAGCACCATTGACCAAGCTTGTAACACCCCTAACCCGTATCCGTCGCCGGATTAGGGTTACGAGGCATTACCAAACCAAAATATAGCTTCCAAACATACACACATTCACACAAATTATATTCACATAAATATAACATAAGGCCAATTTAAAATTTAACATATATTATTAATCGTAAAACAAGTACAATTCTCATGCATATATTCATATTTAGACCTTAATACACATGCCTCAAAGTCATACACAATATGCTTCAAAAAGAATGCACGAATCATGAGCTTACCATTATAATGACATTCGAATACTTAATAAATATTTAACATTTTATCTTTTAATAGTATTCATGCACTTAAATAACCAAACAAATTATATCACAAGGCTTTATGTCCAACATCATATGCGGCATTAACAATTATACAATTGATCAAAAGTATTTCATTGAGTAATTAAAATCCTTATGAGCATTTTACCATATCAAATTTGAATCATTCAAGCATAAACATGTACACATATTACCAACCATCCTATCCTCAATTCGGCTAGCCATTTAACCTATAAAAGTTAAACCCAAATCATGCATTATTTATTAGACTGACATTAGCCGAATTTGCAAGTGCATCATTTAATAACTTTAAGCCTATTTTCAAAAACAACTATTAATCATCTTATAAGACCAAAATTTATCTATTTTCTAATTACAAGCTGGTACGCATATGTATACATCAATTCAACTATTACCGTACATCCATACTAAACATAACACTTTACAAATACTTTATAATTCTATTGGCCGAACTTATTGACTAAACATTATAGCCTTTGCTCTCCTATAATAAACATCAATCACATTTCATTTTCATATGCATGTTCAAATCGAATAACTCTATATGCAATCATCAATCTTAACCTCTAAAAATTCTTAGCATTTCTAACATAATCCATGCCCAATGACTCACTCATTCAAGCTTAATATATATGCATACTGTTTCATTTCCAAACCAAATCAAAAGTAACCAATATACAATCAAATATAAAATTCATCATTTTACCTCATAAAAAGCCGAATTATAAACTAACCATACATGGAAATCGACCCATGTAACAAGCATACTCGATGAGTTATTATGTAAGTCATTCATTTCATTACACACCCAAGATATACAACCCAAAATACCATTCATACATGTCATGGAACATACCTACCAAAAACATGCATATACCAAGACCAAAACTTCACAACCATCAACTAACTCATTAATCAAACCAACCATATAACCAAATATCACACATAAACACACCATGAATTATACTTGCATAATAAGCTATTGCAAAGACCGAATACACATAAGCCTTAACATCAAGATTAAGCCATTTTCGCATGGCTATATATATATACATGCCCAAAAATCAAACATTTTAACTATGCTATACATGCCATATGCCCAAAAATCAACTTAGTAAAATACCGAAAGAAACAGTCATAGTGTGATAGGCTTTGTTGACGATCCCCGAGCTCGTAACGTGACTCCAAAATCTATAAAACAGAGGTAAGCAAAACAAACACACAGTAAGCTATTTAAGCTTAGTAAGTCATAAGCAAAAACATATATATATTTATGTATACTTGCACAATAACATTAGGTTAATAAGGCCGAATACCCAAAATATCAATCACCATTTATCATTTAATACTAAGATCACAATTTACTTTCATACATAAACTTCATATAGCCGATTACACATATTAATTTCACAAGACCGAATAAGTAATGTTCACATAATCTATCACATAATTCACATAACATTTTATCATTTCAAATAACCAACTTACCTTGTTTCCATATAAATAAATAACTAACACATACCTGAACCTGTAATTCAATTACACATTCGGTCTTTACTTCACATTGCCCGTTGAACCGCTTCGTAATTAAAAAGGATACGCGGATAGTCGGGCTCGTACAATGCCAACGCCCCGCACGTGGTCTTACATGTAATCACATATTGATGCCACTTGTCCCGCATGTGGTCTTACACGAACCAAATACGATGCCAATGTCCCTGACATGGTCTTACACGTAAACACAAGTCGATGCCAACGTCCCAGACGTGGTCTTACACGATAACACAAATCGGAAATCCTATGTCATGACATATGTATCCTATCTATTCCTAGGGTTCGTACGGGACTTTCGGACGTTAAATCTCGATCGGATCGAACTCGAAATATATCTCTTTTGCTCAATACACTTTCGGCCAAACAAAAATATATTCACAATAATTCCATTCATCATGTAACATATATATATATATTATTAAATTTAACGACATTTATATGCTTATTGACTTACCTCGGATATCGATGGACGAAATCAACTACTCGACTACTTTTGACTTCCCCCGATCTAATTCTGTTTTCTTTCGTTCTTGATCTAAATAAATTCAAATTTAACTAATTTAATCACACATTCATTCAATTTAATCCAAAAACACATAAATGGGCAAATTACCATTTTGCCCCTGACATTTCCCACTTTTTACAATTTAGTCCCTATTGCATAAAACACAAAATACACAAAATTTTCATATATCATGCTAGGGCCAAATATTCATAAGCTCCATACAAGTCCATATATTTCATTTATTTCACATTTTATTCCCTCAAAAATTTATTTTCACAATTTAGTCCAAATTACTCAAAATTATCAAAAATCCAAAGACAAAATATGTTAATTCAAAACATATCTTCCATATTCTATCATCTAACAACAAAAATCACATGAATTCATCAATGGCTTAACTCAAAATATTCATCAAAATAAAAATTGAAGCATGGGTTTTGTACATTTCATAGCAACGATCTCAAAACGTAAAATTATCAAAAACCAAAACCAAAAACATACCTTAATCAAGCCGGATAGGTACCAAATGCTCAAAGCTTTTCTATTTTCTTTTTATTTTTTCTATTCGGTCACAAGCAAATAAAAGATGATAATGGCTTTCTTTAATGTTTTTGTTTTATTATAATAATTTTATAATTATAATATATTATAAATTATATAACCATTATAATCAATATAATATACTATATAATTTAACATTATGTCGTCCACAACTTTATAAAATGGGCTAATTGCAACATAAATCCTCCATATTAAAAAGACAACAACAATTAGGCACTTTCACAACTAACCATCAAATTTTCATTTTACGCGATTAAGCCCTTTTATTTAATCGGACACTCAAACAACGAAATTAAAACACGAAACTTTAACACAAGCAAATTCACACATAATAAACACTGAAAATAATTTTAAAAAAATATTTTTCAGACTCGGATTTGTGGTCCCGAAACCACTATTCTGATTTGGGTCAAAATCGGGCTGTTACAACTCTCCCTCCTTAGGGATTTTCGTCCTCGAAAATCTTACCAGTGAATAGGTTTGGATAACGCTCTTTCATTATATCCTTTGACTCCCAAGTTGCTTCCTCAACTCCGTGCTTATGCCACAGTACCTTAACTAACAAAATTTTCTTATTTCGCAATTCTTTAATCTCACGAGCCAGAATATGAATCGGTTCTTCTTCATATGTCATATCAGACTTAATCTCAACCTCTGTCGGACTAATCACATGCGAATGATGGAATCAGTATCTACGGAGCATCGAAACATGGAATACATTGTGAATCTTTTCTAACTCAGGTGGCAACATCAGTCTAGAAGCAACAGGCCCGATATGCTCTATAATTTCATACGGTCCAATAAATCTCGGACTCAATTTGCCTTTACGACCGAATCTAAGTATTTTCTTCCACGGTGATACCTTCAAAAAGATTTTATCTCCAATCTGAAACTCTATATCTTTTCTTTTCAAGTCTGCATACGATTTCTGACGATCTGATGCTGTTTTTAGACTATCGCGAATCACTTTCACTTTCTGTTCAGTCTCTTTGATCAAATCGACCCCATGTATCTTATTTTCACTAAGCTCAGTCCAATACAATGGTGTACGACATTTACGACCGTACAAAGCCTCGTAAGGTGCCATTTTGATACTAGATTGAAAGCTATTATTATAAGCAAATTCAATCAAAGGTAAGTATCGTTCCCACGTACCTTCAAACTCGAGAATGCAACATCTCAACATATCCTCAAGTATCTGAATGATTCGTTCAAACTGACCATCTGTTTGCGGATGAAAAGCTGTGCTAAAGTGTAGTTTCATACCTAAAGCATCTTGCAGTTTCTTCTAAAACCGCGATGTGAACTTCAGATCTCTGTCTGAAACAATAGAAATAGGCACTCCGTGCAATCTCACAGTCTGAGAAACCTATAATTCAGCCAGCTTATCAAGCGAATAATCTGTACGAACCGGAATAAAGTGAGCCGATTTAGTCAATCTATCCATAATAACTCAGATTGCATCTTTCTTGCTCAGTGTCAACAGTAAACTAGATACAAAATCCATCGTGACTCTGTCCCACTTCCACTCGGGTATCATAATTGGCTAAAGTAACCCAGAAGGTACATGATGCTCAGCTTTTACTTGTTGACAGACTAAACATTTCAAAATAAATTCAGATATGTCTCGTTTCATACCAGGCCACCAATAAAGCTGCTTCAGATCATTATACATTTTCGTACTACACGGGTGAATAGATAACCGGCTGTTATGAGCTTCGTTCAAAATCATCTGAATCAACTCTGAATTTCTCGGAACACATATTCGGTTTCTGAACCTCAAACAATCATTTGTATCAACTCGAAACTCGGATTCAACATTTGATTCACATTGAGCTCGCTTTGCTAACAAATCATTATCAACTTTCTGAGCATCACAAATTTGTTGAACAAATAACGGTCTTGCTTTTAATTCAGCTATTATCGAAACATCATCAGATATAACCATATGTGCATTCATTGCACGCAAAGCAAATAATGATTTTCGACTTAAAGCATCAGCAACAACATTAGCTTTTCCCGGATGATAGTCAATCACAAGCTCGTAGTCTTTTAACAACTCTAACCATCGACGTTGTCTCAAATTCAGATCTTTCTGGGTCATCAAATACTTCAGGCTTTTATGATCAGAATAAACATGACATTTTTCACCGAACAGATAGTGACGCCATGTCTTCAATGCAAAAACAATAGCTGCCAATTCCAAATCATGTGTTGGATAGTTCTTTTCGTGCGGCTTTAACTGTCTCGAGGCATAAGCTATGACTTTGCCTTCCTGCATCAAAACAAAACCCAGACCACTCAAAGATGCATCACTATAAATGACAAATTCTTTACCTGATTCTGACTGAACTAACACTGGAGCTTCGGTCAAAAGAGCTTTCAACTGATCAAAACTTTTCTGGTACTTTTCTGACCACTCAAACTTAACATCTTTCTATAATAACTTCGTCATCGGTGTTGCGATCATAGAGAAACCTTACACGAACCGTCTATTGTAACCAACAAGTCCCAAAAAACTCTGAACTTCAGAAACATTTCTCAGAGGTTTCCAATCAAGTATAGCTGAAATTTTACTCGGATCAACCCGAATACCCGATGCTGATACAACATGGCCCAGAAAACTGACTTCGCGTAACCAGAACTCACATTTACTGAACTTTGCATACAACTATTTATCTCGCAAAGTCTGTAACACAAGTCTCAGATGTTTGGCATGCTCGGTTTCATCACGGGAGTAGATCAAAATGTCATCTATGAATACTACCACAAACCGATCCAAATACTGTCTGAAGATCCGATTCATCAAATCCATGAAAACATCAGGTGCATTAGTAAGTCCGAAAGGCATAACCAGAAACTCATAGTGTCCGTATCTAGTTCGAAAAGTTGTCATTGGCACATCAGAGTCTTTAACTCGTAATTGATGGTAGCCTGATCTCAAATCTATTTTTGAAAACACTGTAGCCCCTTTCAACTGATCGAACAGGTCGTCAATCCGTGGCAACGAATACTTATTCTTTATAGTCACTTTATTGAGCTGTCTGTAGTTGATACACATTCTCATAGTTTCGTCTTTCTTTTTCACAAATAAAACTAGTGCGCCCCAGGGAGAGAAACTCGGTCGCGCAAAACCTTTATCTGTCAACTTTTGAAACTGAGCTTTCAATTCTTTTAATTCCGTAGGTTCCATTCTGTACAGAGCTATCGAAATCGGAGTCGTCCCCGGCACTAATTCAACACCAAATTCAACTTCTCGAATAGGTGGCTAACCCGGTAACTCTTCAGGAAACACATCCGGATACTCACACACAACAGGTACTGATTCAATCTTCTTTTCGGTCACTTTAGAGTCGAGCACATAAGCAAAGTAAGCTTCACAACCCTTTCTCACGTATTTCTGAGCTAACATTGAAGATATCACTGCCAGTAAACCATTCAGATCATTAGATTCAATCCGAATAATCTCATCATTCTGGCACCGTAAATCAATAGTCTTTCTTTTACAGTTCACAATAGCATCATGCAGAGTTAACCAATCCATACCCAGAATTATATCAAACTCGTCGAATGGCAACAACATCAAATCAGCCGGAAAACATGAATCTCGAATCATCAACGGACAATTCTTGCACACTTTATCAACCAAAACACACCGGCCTAAGGGGTTGGATACTTTAATCACAAACTCAGTAGACTCTACAGGGAAAGTCTTACTGGATACTAAAGTCTCACACACATAAGGATGAGTCGAACCAGGATCAATCAATGCAACAACACTAGTATCATAGAGAGTGAAAATACCAGTAATAACATCCGGGGATGAGGCCTCCTCACGTGCGCGAATAGCATAGGCTCTGGCAGGTGCGCGAGCCTCGGATCTAACTGTTGTATCTTTGGTCCCTCTCTGACTGCCACTCACATTACTCGTATTTCTGGGTGGTCTACCTCAAGCTGCAGTGTTACCCGATCTCGTATTCTCTAACTTTGGGCACTCACGGATGAAATGATCCCTAAATCCACATTTGAAACAGGCTCGATCATATAATTTGCAACTTTCGGGATTTTTTTACCACAATGTTCACACTCGGGTTGATTTGATCTGACATTACGCACACTAGCTACTGAGGTAGCTCTCGAGCTCACAGGTGGTCTATCCCGATCACGTCTAGAATAACCCGCAGTAGTCTTTGAATGGCTAGCATCATCTTGGAACTTCTTCGATGTCGACCGGAATGACTTACTGAATGGTCTCTTACGTGAATCTCTAGCTTCAGAGTTAGCTTTTCTTTTCTCTTTCCCGAGCTCTTCAGCTTTGCAAGCTCGCTCAACAAGTACCACGAACTCTTTTATCTCAAGTATGCCGACTAACAGTTTAATGTCTTCGTTCAGCCCATCTTCAAATCTTTTACACATAATAGCCTCAGTCGAAACACACCCTCGGGCATACCGACTGAGTCTCACAAATTTTCGCTCATACTCTGTCACTGTCATCCGACCCTATTTCAATTCAAGAAATTCTTTGCGTTTCTGGTCGATAAATCTCTGACTGATGTATTTCTTACGAAACTTAGTCTGAAAGAATTCCCAGGTCACTCGTTCTCTCGAAACCACCGATACTAGTGTATTCCACCAGTGATATGCAGTGTCTCGTAGCAAAGGTATGGCACATTTTAAGCACTCATCAGGGGTGTAAGATAACTCATCAAACACTCGTATAGTATTATCGAGCCAGAATTCAGCTCGCTTAGCATCATCATCATCAGTGGCTCTAAACTCTTCGGCTCCGTGTTTTCTAATTTTATCAACAGGAGGCTTAGGCAATCTGAACGGATCACTCACTTGAGGCATAACGGGTATCGAAGATGGATTAGTCAGGAGTGGAGGTTGTTGTGCAGCTGGATTAGTCCGAATATATTGAGTAAACCAGTCGTTCATCATTTGGTAAAAGGCTTGTCTAGCCTCTCCCTCCTGGTTACTCGAAGTCGGTCGAGATTCAACCGGCGCTGTCCCTTGCGCAAGAGCAGGTGCTATACTCTCGACATCATCAGCTACGGCTCGATCGGGATCCATTACTATACAAAAACACATTTTCAGATGTCAGAAGTCATCACACTATCGCAATATAAAAGATGACATGTATAGCTAGACTCACATGCGCTACGTTAGTCCTAGAATCGACTAAACCGTAGCTCTAATACCAATCAAATGTAACACCCCTAACCCGTATCCATCGCAGGATTAGGGTTACGAGGCATTACCAAACCAAAATATAGCTTCCAAACATACACACATTCACACATATTATGTTCACATAAATATAGCATAAGGCCAATTTAAAATTTAACATATATTATTAATCGTAAAACAAATACAATTCTCATGCATATATTCATATTTACACCTTAATACACATGCCTCAAAGTCATACACAATATGCTTCAAAAAGAATGCACGAATCATGAGCTTACCATTATAATGGCATTCGAATACTTAATAAATATTTAACATTTTATCTTTTAATAGTATTCATGCACTTAAATAACCAAACAAATTATATCACAAGGCTTTATGTCCAACATCATATGCGGTATTAACAATTATACAATTGATCAAAAGTATTTCATTGAGTAATTAAAATCTTTATGAGCATTTTACCATATCAAATTTGAATCATGCAAGCATAAACATGTACACATATTACCAACCATCCTATCCTCAATTCGGCTAGCCATTTAACCTATAAAAGTTAAACCCAAATCATGCATTATTTATTAGACTGACATTAGCCGAATTTGCAAGTGCATCATTTAATAACTTTAAGCCTATTTTCAAAAACAACTATTAATCATCTTATAAGACCAAAATTTATCTATTTTCTAATTACAAGTCAAAAGTGCGCATATGTATACATCAATTCAACTATTACCGTACATCCATACTAAACATAACACTTTACAAATACTTTATAATTCTATTGGCCGAACCTATTGACTAAACATTATAGCCTTTGCTCTCCTATAATAAACATCAATCACATTTCATTTTCATATGCATGTTCAAATTGAATAACTCTATATGTAATCATCAATCTTAACCTCTAAAAATTCTTAGCATTTCTAACATACTCCATGCCCAATGACTCACTCATTCAAGCTTAATATATATGCATACTCTTTCATTTCCAAACCAAATCAAAAGTAACCAATATACAATCAAATATAAAATTCATCATTTTACCTCATAAAAATTCGAATTATAAACTAACCATACATGCAAATCGACCCATGTAACAAGCATACTCGATGAGTTATTATGTAAGTCATTCATTTCATTACACACCCAAGATATACAACCCAAAATACCATTCATACATGTTATGGAACATACCTACCAAAAACATGCATATACCAAGACCAAAATTTCACAACCATCAACTAACTCATTAATCAAACCAACCATATAACCAAATATCACACATAAACACACCATGAAATATACATGCATAATAAGCTATTGCAAAGACCGAATACACATAAGCCTTAATATCAAGATTAAGCCATTTTCGCATGGCTATATATATATACATGCCCAAAAATCAAACATTTTAACTATGCTATACATGCCGTATGCCTAAAAATCAACTTAGTAAAATACCGAAAGAAACAGTCATAGTGTGATAGGCTTTGTTGACGATCCCCGAGCTCATAACGTGACTCCAAAATCTATAAAACAGAGGTAAACAAAACACACACAGTAAGCTATTTAAGCTTAGTAAGTCATAAGCAAAAACATATATATATTTATGTATACCTGCACAATAACATTAGGTTAATAAGGCCGAATACCCAAAATATCAATCACCATTTATCATTTAATACTAAGATCACAATTTACTTTCATACATAAATTTCATATAGCCGATTACACATATTAATTTCACAAGGCCGAATAAGTAATGTTCACATAATCTATCACATAATTCACATAACATTTTATCATTTCAAATAACTAACTTACCTTGCTTCCATATAAACAAATAACTAACACATACCTGAACCTGTAATTCAATTACACATTCGGTCTTTACTTCACATTGCCCGTTGAACCATTCGGAATTAAAAAGGATATGAGGATAGTCGGAAGCTCGTACAATGCCAACGTCCCAGACGTGGTCTTACATGTAATCACATATCGATGCCACTGTCCCAGACAGGGTCTTACACGAATCAAATACGATGCCAATGTCCCAGACATGGTCTTACACGTAAACACAAGTCGATGCCAACGTCCCAGACGTGGTCTTACACGATAACACATATCGAAAATCCTATGTCATGACATATGTATCCTATCTATTCCTAGGGTTCGTACGGGACTTTCGGACGTTAAATCTCGATCGGATCAAACTCGAAATATATCTCCTTTGCTCAATACACTTTCAGCCAAACACAAATATATTTACAATAATTCCATTCATCATGTAACATATATATATTATTAAATTTAACGACATTTATATGCTTATTGACTTACCTCGAATATCGACGGACGAAATCAACTACTCGACTACTTTTGACTTCCCCCAATCTAATTCTGTTTTCTTTCGTTCTTGATCTAAATAAATTCAAATTTAACTAATTTAATCACACATTCATTCAATTTAATCCAAAAACACATAAATGGGCAAATTACCATTTTGCCCCTAACATTTCACACTTTTTGCAATTTAGTCCCTATTCCATAAAACACAAAATACACAAAATTTTCATATATCATGCTAGGGCCGAATATTCATAAGCTCCATACAAGTCCATATATTTCATTTATTTCACATTTTATTCCCTCAAAAATTTATTTTCACAATTTAGTCTAAATTACTCAAAATTATCAAAAATCCAAAGGCAAAACATGTTAATTCAAAACATATATTCCATATTCTATCATCTAACAACAAAAATCACATGAATTCATCAATGGATTAAGTCAAAATATTCATCAAAATCAAAAATTGAAGCATGGGTTTTGTACATTTCATAGCAACGATCTCAAAAACGTAAAAATTATCAAAAACCGAAATCGAAACATACCTTAATCAAGCTAGATAGGTGTCGAAATGCTCAAAGCTTTTCTATTTTCTTTTTCTTTTCTCTATTCGGTCATAAGAAAATAAAAGATGATAATGGCTTTCTTTAATGTTTTTGTTTTATTATAATAACCTTATAATTATAATATATTATAAATTATTTAACCATTATAATCAATATAATGTACTATATAATTTAACATTATGTCGTCCACTACTTTATAAAATAGGCTAATTGCAACATAAATCCTCCATATTAAAAAGACAACAATAATTAGGCACTTTCACAACTAACCATCAAATTTTCATTTTCCGCGATTAAGCCGTTTTATTTAATTGGACACTCAAACAACGAAATTAAAACACGAAACTTTAACACAAGCAAATTCACACATAATAAACACTGAAAATAATTTTAAAAAAATATTTTTCAGACTCAGATTTGTGGTCCCGAAACCACTATTCCGATTAGGGTCAAAATCGAGCTGTTAGAACTCTCCCCCCTTAGGGATTTTTGTCCCCGAAAATCTTACCGGTGAATAGGTTTGGATAACGCTCTTTCATTGTATCCTCTGACTCCCAAGTTGCTTCCTCAACTCTGTGCTTATGCCACAGTACCTGATCGTTGTTTTATGCGATGTCAAAGTCTTAAAATTTATAAATGAGAATGATCAAACCTGGAAACTAACTATGACAACGATTTGAGGCAAGCGCACCTATCGAATAGTAGTATAGTTAAGGCAAGACCGAATTGTCGAACCCAAAGGAACTAAAAGTACTAATACTAACTTTCTTTTTATTATCTAGCCTAAAATAAAGGGAATTTGTTGTTAAATCTAAGTTAACTAACTATTAAACTAAAGACTCTAAGACAAAGAAGAATGAATTTGGGAAAATACTTTTGGGAAAAACCAATTGATTAAGACGATACCCAAGGAAGAATCTACCTAGACTTCACTTGTTATCTAACTCTGAACCAGACGATTTATTCACTTGACTTGATCCGTAGGATTCCCTAATGTATATTAGACCCTCTCTCGAGGCAAATAACATCTAACCCTAGGTTGATTAATTGAAATCTCTTTCTAATTAAAACCCCTAGAATTGCATTAACTCGATCTATGGACTCCCATATTAGGTTTCACCCTAATCCGGCAAAATCTCGTCACCCAATCTTTAGGCGTGCGATCAACTCTGCTTAATCATGCTAGATCTACTCTTAGGCAGGGACTTTTGCTCCTCTACCTAAGCACATCAAACTTGAATTAATATCCCGAAAATATCAACACAAGAATTAAGAACACATAATTAAGAACAAGTCAAATATTTATCATATAGTTCAGCAAACGATAACAAGATTCATCTTAGGTTTCATCCCCCTCAGGTATCTGAGGGTTTAGTTCATAATGATAAAAGAAAACATCTCAAAAGAAAAGATAAAACAAAACATAAGAAATCCCTAAAACCCCCTGAAGGAATTGAAGGAGAGATCCTCCGTCTTGAGTATGATTTCAGCTTCTTGAGATGAATCAACTGGCTATCTTCGAGTAAATCCCCACAAATCTGCCTCCTTCAGCCTAGCTGGACTCCCCGACAGAAGGATGCTGTCGAACTCTCCCTTTTTAGGTCATACTTAGGGTGTTTATATAGGCTTCGAAATGTGTTACTTCGCCTCTAAGTATCCTAATCCGAGTGAAATTTCTCCTTGTCACGGCAGGGCCACAGCCATGGCACACGCCCGTGTGAATCGTGGCCAGGCCGTGTTCAGGTCTAATTAGGGAGGCACGGTTGTGTGGTCTTGGTCCCAGGCCGTGTCGATTTTGTGATTTGGCCCATTTGGTCCGTTTTAAGCCCGTTTCTCGTTCTTTTCATTCTCCGGTGCTTTTCTGAGTACAAAACATGAAAACAAAGGATTAAGAGCACCAAATGACATAATTAAAGGCTTAAATCATCCAAAAGCATGCTAAATATGGGCTTAAAATATGTTACTATTACGGTTTATCAAATACCCCCACACTTAAACTTTTGCTTGTCCTCAAGCAAAATTCTCAATCTCATAATTAAAACAAACTTCCTCGATTCATGATATTCATCAATAGTGTTTCATCATAATTCAAAGATAATTCATACATGGATAATTTAACTTAAAGAGTCCTAAAGATTCAAACAATCTAAGTCATACACTTTTGTAGCACAAACGTAGGTGTTTCCCCTCATCTAAATAATTACCTCTGATTCAAAATTGACAAGAATTGACATCCTCACTAAAGATTCACTCAAATCACTCGAAGTGTTTAAGGTTCAGAATTAAGCACTCAAAAGTCAAACATGAAGAGTTAATCCCATAGGCTTGCATGAAAATCAAATCTCCACCACTATAAAATGAGATGATACACAAATCAAAAGGTCTTCGAAAAGGGTTGTAACGGGGCTTGGGTTAAAGGTGTGGATATAGGCTGAATTAAAAGGTTAGAATCGAGATTGACCTGCCAAATTACCTAACCAAAAACAACGAGCTGGATATAAATAATTACATCAATTGAGAACTTGTAATAATAATACTACTACTAAAACGAGCTTCTTTTTCAATAATTGGAATTTAGATGAATAAGCTCACTTAATCATAGAACTAATAATGAATATACTTCAATTTTTTTTAAGAACAAATCATAATAATAAGAAATAACTTTAACAACTGAAATATAGAACATAGTCAGGCAACTGCTCAAAATCAAATCTCGACAAAAAGGGTAGTAAAAATTGGTGATAACAAATACAAAGGGTTTTGGGTTAATATTAGTGGGTGAGTAAAAAAAAATTATTAGGATCAACGGGGTTCACTAGGGGTTAGTTATGAAGGTAAGCTTTTTAGTGGAGTGAGTGGGTTAAATCCTAGGTGCCTTTATCATCTCTGAATATCATATCAAAGGTGTGGTCTCGACATGTATAATCGATGCAAGTTCTAGAATAACAATTCAATGTTGACACACACATAATTAAAAAGTGAGCAAGAAAAAGAATATATGCTCTACAAGGCTCAAAATCTCACAAAAATAATGCGTATTTTGATGTCAACCTCGTAAATTTCAAATTTCAAAGTAATATTCAGGTTCAGGTAGACAACCTAAAAAATTTTAATTTCTGAAAAATAGACTTATCATGCTTGATTCTATAGTATCTTAAAGTATAAATCATCAATGCACAATTAACTATGACTTAATCTAAAACATGTCAATAAAAATCATAAATCAAAGGAAATTTCATTCTAATGGTAATATGAGAAAATTACTTAAGAAACAATATATAATTTAGGATTTGAGAATAATGCAAAAAGGTTGGCACTTTTAAGATTCGCCCCCCCCCCACACTTAAGATGTACATTGCTCTCAATGTACAAAGATAGATAAAAATTCATAAAAGAAAGGGAGAGATAAAACTTCCTGAATTTGGATGGATTCATTGCGTTGGAGGTGAAAGATAAGTTGGAAGAGGCGTCTCTGGTGGTGGTATGGTGGTCGTCCACAGTCTCTGCGCTAGATGAAGAAATTGGGTAGCTCGTGCAGAATTAGCCAGGAAATAATAATAATAATTCAAACTATACTAATTATATATTTAAAGAAAAGCAAGATAAAGTGAAGGAAAATAAAAAGTGAAATAAAATTAAAAGAAAAGATTAATGGACCGAAGAGTCCTTATTGTTGGATGGTTCGCGAGGTGGTTGTGACTTCTGAGGCCGCGGTGATGTTGGCAGAGGTCGTGGTGGGGTGATTCCCAAGCAGCCTAAAAAACCTAAAACCAAGAAACTAAAATAGAATAAACTAAATTAAGCATAAGAGTGTCAAAGAGAAGGAAATTAAAAGAGATGAGAAAAGAAAACTAAAAGCTAAATGATCTCAAAGACCCTTGGCTTGTCGACTAGACGAAGCGGCCGGTATGAACTTATTTAGATCGGTCTCCCACGGGGAGTCTGTGCTTGGTTCCTTCCGCTTCTTTGACATGGTGTGGCTTGATATTTGGGGAAAGATTAGAGAAGAAAGGTATGGAAGGGGAGAAATCTGAAGAATAGGATGGGAGAAAGGAGATAGGGAGTAGGTGAGAAGAAGGAGGGGTGGTTTAAATTGAGTTTTGATGTCTGGTACATCCCTACACCCATGTTCAAGTCACCACACCCGTGTATGATCTAACAGTGTCGACCACGGCCGCATCGCACGGCCGTGGCAAGTTAGTTAGAGCCCGTGTGACTTCCCTCAGTGTCGGCCACGGCCATATCGCACGACCGTGGCAATTTGTAGTTGTCCGTGATCTGGGAATCTTTCGTCATTGGCTCATACTACCTCTGTTATGTCAATACGAAAATTTGTAGTGTCCACACGGCCACGGCCACGGCCGTGTGCAAGGCTGTGTGGTATGGAAATCTGCACTTTGGTTAGTTTAAAATTAAATGCTGAAAAGGAAAAATAAAAGTAAAAATGTAAAAATTAATGGAGTTAGTATTCAGGTTGCCTCCTGAGAAGCGCTCGTTTAAAGTCTTAAGCTAGACTTACCTCTCTTTCGCCCAATCATGGTGGTTTGAAAAGTTGAACATCCTTCCTCATGCTATCTGTCTTATTATCAGTGTATAATTCAAGTCGAGTTGCGTTTATTTTAAAAGTGCCAAATATAGGATTACTTACCTCGACTGTTCCGTATGGGAAAATATTGATTACCTTAAAAGGGATTTCTTTGTTTGTATTAGGGTCAGGAGGAGATATTCGAGGGTCTGCTTTATCTATCAATACCTGATCTCCAATTTTAAACTTGTCTGTCTCGTAGAGTGGCTTTGGTTCTGCTTTGTGTATCCCTAGTTTTTCCTTGAAATGTGTCTTCCACTCTTCTAGTTCATCGATCTGAATCCTTTGTTCCTCGTGAGTTATTTCTTTGTTGGCACTGGGTCCAGGATCGGGTTCAGTTGTGTTCTCTTGTGGTGTTTCCTGACAATAAGGGTTAACCGAATGGTTATCGATAGAATTTACTTTCTCACATTGATTACTCGATGTCCTAGCCAAATCGAGAGCTTGAAGGGTGACTGTCTCATCACCTACACAGAGTATGAGTTCACCTGCGTCGACATCAATTTTAGTCCTGGCAGTTGCTAAAAATGGTCTTCCTAAAATTAGGGGGATCGTGTTGTCCTCATCTATGTCTAGAACGACAAATTCTACTGGAAATACGAATTTATCAACCTTTACGAGTACATCTTCGATTATACCCCTAGGAATTCTAACAGTTTTATTAGCTAATTGAATGCTCATCCTAGTTTGTTTGGGTTTCCCTAGACCTAATTGTTTAAACATTTTATAAGGCATGACATTTATGCTTGCCCCTAAATTAGCTAACGCATTATTAATAGATAAACTACCAATTAAGCATGGAATTGTAAAACTCCCTGGATCTTTTAATTTCTGTGGTCATTTATTTTGCAAGACCGCCGAACACATTGCGTTTAGTTCCACATGTGATGCCTCGTCTATCCTTCGCTTTTTCGTCAACAGCTCCTTTAAAAATTTTCTAGAATCTGGCATCTGCGAAAGAGCTTCAAGTAGTGGTAAGTTAATATGCAATTTCTTTAAAAGTTCAAGAAACTTACCGAACTGTTCCTCTGTTCGTCTCTCTTCATTGCTTCGGGATATGGTATGCGAGGTTGGTACTCTTTGATTTCTGGTTTTGGCTTGTTATTACTTACCTCAACCTTACCTTTTCCGACCACATTCTCTTGCTTTAAATTGGGCTCATCTAACCCTTTACTTTCTTGAGCTGTTATGGCTTAGACTTGCTCTTTTGGGTTAGTCTCAGTGTTGCTTGGTAAGCTTCCTTGTGGTCTTTCAGCGATTGCCTTAGCTATTTGCCCTAACTGATTCTCGATCCTTTGAATCGATGCTTGTTGATTTTTAAATGTTGTCTCGGTATTATGGAAACGTGTTTCTGTGGCTGCCATGAATTTTGTCAGCACCTCTTTGATCACTGTGAAGTCAGAGTTTTAAAATTTATAAAGAGAATGATCGAACCTGGAAACTAACTATGACAACGATTGAGGCAAGTGCACCTATCAAACAGTAGTATAGCTTAGGCAAGACCGGATTGTCGAACCCAAAGGAACTAAAAGTACTAATACTAACTTTCTTTCTATTATTTAGCCTAAAATAAGTGAAGTTATTTATCTAGTCTAAATTAATTAACTATTAAACTAAAAATTCTAAGACAAAGAAGAATGAAATTGGGAGAATAACTTGGGAAAAACTCAGTTGATTAAGACGACACCCAAGAAAGAATCCACCTACACTTCACTTGTTATCTAACACTGAACCAGATGATTTATTCACTTGACTTGATCCGTAGGACTCCCTAAAGTATATTAAACCCTCTCTCGAGGCGAATAACGTCTAACCCTAGGTTAATTAATTGAAATCTCTTTCCCATTAATAACCCCCTAGAATAGCAGTAAATCGATCTATGGACATCCCATATTAGGTTTCACCCTAATTCGGTAAAATCTCATCACCCTATCTCTAGGCGTGCGATCAACTCCGCTTAATTATGCTAGATCTACTCTTAAGCAGGGACTTTTGCTCCACCACCTAAGCACATCATACTTGAATTAATATCCGCGAAATATCAACACAAGAATTAAGCACACATAATTAAGAACAAATCAAGTATTTATCATATAGTTCAGAAGACAATAACAAGATTCATCTAGGTTTCATCTCCTTCAGGTATCTAAAGGGTTTAGTTCATAATAGTAAAGAAAAACATATCAGAAGAAAAGATAAAACAAAACATAAGAAATCCCTAAAACCCCCTGAAAGAATTGAAGAGGAGATCCTCCGTCTTGAGTAGAATTCTGGCTTATTGAGATGGATCAACTGGCTATCCTCGAGTGAATCCCCACAAATCGCCTTCTCCGCCTAGCAAGACGCCCTAAACGATGGCTTTGGGCCTCTGGACAAAAGCCCCGCGAGAGGCTTCTGCCGAACTCCCCCCTTAAGTTGCCCCCTAGGGTGTTTATATAGGCTTTGAGATGTGTTACTTGGCCTCCAAGTATCCTAATTTGAGTGCAATTCCTATTTGGGGGTTTAATTAGACTTTAGAGTGTGTTTCTTTGCCTCTAAGCATCCAAATCCGAGTAAAACTCCTCTTGGCCGCGGCAGGGACACGCCCATGTCACACGCCCGTGTGAATCGTGGCCAGGCCGTGTGGACTTCATTAATGAGGCACGGCTGTGTAAATCATGGTCCAGGCCGTGTCGATTTCATGCTTTGGCCCATTTTTCCTGTTTTAAGCCCGTTTTGCATTCTTTTCATCCCCTGGTGCTTTCCTGAGTATATAACATGAAAAGAAAGGATTAAGAGCACCAAATTACATAATATAAGGGATAATTCATCCAAAAGCATACTAAACGTGGGATTAAAATATGTTACTATTTCGGTTTATCAAATACCCCCACACTTAAGCTTTTGCTTGTCCTCAAGAAAAATTCTCAACTTACAATTAAAACGAACTTTCTATAATTCATAATAGTCATTGATAATGTTTCATCATAATTCAGAGATAATTCATACATGGATAATTCAACTCAAAGAGTCCTAAAAATTCAAACAGTCTAAGTCATATATTTGTAGCACAAAACATAGGTGTTTCCCTTTATGTAAACAATTACCTCTGATTTAAAATCGACAAGGATTGACATCCTCACTTAAAGATTCACTCAAATCACTCAAAGTGTTTAAGGTTCAAAATTAGGCACTCAAAAGTCAAACATGAAGAGTTTATCCCATATGCTTGCATGAGAATCAAATCTCCACCACTAAAATATGAGATGAAACACAAATCAAAAGGTCTTTGAAAGGGTTGTAACGGGGCTTGGGTTGAAGGTGTGGAATAAGGCTGAATTAGAGGGTTAAAATCGAGACTGAATTGAAAAATTACCTAACTAGAAACAATGAACTGAATAATACGTAATTACATTAATTGAAAATTAATAATTCTAATACTATGAGCTTTTTTCTTCAATATTTGGAATTTAAATTTGTAAGCTCATTTAATCACAAAGCTAATAATGAATATACTTTCGGTTGATTGATTTTTTTTACATCATAATAAATACATAATAAAGGATAAGTTACAGAAATAAAAATCATAATTAGGCAACTAATCAAATCAAATCTCGATATAAGGGTAGTTAAGAATGGTGATAACAAATAAAAAAGGTTTTGGGTTAATATTAGTGGGTGAGTCAATAAATGGGTTGTTAGGATTAAACGGGGTTCACTAGGGGTTAATTATGAAGGTGGTTTTTTAGTGGAGTAAGTGGGTTAAATCCTAGGTGCCTTTATCATCTCTGTATATCAAATCAAAACGTGTGGTCTCGACATGTATAATCGATGCAAGTTCTAGAATAACAGATCAATGTTGACATACTCATAATTAATAAAGTGAGCATGAAAAAGAATATATGCTCTATAAGGCTCAAAATCTCACAAAAATTATGGGTATTTTGATATCAACCTCGTAAATTTCAAACTTCAAAGTAATATTTAAACTCAGTTCGACAACTTAGAAAATTTTTAATTTCTGAAAAATAGACTTATCATGCTTGATTCTCTAGTATTCTTAGAATTTAATTATCAATGCACAATTATCAATGACTTAATTTAAAACATATCAATAAAAATCATAAATCATCAGAAATTTCATCCTAATTAGTAATATGAGAAATTTACTTAAAAACAAGACTAAATTCAGGATTTTGAGAACAATGCAAAAAGTTTGGTACCTAATTTCAGAAATTTGAGAATAATGAAAAAAGTTAGGCACCTTTTTAGGTTGTTCACCCCCCACACTTAAGATGTACATTGCCCTCAATGTACAAAGATAGATAATATAATTATAATAAAATCATAAGATGGAGAGAAAGAATACTTCCTGAATTTTGGATGGATTCCTTGAGTCGGAGGTGACAGATGACTTATGTAGCAGTGAATTACTCCTAGTGATTTATTCGTTATTTTGGAGTGTACAATTGAGACTGCGAAGTCATTAGTTAGATGTCTCGGGGACGGAATTAAATAAATGTTTGTTAGTAATATTCTAAGGTTAGATAGCCAATGATAATATGAATAAAATGAAGGTATTAAACATAAAGGCAAAAGAGTTTAAATTAGGATAAATAAAATTTTAAAACGCACGAATTAGAAAAAAAGAAAATAAACATAAGGAAAATAGAAGGACTCAGAGGTCCTCATCGTCAGCTGGGGACTGTGGTGGTGGTGGTGTAGAAATATGGAAGTGGTGACGAATCTGCTGGAGGGTGGCTTCGATTCCGTCAAAGCGTTGAAATTGCTGGGTACAGTACTGTTCGAATCGATCAAGGCGTACAGAAATGTCCGATAATGAAGCTGCTGTATGGAAGGGCCGCTGGCTCAGGGGTGGTGCCTCCTGTGCTAGTGGGATATCATCAGTAATGTCCTCGGGCTCCTCCTCGTCAATGGGGGGGCTAATCGGTATTGAGGAGGGTCGGTCCCACGACGATATTTTATCATCCTCATGTGTAGCATCGTCTGGATGCCCTGAGGTACCATATGACCGATCAGTGTTAGAGATGAGATCTGAGTCTCGATTTTGAGGAGTTCAAAATATCGAGCCAACCGGGTAATGTACAGGCCCATCGAGAGAATTCCCTTCCTGTGGGGCTCTGTTTGGTGTTGGATCGCACGGGCTATGAAGTATGCAAGGTCAAAAATGTGCCCGTTTGACATGCACGATAAGTAGCAGACGTCGTGTGTATTTACCACACCGGTGCTCTCACATCGGCCCGTGATAGTGTGAGCTAGAATGGCGTGGACGTACCGCAGGGATGGGGGAAGGGCTGTCGCCGCCTTGGAGCGATCGGGGTCGTAGATGCCCGTGTTGGTGGCTAAGCTCGCGCAACACCGATGGGAGTGATGGGCTGGAACCGCGCTTTAGCTTGGAGAGTGGATTTTCTCGATACAAACTCATCTCAGATAGAGTCCGAGCGCCGTCCCCCGATTATGGTACGCTCGGTTGTCACACCATGCCCCCTAGCCGAAATTGATTTATGCCCGGGTCATCATATTCTGCCATCACCGTCTGTAGGGTAAAAGTGGCGCAAAACTCTAGGGTGAGTTCTAAGTATGTTGGCTCGATGATGGAGAAAAATTGTTCCCATGGCTCGGTCGATAGAAGTGCTCGGATATCAACTGCTAGCCCGACCTGTTCTAAAGCATCCCATTCAATGCACCTACCGGTGCCAAGAGGTCGTGCTCGAAAAGCCTTGTACCATTCCTCCTGGGTGTTCTGAGTAAATTGGAGGAAGGGGTGTCGTACTTCGGCAGAGGCACTGGTTGAGGACAAGCTGGGTCCCTTTCTTTTCTTAGTGGGGGCGGCGGCGGTTCTTTTTCCTCTTGATGATGACATTGTACCTGAGAATAGTTAATGTTCAAGTAAGGTTTAAATCAAGCACTTTTGTCTAGACCCGAGATATTTGAAGGCTAAATACAATTATTCTAACTACGAGCAACTAATTCTATCTAATTTAAAGTAAATATCTAAAGCAAAATATAGCAATCAAAATGAGTTTACAAGATGGTAAATAACACTAATCGGTGAAAAAGAAACTAGATAATCATGAAAATGTAAACAAGTTCTAAAGAAATTATTCTAAAAGAAAATAAATAGTAAGAATAAACAAAATATTATAAACAAAATATTCTTTAAATCAAACAATCATTAAGAAAATAAAGTGATGAAGGGAACCAGCAGGTTTTTAGAATATGGTAGTGTGAATTGACGGAGCACGGGAGGAGCACGGTGGTGCTGTAATTTCCTGGAGGTGCACGGCAGTAGCGAGGGCGTGGGTTTCCTGCAACACGGTGGTGGCGAGGGCGTGGTTGCGGTTTGTGTATGGGTTTTGGAGAGAAGGGAAGGTTGATGGGTTTTGGGGTTTAAAATGTGGGTAATTTTGGGTATGGTGGCCGGATTTGGGATAAAAGATGCTGAGAAGATTGATTTAGGGTTGGTTTGGGGAAGATGAGCGGTTTAAGTTGCTTAAATAGGGGTGGGAGCACGGGCAAGGGCCACGCCCGTGCTAAAGTTTAATTAGCCCGTGTTTTTCACGTTTTTCACATTTGGGTGCATTTGTGGTGTTTGGGCACGACCGTGGGTAAAGTGGCACGCCCGTGTTCTTCTTCACACGGTTGTTCAAAACAGGCGTGTTCTGCCCGTTTTCAAAAAGTCAGTATAGTCCATGGTTGTGAGGCACGGGCGTGTTAGGCCCGTGTTTGGCAAGTCAGTATAGTCCATGGTTTCTCAGCACGGGCGTGGGGCTATTATCGTAGCCCGTGCTGAGGATACAAGTCACCTTTGTCGAGCACGGCTATAAGTACGCCCGTGTTTCGTCCCATGGCTTCCACACGGCCACAGGAACGCCCGTGTGCAAGGCCGTGTGGTCTAAAACCTGCGCTTTATTGGATTGATTAGTATGGGATTTAAATGCTAAAAATTAAGAATCTAATGTTAGTGTGGTTAATGCTCGGGTGCCTCCCTCGAAAGCGCTGCTTAAAGTCTTAAGCTAGACTTACCTGTTTTCATTTTAAAAGAAGGTTCACAGAGTGAAGCTCCTCTCTCATATCCCTAAAATCTTCACCATTATAGATTTTGAGTTGGTGACCATTTACCTTGAATGTGCCTTGAGTGGGATGAGTTACCTCGATTGTGCCATAGGGAAAAATTGTTTTGATCATGAATGGACTGACCATCTTGATTTGATTTCAGAGAACAGCTTTAAGCCTCGAGTTGTATAGCAGGACTAAGTCCCCTACTTTGAATTGTCTCGATTTCTTTAAACGAGCATCATGGCGTCACTTTGTTGCCTCCTTATATAGCTTCGAGTTCTCGTAAGCATCAGCTCTCCATTCGTCTAGCTCGTTCATCTGCATCATTCTCTTCTCACCTGCAGTTTTAATATTGTAATTCAAAAATTTTATAGCCCAGTAAGCTTTATGTTCTAAATCAAATGGTAGATGACAACTTTTCCCGTAGACAAGTTTGTACGGGGATGTTCCTAAAGGGGTTTTAAAGGCTGTTCTATAGGCCCATAAAGCGCCGTCTACTTTTATTGCCCAATCTTTCCTGTTGGATTCAACTATTTTCTCTAAGATCCGCTTAAGTTCTCGGTTTGCTACTTCCACCTGCCCACTGGTTTGAGGGTGATATGGGGTAGCTATCCTATGGTGTACTCCATATTTTTTTAAGACCTTATCAAATTGGGTATTACAAAAATGAGTACCCCTATCACTAATGATGGCTCTAGGTGTTCCGAATCGAGAAAACAGTTTCTTAAGAAACTTAGCTACTACCCTGGCATCATTGGTAGGTAAAGCTTTAGCTTCCACCCATTTTGACATGTAATCAACTGCTACTAGGATGTACTTATTTCTGAATGAACTAGGGAATGGGCCCATAAAATCAATACCCCATACATAAAATATTTCACAAGATAGCATATATGTTTGAGGCATTTCATCACGTTTAGAGACATTACCTGTTCTTTGGCATTTATCACATGAAGCGACATACCTGTTGGCATCTTTGAATAGAGTGGGCCAATAAAAACTTGATTCGAGTATTTTATGTGTTTGTCTTAATGCCACTGTAGTGTCCTCCTGAAGGTCCTGAATGGAAATGTTGTAGGATTTTGCTTGCTTCTGTCTTTGTAATGCATCTTCGAATTACCTGATCTGCACAAATACGGAAAAGAAAGGGGTCTTCCTAGAAATAGTTCTTCACATCGTAAAAGAATCGCCTTTTTGATGATGTGTTAGTTTTTTCTGTAGAGAACGTTAGCGGCTAAGTAATTTGCAATATCTCAGAAACCATGGTACCTCGGAGCGAGTTATAGAAAAAGTTGTTCCTCGGGGAATGAGTCGTTTATCTCACTTTCGTCGAGCTCTTCGATATGTGGGTTCTCAAGCCTGGAGAGGTGATCTGCTGTGAGGTTTTCAGCTCCTTCTTATCCTGTATTTCCGTGTCAAATTCTGTAAAAAGTAAAATCCATCTTATGAGTCGTGGTTTTGCATCGAGTTTAGTTAAAAGATAACGAAGAGCGAGTGGTCGATTGTAAACGACAACTTTAGATAATACTAAATATTGTCTAAATTTATCAAACGCAAAGACCACAGCTAATAATTCTTTTTCTGGTGGTGGTATAATTTTCTTGCGCGGCTGTTAATGTCTTGCTGGTGTAATAGATCAGCTGGAAGTGCTTGTCTTTTCATTGTCCTAAAAGCGCACCTCTTTGCAAAATCACTTGCATCACACGTTAGTTCAAAAGGAGATTCCAATCGGGGCAATTATAATTGGGCGTTTATTAATTTCTCTTTAAGAGTATTAAAGGCATCTAAACATTCTGATCAAAATTAAAAGGTACATCTTTTTCTAGCAATTTCGTTAGAGGCTTAGCTATTTTAGAAAAATCTTTAATAAATCTTCTATAAAATCCTGCTTGTCCTAAAAAAATTACGATAGCCTTAATCGAACTAGGAGGAGGTAATTTTTCTATGGTTTCGACCTTTGCTTTGTCTACCTCAATTCCTTTACTAGAAATTTTATGTCCTAATACAATTCCCTCTTGTACCATAAAGTGGCATTTTTCCCAATTTAAGACAAGATTTGTCTCCTCACATCTCATTAGAACTCGTTTTAAGTTTTTAAGGCAAAGATGGAAAGAATTACCAATCCGAGAAATCGTCCATAAATACCTCCATAATGTCTTCCACAAGTTCGTCAAAGATTGCCAAAGCATGCAATCATTGAAAAGTAGCAAGAGCATTACATAATCCAAAAGGCATTCTACGATAAGCAAACGTATCGTATGGACATGTGAATGTTGTCTTCTCTTGATCTTCAGTGCTATTGGGATTTGGAAATAGCCGGAGAGTCCATCTAGGAAGCAATAGTACATATGCCCGGATAACCTTTCTAACATTTGATCAATGAAGGGAAAAGGAAAGTGATCTTTTCTCTCAAGCGTCATTCGACTTCCTGTAATCAATGCAGACTCTCCAACTTCGTAATCGTTCTAGTGGGAATTAGTTCATTCTTCTCGTTGGCTACCACCGTCATGCCTCCTTTCTTTGGAACAACACATGCATGGGACTTACCCAATTGCTTTGCTTCGAAAATAGGATAAATTATTCCAGTATCTAGAAGTTTAATTACCTCGACTTTCACAACTTCTTTTACGTTGGGATTCAATCATCTTTGAGGTTGCACACATGGCTTGTATTCCTCTTCCATCAAAATTTTGTGGGTGCAAAGCGATGGGCTTATTCCTTAATGTCGAAAATTTTCCAAGCTATGGCTCTTTTATGTTCTCTCGATTACTGTATCAACTCCTCTTTTTCCTTGGGTTCCAATTCTATAGAGATAATTCTTTGGTAGCGTAGAATTATCCTCGAGGAATGCATATTCTAAGTGTTTCTAAACTGCTTTAATTCTAATTTGGGCGCTCATCAATAGAGGGTTTTTGTTTCAGTTCGTCATTGACTTCAATGCTTTCTTTTTCCGTTTGTCTAGATGAAGATGTATTCAGATTCAGCTCGTCAGCTTCATCTTCTTCCCCCTCTTCTTGAGTCAGGTACAGTTCTATCGTGTCATTATGTATAATTTCCTGTAATGAGTTTTGAATGATATGATCAGTAGTATCAAAAAAATAATAGGAATCATCTTGTTCTTTAGAATATCGCATGGCATCATAAATTTGAAAGACAATTTCCTCATCACCTATTCTTAATGCAAGTTTACCGTCACCTACATCGATAACAGCTCTAGCAGTAGCTAAAAAAGGGCACCCTAAAATTAAGGGAACATTAATATCCTTATCCATGTCAAGCACAACAAAATCAACAGGGAAAATAAATTTATCAATTTTTACCAAAACATCCTCGATAACTCCTCTAGGATATTTAATTGATCTATAAGCTAATTAAATACTCATCCTAGTGGGTTTTGGTTCCCCTAGATCTAGTTGTTTAAACATTTTATAAGGCATTAAATTAATACTGGCACCTAGATCAGCTAATGCTTTCTTAATATTTAAACTACCAATTAAACAAGGAATAGTAAAACTCCCTGGGTCTTTTAATTTGGTTGGTAACTTGTTTTGGAGGATAGCTGAACATTCTTCATTAAGCTCCACAGTTGATACTTCTTCAAGCTTCCTTTTATTCGTCAGGAGTTCCTTTAAGAATTTTACGTATGTCGACATTTGTGAAATGGCTTCAACAAAGGGTAAGTTAATATGTATTTGTTTAAAAAGTTCAAGAAATTTACCGTATTGGGCATCTAATTGGTCTTTCTTCAACTTTGCTGGGTATGGGGTTGATGGTTTACTTTCTTTACGTACTGGAGTTATATCCTCAACTCTCTCATCCTTTGCTTTGTCATCTTCATGTGGTATTTTTTTCTTTGGTTCGAATAACTCCTTTCCACTTCTCAGTGTAACTGCCTTTACCTGTTCTGTTCCTTTAGAAAGAATCTCTGATTGAATTTCAGAAACTATCTTAGTAAGTTGCCCAACTAACTTAGTAATTTCCCCAATTGACTTAGTAAGGTCTCCAACTTGACTCTCGATCCCTTTGATCGATGCTTGTTGGGTCTTAAGGGTGGTTTCAGTGTCTTGGAAACAATTTTCTGTGGATGCCATGAATCTTGTCACCACCTCTTCAAGGTTCGGCTTCTTCTCCTGTGGATAGGGCTGATTTTGGAAATTTTGAGGAGGTTATTGTCTTTGATTTCCTTGATTTCCTTAACCTCCCCACGAAAAATTTGGGTGGTTCCTCCAACCTGGATTATAATTATTACTATAAGGATTATTATTGGATCTGAAATTATTACCTATATAGTTCATCTGTTCGCTCTCTGTGCTCGGTTGGTAGGGTGGGTACTCAGGATTCGCCACAGTTCCACTTACGTCGCACTGCGTTACTGGGTGTACCTGCGAAGAACACAAACTATCAAGCATTTTATTCATCATCTCTACCTGTGTTGATAGCATGGTTCTTTGCATCCATGTTGAAAACTCCAAATGATTTTGTTGGTTTGGTCCTTGTAACCCGCCATCGATAGTTATTTGGTGACATCTCTTCAATAAACTCGTAGGTCGCCGGGGAGTTACATTGTTCGGGGTTCCACCAAGCGGTTTGAATCAATTAGTTGCCTCGTTGAGGGGTTTACACCGTTATAGAAAGTTTGGACTTGGAGCCACAAGGGTAAACCATGGTGCGGACACCTTCTCAAGAGATCCTTGTATCTCTCCCGTGCGTCATATAATGTCTCTAAATCCATCTGCATAAAAGAAGAAATATCATTCCATAATTTGGCCGTTTTGGCCGGTGGGAAATATTTTAATAAAAACTTTTGGTCATTTGATCCCATGTGGTGATTGACCCTCGTGGTAACGAGTTTAACCACTGTTTGGCTTAATTCTTTAATGAAAAGGGAAATAACCGAAGACGTATGGAATCATCAGAAATGCCATTATTTTGAAGGTATCACAGAACTCTAAAAAATTAGCTATATGAGTATTCGGATCTTCGTCCTGCAAACCATCAAATTGAACAAATTGTTGAATCATTTGTATAGTGTTAGGCTTTAATTCAAAATTATTAGCAGCTATAGTAGGCCTAAAAATACTAGATTCGGCTCCTGTTAAATGAGGTTTAGCATAATCATACATAGTACGCGGAGCATTATTTTCTGCCACATCTTGTGGTGGTGGGTTATTTTCGTCCATCCCTTCAGTAGGATTGTATCTGTCTTCTCGCTCTTCTTCTTGGTAATTTAGGGCTCGCCTAATTTCTCTACGATTTCTACGAGCGGTAGCTTCAATATCACTGTCGTATACTAGTGGTCCTCTCGGGTTCCTTCTAGTCATAAACTAGAGGTACCTGCTAGGAAAAGAAAGAAAGAAAAATTTAGCAAAGTTAAAATTTAAACTTAAAAATAAAAGTAAATTGCAGAAAATAAATAAAAAAAATGGCTAAAGTAATAAAAATAGAGTTTTTTTAATATTTTAGTTCTCGGCAACGGCGCCAAAAACTTGATCGCTGTGAAGTCAGAGTTTTGAAATTTATAAAGAGAATGATCGAACCTGGAAACTAACTATGACAACGATTGAGGCAAGTGCACCTATCGAAAAGTAGTATAGCTTAGGCAAGACCAGATTGTCGAACCCAAAGGAACTAAAAGTACTAATACTAACTTTCTTTCTATTATTTAGCCTAAAATAAGTGAAGTTGTTTATCTAGTCTAAATTAATTAACTATTAAATTAAAAATTCTAAGACAAAGAAGAATGAAATTGGGAGAATAACTTGGGAAAAACTCAATTGATTAAGACGACACCCAAGGAAGAATCCACCTAGACTTCACTTGTTATCTAACACTGAACCAGACGATTTATTTACTTGACTTGATCCGTAGGACTCCCTAATGTATATTAAACCCTCTCTCGAGGCGAATAACGTCTAACCCTAGGTTAATTAATTGAAATCTCTTTCCCATTAATAACCCCCTAGAATAGCAGTAAATCGATCTATAGACATCTCATATTAGGTTTCACCCTAATCCGGCAAAATCTCATCACCCTATCTCTAGGCGTGCGATCAACTCCGCTTAATTATGCTAGATCTACTCTTAAGCAGGGACTTTTGCTCCACCACCTAAGCACATCATACTTGAATTAATATCCGCGAAATATCAACACAAGAATTAAGCACACATAATTAAGAACAAATCAAGTATTTATCATATAGTTCAGAAGACAATAACAAGATTCATCTAGGTTTCATCTCCTTCAGGTATCTAAAGGGTTTAGTTCATAATAGTAAAGAAAAAAATCTCAGAAAAAAAGATAAAACAAAACATAAGAAATCCCTAAAACCCCTTGAAGGAATTGAAGAGGAGATCCTCCGTCTTGAGTAGAATTCTGGCTTCTTGAGATGGATCAACTGGCTATCCCTGAGTGAATCCCCACAAATCTGCCTTCTCTGGCCTAGCAAGACACCTCTAAACGATGGCTTTGGGCCTCCTGGACAAAAGCCCTGGCAGAAGGCTTTTGCCGAACTCTCCCCTTAAGTTGCCCCCTAGGGTGTTTATATAGGCTTTGAGATGTGTTACTTGGCCTCCAAGTATCCTAATTTGAGTGCAATTCCTATTTGGGGGTTTAATTAGACTTTGGAGTGTGTTTCTTTGCCTCCAAGCATCCAAATCCGAGTAAAACTCCTCTTGGCCGCGGTAGGGACACGCCCATGTCACACGCCTGTGTGAATCGTGGCCAGGTCGTGTGGACTTAATTAATGAGGCACGGCCGTGTAAATCGTGGTCCAGGCCGTGTTGATTTCATGCTTTGGCCCATTTGTCCCGTTTTAAGCCCGTTTTGCGTTCTTTTCATCCCCTGGTGCTTTCCTGAGTATATAACATGAAAAGAAAGGATTAAGAGCACCAAATTACATAATATAAGGGATAATTCATCCAAAAGCATACTAAATGTGGGATTAAAATATGTTACTATTTCGGTTTATCACTCCTCGAGGTTCGACTTCTTTTCCAGTGGGTAGGGCTGTTGTTAGAAGTTTTGGGATTGTTGTTGCCTTTGATTTCCTTGACCACCCCATGAGAAATTGGGGTGGTTCTTCCAACCTGGATTATAAGTATTACTATAAGGGTTATTATTATATCAAAAATTGTTACCCATATAGCTCATTTGTTTGCTTTCTATGCCCTGTCCGTAGGGTGGGTACTCAGGATTCACCACGCCTCCACTTGCGTCGCACTGCATAACTGGCTGTACCTGCGAGGAACCGTATAAACCATCAAATTTTTTATGTAACATCTCTACCTGATTTGATAGCATGGTTACTGCGTCGAGGTTGAAAACTCCGGATGCTTTTGTTGGCCTTGTCCTTGTGACTTGCCACTGGTAGTTATTTAGTGACATCTCCTCTATAAACTCGTAGGCTGCTTCAGGAGTTTTGTTATTCAGAATTCCGTCGGCGGCTGAATCGATTAATTTCCTTATTGAGGGGTTCACACCATTGTAAAAAGTTTGGACCTGTAGCCACAAGGGTAATCCATGGTGTGGACACCTTCTCAGCAAATCTTTGTATCTCTCCCATGCGTCGTAAAGTGTCTCTAAATGCATCTGTACAAAAGAAGAGATATCATTCCTTAACTTGGCTATTTTGGCCGGCGAAAAATATTTTAATAAAAATTTTTCGGCCATTTGATCCAATGTAGTGATTGACCCTCGTGGAAGAGAATGCAGCCACTGTTTGGCTTTATTCCTCAAAGAGAAGGGAAATAACCGAAGACGGATGGCATCGTCAGTAACGCCATTTATCTTGAAAGTATCGCAAAATTCTAGGAAATTTGCCAAGTGATTATTTTGATCTTCATCCTGCAAACCATCAAACTGAACAAATTGCTGTATCATCTGAATTGTGTTAGGTTTCAGTTCAAAATTATTTGCAGCAATAGCAGGTCTACCGATACTTGACTCAGTTCCTGTAAAACTAGGTTTAGCATAATCATACATAGTTCGAGGAGCATGATTTTCGGCCATCTCTGGAGGTGGCGGATTGTTCTCGTCCATCTCTTCGGTGGTATTAATTTCGTCTTCTTGCTCTTTTTCTATGTAATTTAAGCTTCGCCTTATCTCTCTACGATTTCTGCGGACTGTTCTTTCAATATCACTGTCGTAAAGTAGGGGTCCTGTCAGGTTCCTTCTAGTCATAAACTAGAGGTACCTGAAAGGAACAAAAGAAGGAAGATTAGCAAATTTTTAAAAAAAAGAAATAAAAGTAAATTGCAAAAAATAAAAAATGGCTAAAGTAATAAAAATTGAGCGTTCTTAATATTTTAGTTCCCCGGCAACGGCGCCAAAAACTTGATCGTTGTTTTATGTGATGTCAAAGTCTTAAAATTTATAAATGAGAATGATCGAACTTGGAAACTAACTATGACAACGATTTGAGGCAAGCGCACCTATCAAACAGTAGTATAGTTAAGGCAAGACCGGATTGTCGAACCCAAAGGAACTAAAAGTACTAATACTAACTTTCTTTTTATTATCTAGCCTAAAATAAAGGGAATTTGTTGTTAAATCTAAATTAACTAACTATTAAACTAAAGACTCTAAGACAAAGAAGAATGAATTTGGGAAAATACTTGTGGGAAAAACCAATTGATTAAGATGATACCCAAGGAAGAATCTACCTAGACTTTACTTGTTATCTAACTCTGAACCAGACGATTTATTCACTTGACTTGATCCGTAGGATTCCCTAATGTATATTAGACCCTCTCTCGAGGCGAATAATGTCTAACCCTAGGTTCATTAATTGAAATCTCTTTCTAATTAAAACCCCTAGAATTGTATTAACTCGATCTATGGACTCCTATATTAGGTTTCACCCTAATCCGACAAAATCTCGTCACCCTATCTCTAGGCGTGCGATCAAATCCGCTTAATCATGCTAGATCTACTCTTAGGCAGGGACTTTTGCTCCTCCACCTATGTACATCAAACTTGAATTAATATCCTGAAAATATCAACACAAGAATTAAGAACACATAATTAAGAACAAGTCAAATATTTATCATATAGTTCAACAAACGATAACAAGATTCATCTTAGATTTCATCCCCCTCAGGTATCTGAGGGTTTAGTTCATAATGATAAAAGTAAACATCTCAAAAGAAAAGATAAAACAAAACATAAGAAATCCCTAAAACCCCCTGAAGGAATTGAAGGAGAGATCCTCCGTCTTGAGTATGATTCTGGCTTCTTGAGATGAATCAACTGGCTATCTTCAAGTAAATCCCCACAAATCTGCCTCTTTCGGCCTAGCGGAACGCCCCGACAGAAGGATGCTGTCTAACTCTCCCTTTTTAGGTCATACTTAGGGTGTTTATATAGGCTTCGGAATGTGTTACTTCGCCTCAAAGTATCCTAATCTGAGTGAAATTTCTCTTTGTTACGACAGGGGCACGGCCATGGCACACGCCCGTGTGAATCGTGGCCAGGCCATATTCGAGTCTGATTAGGGAGGCACGGCCATGTGGTCTTAGTCCCAGGCCGTGTCGATTTCGTGATTTGGCCCATTTGGTCCGTTTTAAGCCTGTTTCTCGTTCTTTTCATTCTCCGGTGCTTTCCTGAGTACAAAACATGAAAACAAAGGATTAAGAGCACAAAATTACATAATTCAAGGCTTAAATCATCCAAAAGCATGCTAAATGTGGGATTAAAATATGTTACTATTACGGTTTATCAGTACCTTAACTAACAAAATTTTCTTATTTCGCAATTCTTTAATCTCACAAGCCAGAATACAAATCGGTTCTTCTTCATATGTCATATCAGACTTAATCTCAACCTCTGTTGGACTAATCACATGTGAAGGATCAGATCGGTATCTACAGAGCATCGAAACATGGAATACATTGTGAATCTTTTCTAACTCAGGTGGCAACATCAGTCTATAAGCAACTAGCTCGATATGCTCCATAATTTCATACCGTCCAATAAATCTCGGACTCAATTTGCCTTTACGACCGAATCTAAGTATTTTCATCCACGGTGATACCTTCAAAAAGACTTTATCTCCAATCTGAAACTCTATATCTTTTCTTTTCAAGTCTGCATACGATTTCTGACGATCTGATGCTGTTTTCAGACTATCGCGAATCACTTTCACTTTATGTTCAGTCTCTTTGATCAAATCGACCCCATGTATCTTATTTTCATTGAGCTCAGTCCAATACAATGGTGTACGACATTTACGACCGTACAAAGCCTCGTAAGGTGCCATTTTGATACTAGATTGAAATCTATTATTATAAGCAAATTCAATCAAAGGTAAGTATCGTTCCCACGTACCTTCGAACTCGAGAATGCAACATCTCAACATATCCTCAAGTATCTGAATGATTCATTCAGACTGACCATCTGTTTGTGGATGAAAAGCTGCGCTAAAGTGTAGTTTCATACCTAAAGCATCTTGCAGTTTCTTCCAAAACCGCGATGTGAACTTCAGATCTCTGTTCGAAACAATAGAAATAGGCACTCCGTCCAATCTCACAATCTGAGAAACATATAATTCAGCCAGCTTATCAAGCGAATAATTTGTACGAACCGAAATAAAGTGAGACGATTTAGTCATTCTATCCACAATAACTCAGATTGCATCTTTCTTGCTCGGTGTCAACAGTAAACTAGATACAAAATCCATCGTGACTCTGTCCCACTTCCACTCGGGTATCATAATCGACTGAAGTAACCCAGAAGGTACATGATGCTCGACTTTTACTTGTTGACAGACTAAACATTTCAAAATAAAGTCAGATATGTCTCGTTTCATACCAGGCCACCAATAAAGCTGTTTCAGATCATTATACATTTTCGTACTACCCGGGTGAACAGATAACCGGCTATTATGAGCTTCGTTCAAAATCATCTAAATCAACTCTAAATTTCTCGAAACACATATTCGGTTTCTGAACCTCAAATAATCATTTGTATCAACTCGAAACTCAGATTCAACATTTGATTCACATTGAGCTCGCTTTGCTAACAAATCATTATCAACTTTCTGAGCATCACAAATTTGTTGAACCAATAATGGTCTTCCTTTTAATTCAGCTATTATCGAAACAACATCAGATATAACCATATGAGCATTCATTGCACACAAAGCAAATAATGATTTTCGACTTAAAGCATCAGTGATCAGTGTGTCACAGTCTTAAAATTTATAATGAGAATGATCGAGGCTAAAAACTAACTATGACAATGATTGAGGCAAGTGTACCTATCGAACAGTAGTATAGCTTAGTGGCAAGACTGGATTGTCAAACCCAAGGGAACCGAAAGTACTAATACTAACCTTCTTCTTATTATTTAGCCTTAAAATTGAAGTGAATCGGTTTAATCTAGAAAATTAACTAACTACTAAGCTAAAGACGATGAGACAAAAAGAATGAAATTGGGGAAATACTTGTGGGAAAAACCAATTGATTAAAAAAATACCCAAGGAAGAATCCACCTAGACTTCACTTGTTATCTAACTCTGAACCAGACGATTTATTCATTTGATTTGATCCGTAAGATTCCCTAAGTTATATTAATACCTCCGTCGAGGCTACTAACGTCTAACCCTAGGTTGATTAATTGAAATCTCTTCCTAATTAAAACCCCTAAGATTGTATTAACTCGATCTATGGACTCCCATATTAGGTTTCACCCTAATCCGGTAAAATCTCGTCACCCTATGTCTAGGCGTGCGATCAACTCCGCTTAATTATGCTAGATCTACTCTTAGGTAGGGACTTTTGCTCCTCCACCTAAGCACATCAAACTTGAATTAATATCCCGAAAATATCAACACAAGAATTAAGAACACATAATTAAGAACAAATCAAATATTTATCATATAGTTCAGCAAACGATAACAAGATTCATCTTAGGTTTCATCCCCCTTAGGTATTTGAGGGTTTAGTTCATAATGATAATGGAATACATCTCAAAAGAAAAGATAAAATAAAACATAAGAAAAACTCTAAAACCCCCTGAAGGAATTGAAGAGAGATCCTCCGTCTTGAGTATAACTCTGGCTTCTTGAGATGAATCAACTGGCTATCCTTCGAGTAATTTCCACAAATGTGATCTTTCTGGCTCGGCTCCTTGGCCTAGCTGGACCCCCCGACAGAGGGCTTCTGTCGATTCCCCCCTTTAAGTTGCCCCCTAGGGTGTCTATATAGGCTTTGAGATGACTTGCTTGGCCCCTAAGTATCCTAATCCAAGTAGAATTCCTACTAAGGTGTTTAAATAGACTTTGGATTGTGTTTCTTTGCCTCCAAGCATCATATTCCGAGAAAAACTCCTCTTGGCCGCGGCAGGGACACGGCCATGGCACACGCCCGTGTGAATCGTGGCCAGGCCGTGTGGAGTCCATTAATGAGGCACGGCCGTGTGGTCTTGGGCTCAGGCCGTGTCGATTTCGTGATCTGGCCCATTTGTCCCGTTTTAAGCCCGCATCCTCCGGTGCTTTCTTGAGTATAAAACATGAAAACAAAGGATTAAGAGCACCAAATGACATAAAAATAAGGGTTAATTCATCCAAAAGCATGCTAAATGTGGGCTTAAAATATGTTACTATTACGGTTTATCAAATACCCCCACACTTAAGCTTTTGCTTGTCCTCAAGCAAAATTCTCAACTGATAATCAAAACGAACTTCCCTCAATTCATAATAGTCATCGATAGTGTTTCATCATAATTCAAAGATAATTCATACATGGATAATTCAACTCAAAGAGTCCTAAAGATTCAAACAATCTAAGTCATATATTTTTTTGTAGCACGAAAACATAGGTGTTTCCCCTCATCTAAATAATTACCTCTGATTCAGAATCGACAAGGGTTGACATCCTCACTAAAGATTCACTCAAATCACTCGAAGTGTTTAAGGTTCAGGAAAAAGCACTCATAAGTCGAACATGAGAAGTTAATCCCATAGGCTTGCATGAAAATCAAATCTCCACCACTATAATATGAGATGATACACAAATCAAAAGGTCTTTGAAAAGGGTTGTAACGGGGCTTGGGTTAAAGGTGTGGATAAAGGCTGAATTAGAGGGTTAGAATCGAGATTGAATTGACAAATTTCCTAACTAGAAACATGAGCTAATAATTACATCAACTAAAAACTTGTAATACTAATAATATGAGCTTTTTCTTCAACAATTGGGATTTAAACGTACAAGCTCACTTAATCACGGAACTAAATAATGAATATACTTTGATTTTGTAACACCCAAACCCGGCCCAAACACCACGACCGGATCTGGTATGTCACTAAGAAAATTTTGGAAGAACATGTCGTATTTTCAGAAAAATATTTTTTCTAAAGTTTATCTTCTTATTCGAGAGAAATTTAATAGTTGATAGTTTAAATAAAATATGCCTTTATAAATTAAAAACCCAAATTTAAATAGATACATTAGTTCAATAAGAATTTAAATAACTAAAAGTAATTAAAGCCCAAAATAAAACAAAACATAAACTAGTGGCCCATAGCCTTATTACAACGAGATTTAAAATCCATTAATTAAAAATATAAAGTATTAACTTGAGACTTTTTGCTGGATCCAGTTGGTCTTTTGCATGGCCACCTTGCGTTCCTCTCCAGCCCAGTTCGAAGCACTAGGTATCACCTGAAAGGTTAATTAATAGGGTGAGTCGCGAGACTCAATGTGCAACCCTCATGCACCACTAGATTTTGGCCTTAGGCCCATAAAACAGATTAATAATTCCATTTAAAAATAAATAAATAATATGCAAGGCCCAACCCATTTGCCTAGGTTTCCATCCGCTACACGCCCCTGTACCAGCCATTCACACCATTGGGGATTTCTATAATCGACCCACACCGCTACACGCCAAGATGGAAGTCATGCTGCTCATCAACATATTATGGCTGAAGCCCTTATAACAGATCACGATATTAGCCGCTACAATATATAACAGATCACGGTATAAACCGCTACAAACAAAACGTATAACTTCCTCCGTTCATCAACCCAACCTATGCAGTCATAAAATCAATATGCTTTTATCATATAAAGTCAAACATTCACTGACCTGGTGATTTGCTTCACCCTTTTCGGGTTTCCAACATTAAACCGAGATATCAGTATTTATCACAACATATAAACTTATGAGCATACATTAATAATCAGATCTAGATGGTGGGGAAGTATTACACACCTGTTATCGCGAAATCCAATATTCTTAGTCGATGTCCTTGCTATCCGGATCTATTATCCTCAATGTAAAGCCTTGCTCAGAAGCCGGAAAATCACACGAAGATTTAGCCCTTCAATATTCGGCCAAGGTTAATAAATCCCAAATTACACGTTAAAACTAATAGATCCCTTACCTTGAAATCCCGAAAGTAACACGATTCTATGACTTAGAGATCTATGCGATTGACTCCACTAAAGTTCCCTTCATTTACGGCACAAGTAGGCACCACGTAAGTAATTCGGTAATCACAGGAGATGAGATCTAGGGATTTCGCTTTAGGAAAATCCTGGAAAAAGTATGAACAAGAGAAGGTTGATGTGTCTTTGGCTTTTAAAATACTTGAGTGAGGAGTTTCGGTTTCGACAGAAAGAGAAGAGAAGAAAAGAAAACAAGGAAGAGACTTGAAGATTTCTGGCTAGGAAGAAAAAGAATGGAAAGAGTTTGGCTTTTGAATCAAAGTAAAGATGAGGGAATAGGCTTAGAGATTTTGGCTTTGCAGAGAATGAAGAAGAAGATGGAACTTTAGGAGTTTTCGGCTTTTACTCGAGAAGAAGAGAACAGAATGAGAGAAAGACCCAAATGCCGAAATTGAAGAGATATTCCCCCTATTTATAGAAATTTCGGCACTTACCTAACCTTGCAGATAAATCCTATCTTTTCTCCTTTATCTTAATCTACTAGCTCATCTAAAAGAGACTTAATTATCTCTAACTCCTCCCTCCTTTATCAAAGATATTATCCACATATTTTAATCATTAAAATCCCTAAATTTTAGCCTTTATCTGCTTATTATCCACAAAAAATAAATTCTTAAATAATAGCCTTTATCTGCTCATTATCCACATATTTTAATCATTAAAACCCCTAAATTTTAGCCTTGTTGCCATCCACTCCACCTTATCCTAATGCCCAAAATTTAGCTAACTTAAATTAAAAGAATTGGGCTCCATGAAACTTAAATTTGGGCCCCTTACTCCCTTGTGTGGCGTCACCTCCTAAGATTGGGCCACAAGCCCACTTTGGTATTTTAAACATAGATACTACCTTTTAAACCCTATAATGCCCAAAAAGATAATTTTAATCAAGGCCTCTACCTAAGCCTGAGCCCAATTTGGACCCCTAACACTTAAATTAACACATTAAACATATCCACCCATTAAACGCATAGGCCTAAAAATTCAAGATGTTACAGATTTTTTTTTGGAAAGTTATTTTTTTTTAAGAACAAATCAAATATATATAATAATTGATGAATTTACTATCGAAATCAATAGGCAATCGATCAAATCAAATCTCGATATAAGGGTAGTCAAAAGGAATGGTGATAACAAAAATAAAGGGTTTTGGGATAATATTAGTGGGTGAGTTAATAAAAAGGGTTGTTAGGATCAACGGGGTTCACTCGGGGTTAATAAAATGGGTAGGCTTTTTAGTGGAGTGAGTGGGTTAAAACCTAGGTGCCTTTATCATCTTAGTATATGAAATCAAAGGTGTGGTCTCGACATGTATAATCGATGCAAGTTCTAGAATAACAAATCAATGTTGACACACTCATAATCAATAAAGTGAGCAAGAAAAAGAATATATGCTCTATAAGGCTCAAAATCTAACAAAATATTATGGGTATTTTGATGTCATCCTCGTAAATTTCAAATTTCAAAGTAATATTCAAATTTAGGTAGACAACCTAGAAAATTTTTAATTTCGAAAAATAGACTTATCATGCTTGATTATCTAGTATCCTTCAATTTTAATTATCAATGCACAATTATCAATGACTTAATCCAAAACACATCAAAAAAAATCATAAATCAGGGGAATTTCATTCTAATCATAATATGAGAAACTTACTTTAAGACAAGGCATAATTCAGGGATTTTCAAATAATCCTATAGTTAACCCCCCTACACTTAAGATGTACATTGCCCTCAATGTACGAAGATAGATAATAGCAAAATAATAATAAAATCATAAGATAGGGGGAGAAGTGAAACTTCCTGAATTTTGGATGGAGTTAATGAAAAGAAACCGGATATGATTGGTAGAGGTGAACGTGGGGGAGCGCCTCGAACCGTTTGAATTTGAATCCTCGAATCAGCCAGCCTGATTTTATTGTATCCTAAGATAAATCTAAGCGGCATGAAGAATAAGAAGAAAATAATAAAAAAAAAGTAAAAATAAAAATAAAAATAAAAGTAAATAATGGAAAATGAAAGAAGAAAGACAATTGGAAAAGAAAAAGGAAGAAGGGGGTCTAAATAGAGATGCAGCCCGTGTTTTGGGAAAAAAATTTTGTCCTGTTGCCACACGTCTATGGCCACGCCCTTTTTCCTACCTATGGTGCCCACACGGCCACGGCCACGGCCGTGTGCAAGGCCGTGTGAGTATGGAAAACCTACGCCTAAGCATGGAAATAAATAAAACTAAACTAATTAGTATGGTTAGTGCTCGGGTTGCCTCCCGAGAAGCGCTCGTTTAAAGTCTTGAGCTAGACTTACCTCTCATTCGCATTATCAGGGTGGTTTGAGCAGGTGAAAATCCTTTCTCATGTGATCAATTCGGTTATTGATATATAGTTCAAGTCGAGTAGTGTTTACCTTAAAAGTGCTGAATTTAGGATTAGTTACCTCGACTGTTCTATCTGGGAAGATTTTGAGTACCTGATCTCCTATCTTAAGCTGGGTTGGCCCATCGTTAAGTTTCTCGTGTAGTTGCCTCATTTTTGCTTTGTGTGTTTCTTTGAAGTGTATCTTCCACTCGTCTAGTTCATCGATCCGAAGCTTTCGTTCCTCATGAATTTCTTCTTTATTGACACGAGGTCTAGGATCTGGCATCTGCGAAAGAGCTTCAAGAAACGACAAGTTAATATGTAACTTCTTTGGAGGGTTAAGAAATTTACCGAATTACTCCTCGGTGTGGTCTTTCTTTATCGCATTGGGGTATGGCATATGAGGTTGGTACTCTGTACTTACCAGGTCTAGTAAATCATGGCTTACCTCAACCTTACCTTCACTTACCACAGGCTCTTGCCTAAAATTGGGCTCGTCTAACTCTTCACTATCTTGATCTGTTATGGCTTGAATTTGCTCCTTTTCCCTAGGTAAGCTTTCTGATTGTATTTTAGAATCTAACTTTGTAAGTTGCCCAATTTGATCCTTGAGCTCCTGTGTCGATGCTTCCTATTTTTCAAGTTTTGTTTCTATATTTTGGAAACGTGTTTCTGTGGCTGCTATGAATTTTGTCAGCATCTCCTCAAGGTTCAACTCCTCTTCCTGTTGGTGAGGTGGTTGTTGAAAATTTGGAGGAAGTTCCGGTCTTTGGCTACTTTGATCATCCCACGAGAAATTGGGATGGTACCTCCAACCTGCATTATAAGTGTCACTATAAAAATTATTTTGAGGTCTAGAATAGTTACCCATATAGTGGACTTGTTCGTTCTCCATGCCATATCTGTAGGGTGGGTACTCAGGATTCGCCACGCCTCCGCTTGTTTCGTACTGCATAACTGGATGTACCTGCGAAGAACCGTATAAACCATCAAATTTTTTAGTTAACACATCTACCTGATTCGATAGCATGGTTACTGGGTCGAGGTTGAAAACACTGGCAGCTTTCGTGGGCTTTGCCCTCGTGACTTGCCACTGATAGTTATTTAGGGACATCTCCTCTACAAATTCGTAAGCTGCTTCAGGTGTTTTATTATTCAGAGTTCCACCGGCTGCTGAATCGATCAACTGTCTAGTTGAGGGGTTCACACCGTTGTAAAAAGTTTGAACCTGTAGCCACAAGGGTAATCCATGGTGTGGGCACCTTCTCAATATATCTTTGTATCTCTCCCATGCATCGTAAAGTGTTTCTAAATCCATCTGCACAAAAGAAGAGATATCATTCCTTAATTTGGCTGTTTTGGCTAGTGGAAAATATTTTAATAAAAAAATTTTGGTCATTTGTTCCCATGTAGCAATTGATCCTCGGGGAAGAGAATGCAACCACTGTTTAGCTTTATTCCTCAATGAAAAGGGAAATAACCGAAGTCGGATGGAATCATCAGAAACGCCATTAATTTTAAAAGTGTCGCAGAATTCCAGAAAATTCTCTAAGTGTGTGTTAGGATCCTCATCCTGCAAACCATCAAACTGAAAGAACTGTTGTATCATCTGTATAGTGTTAGGTTTCAATTCAAAATTATTTGCAGCAATAGTAGGTCTAACAATACTAGATTCAGTACCAACTAAACTAGGCTTAGCATAATCATACATAGTTCGAGGAGCCTGATTTTCGGCCATCTCTGGAGGTAGCAGATTATTTTCAGCCATCTCTTCGGTGGTATTGATGATGTTTCCTTGCTCTTCTTCTATGTATTGTAAACTTCGCCTAATTTCTCTCCGATTTTTGTGAGCAGTTGCTTCGATCTCACTATCGTAAATTAAAGGTCCTGTCGGGTTCCTTCTAGTCATAAACTAGAGGTACCTACAAGGAGCAAAGACTAAAATTTAGAAAGATAAAAATAGAAAACAAAATAAGAGTAAAATTGCAGAAAATAAAAAAATGGCTAAAGTAATAAAAACTGAGTGTTCTTAATATTTCAGTTCCCCGACAACGGCGCCAAAAACTTGATCGGTGTGTCACAGTCTTAAAATTTATAATGAGAATGATCGAGCCTAAAAACTAACTATGAAAACGATTGAGGCAAGTGTACCTATCGAACAGTAGTATAGCTTAGTGGCAAGACCGGATTGTCAAACCCAAGGGAACCGAAAGTACTAATACTAACCTTCTTCTTATTATTTAGCCTTAAAATTGAAGTGAATCGGTTTAATCTAGAAAATTAACTAACTACTAAGCTAAAGACGATGAGACAAAAAGAATGAAATTGGGGAAATACTTGTGGGAAAAACCAATTGATTAAAACAATACCCAAGGAAGAATCCACCTAGACTTCACTTGTTATCTAACTCTGAACCAGACGATTTATTCATTTGATTTGATCCGTAAGATTCCCTAAGTTATATTAATACCTCCGTCGAGGCCACTAACATCTAACCCTAGGTTGATTAATTGAAATCTCTTCCTAATTAAAACCCCTAAGATTGCATTAACTCGATCTATGGACTCCCATATTAGGTTTCACCCTAATCCGGCAAAATCTCGTCACCCTATGTTTAGGCGTGCGATCAACTCCGCTTAATTATGCTAGATCTACTCTTAGGTAGGGACTTTTGCTCCTCCACCTAAGCACATCAAACTTGAATTAATATCCCAGAAATATCAACACAAGAATTAAGAACACATAATTAAGAACAAATCAAATATTTATCATATAGTTCAGCAAACGATAACAAGATTCATCTTAGGTTTCGTCCCCCTCAGGTATTTGAGGGTTTAGTTCATAATGATAATGGAATACATCTCAAAAGAAAAGATAAAACAAAACATAAGAAAAACTCTAAAACCCCCTGAAGGAATTGAAGAGAGATCCTCCGTCTTGAGTATAACTCTGGCTTCTTGAGATGAATCAACTGGCTATCCTTCGAGTAATTTCCACAAATCTGATCTTTCTGGCTCGGCTCCTTGGTCTAGCTGGACCCCCCGACAGAGGGCTTCTTTCGATTCCCCCCTTTAAGTTTCCCCCTAGGGTGTTTATATAGGCTTTGAGATGCCTTGCTTGGCCCCTAAGTACCCTAATCCAAGTAGAATTCCTACTAAGGTGTTTAAATAGACTTTGGATTGTGTTTCTTTGCCTCCAAGCATCCTATTCCGAGAAAAACTCCTCTTGGACGCGGCAGGAACATGGCCATGGCACACGTCCGTGTGAATCGTTGCCAGGCTGTGTGGAGTCCATTAATGAGGCACATCCGTGTGGTCTTGGGCCCAGGCCGTGTCGATTTCGTGATCTGGCCCATTTGGCTCATTTTAAGCCTGTTTCTTATTATTTTCATCCTTCGGTGCTTTCCTTAGTATAAAACATGAAAACAAAGGATTAAGAGCACCAAATGACATAAAATAAAGGATAATTCATCCAAAAGCATGCTAAATGTGGGCTTAAAATATGTTACTATTACGGTTTATCAATCAGCAACAACATTAGCTTTTCCCAGATGATAGTCAATCACAAGCTCGTAGTCTTTTAACAACTCTAACCATCAACGTTTTCTCAAATTTAGATCTTTCTGGGTCATCAAATACTTCAGACTTTTATGATCAGAATAAACATGACATTTTTCACCGAACAGATAGTGACGCCATGTCTTCAATGCAAACACAATAGCTGCCAATTCCAAATCATGTGTTGGATAGTTCTTTTCGTTCTGCTTTAACTGTCTCGAGGCATAAGCTATGACTTTGCCTTCCTGCATCAAAACACAACCCAGACCACTCAAAGATGCATCACTAGAAATGACAAATTCTTTACCCGATTCTGGCTGAACTAACACTGGAGCTTCGGTCAAAAGAGCTTTCAACTGATCAAAACTTTTCTGTCACTTTTCTAACCACTCAAACTTAACATCTTTCTGTAATAACTTCGTCATCGGTGTTGCGATCATAGAGAAACCTTTCACGAACCATCTATAGTAACCAGCAAGTCCCAGAAAACTTCGAGCTTCAGAAACATTTCTCGGAGGTTTCCAATCAAGTATAGCTGAAATTTTACTCGGATCAACCCGAATACCCGATGCTGATTCGACATGGCCCAAAAAACTGACTTCGCGTAACCAGAACTCACATTTACTGAACTTTACATACAACTGTTTATCTCGCAAAGTCTGTAACACAAGTCTCAGATGTTTGGCATGCTCGGTTTCATCACGAGAGTAGATCAAAATGTCATCTATGAATACTACCACAAACCGATCCAAATACTGTCTGAAGATCCGATTCATCAAATCCATGAAAACATCAGGTGCATTAGTAAGTCTGAAAGGCATAACCAGAAACTCATAGTGTCCGTATCTAGTTCGAAAAGTTGTCTTTGGCACATCAGAGTCTTTAACTCGCAACTGATAGTAGCCTGATCTCAAATCTATTTTTGAAAACATCAGTAGCCCTTTTCAAGCGATCGAGCAATGTCGTCAATCCATGGCAACGGATACTTATTCTTTATAGTCACTTTATTGAGTCATGCATGGTTGATACACATTCTCATAGTTCCGTCTTTCTTTTCAAAAATAAAACTAGTGCGCCTGGGGAGAGAAACTCGGTCGCATAAAACCTCTATCTGTCAACTCTTGTAATCGAGCTTTCAATTCTTTTAATTCCGTAGGTGCCATTCTGTACGGAGCTATCAAAATCAGAGTCGTCCCCGGCACTAATTCAATACCAAATTCAACTTCTCGAATAGGTGGCTAACCCGGTAACTCTTCAGAAAACACATCCGGATACTCACACACAACAGGTACTGATTCAATCTTCTTTTCGGTCACTTTAGAGTCGAGCACATAAGAAAAGTAAGCTTCACAACCCTTTCTCACGTATTTCTAAGCTAACATTGAAGATATCACTGCCGGTAAACCATTCAGATCATTAGATTCAATCCGAATAATCTCATCATTCTGGCACCGTAAATCAATAGTCTTTATTTTACAGTTCACAATAGCATCATGCAGAGTTAACCAATCCATACCCAGAATTATATCAAACTCGTCGAATGGCAACAACATCAAATCAGCCGAAAAACATGAATCTCGAATCATCAACGGATAATTCCTGCACACTTTATCAACCAAAACACACCGACCTAAGGGGTTGGATACTTTAATCACAAACTCAGTAGACTCTACAGGGAAAGTCTTACTGGATACTAAAGTCTCACACACATAAGGATGAGTCGAACCAGGATCAATCAATGCAACAACACTAGTATCATAGAGAGTGAAAATACCAGTAATAACATCCGGGGATGAGGCCTCCTCACGTGCGCGAATAGCATAGGCTCTGGCAGGTGCGCGAGCCTCGGATCTAACTGTTGTATCTTTGGTCCCTCTCTGACTGCCACTCACATTACTCGTATTTCTGGGTGGTCTACCTCGAGTTGCAGTGTTACCCGATCTCGTATTCTGTACCGGATTTTGATCCACTAACTCTGGGCACTCACGGATAAAATGATCCCTAAATCCACATTTGAAACAGGCTCGATCATACAATTTGCAACATCCGGGATGTTGTTTACCACAATGTTCACACTCGGGTTGATTTGATCTGACATTACCCACACTAGCTACTGAGGTAGCTCTCGAGCTCACAGGTGGTCTATCCCGATCACATCTAGAATAACCCGCAGTAGTCTTTGAACAGCTAGCATCATCTCGGAACTTCTTCGATGTCGACCGGAATGACTTACTGAATGGTCTCTTGCGTGAATCTCTAGCTTCAGAGTCAGCTTTTCTTTTCTCTTTCCCGAGCTCTTCAACTTTGCAAGCTCGCTCAACAAGTACCACGAACTCTTTTATCTCAAGTATGCCGACTAACAGTTTAATGTCTTCGTTCAGCCCATCTTCAAATCATTTACACATAATAGCCTCAGTCGAAACACACCCTCGGGCATACCGACTGAGTCTCACAAATTTCTGCTCATACTCTGTCACTGTCATCCGACCCTGTTTCAATTCAAGAAATTCTTTGCGTTTCTGTCGATAAATCTCTGACTGATATATTTCTTACTGAACTTAGTCTGAAAGAATTCCCAGGTCACTCGTTCTCTCGGAACCACCGATACTAGTGTATTCCACCAGTGATATGCAGTGTCTCGTAGCAAAGATATGGCACATTTTAAGCACTCATCAGGGGTGCAAGATAACTCATCAAACACTCGTATAGTATTATCGAGCCAGAATTTAGCTCGCTCAGCATCATCATCATCATCAGTGGCTCTGAACTCTTCGGCTCCGCGTTTTCTGATTTTATCAACAGGAGGCTTAGGCAATCTTAACGGATCACTCACTTGAGGCATAACGGGTATCGAAGATGGATTAGTCGGGAGTGGAGGTTGTTGTGCAGCTGGATTAGTCCGAATATATTGAGTAAACCAGTCGTTCATCATTTGGTAAAAGGCTTGTCTAGCCTCTTCCTCCTGGTTACTCGAAGTCAGTCGAGATTCAACCGGCGCTGTCCCTTGCACAGGAACAGGTGCTATACTCTCGACATCATCAGCTACGGCTCGATCGGGATCCATTACTATATGAAAACACATTTTTAGATGTCAGAAGTAATCACACTATCACAGTATAAAATATGACATGTATAGCTAGACTCACACGCACTACGTTAGTCCTAGAATCGACTAAACCATAGCTCTGATACCAATCAAATGTAACACCCCTAACACGTATCCGTCGTCGGATTAAGGTTACGAGGCATTACCAAACCAAAATATAGCTTCCAAACATACACACATTCACACAAATTATATTCACATAAATATAGCATAAGGCCAATTTAAAATTTAACATATATTATTAATCGTAAAACAAATACAATTCTCATGCATATATTCATATTTACACCTTAATACACATGCCTCAAAGTCATACACAATATGCTTCAAAAAGAATGCACGAATCATGAGCTTACCATTATAATGGCATTTGAATACTTAATAAATATTTAAGATTTTATCTTTTAATAGTATTCATGCATTTAAATAACCAAACAAATTATATCACAAGGCTTTATGTCCAACATCATATGCGGCATTAACAATTATACAATTGATCAAAAGTATTTCATTGAGTAATTGAAATCCTTATGAGCATTTTACCATATCAAATTTGAATCATTCAAGCATAAACATGTACACATATTACCAACCATCCTATCCTCAATTCGGCTAGCCATTTAACCTATAAAAGTTAAACCCAAATCATGCATTATTTATTAGACTGACATTAGTCGAATTTGCAAGTGCATCATTTAATAACTTTAAGCCTATTTTCAAAAACAACTATTAATCATCTTATAAGACCAAAATTTATCTATTTTCTAATTACAAGCTGGTGCGCATATGTATACATCAATTCAACTATTACCGTACATCCATACTAAACATAACACTTTACAAATACTTTATAATTCTATTGGCCGAACCTATTGACTAAACATTATAGCCTTTGCTCTTCTATAATAAACATCAATCACATTTCATTTTCATATGCATGTTCAAATCGAATAACTCTATATGCAATCATCAATCTTAACCTCTAAAAATTCTTAGCATTTCTAACATAATCCATGCCCAATGACTCACTCATTCAAGCTTAATATATATGCATACTCTTTCATTTCCAAACCAAATAAAAATTAACCAATATACAATCAAATATAAAATTCATCATTTTACCTCATAAAAAGCCAAATTATAAACTAACCATACATGCAAATCGACCCATGTAACAAGCATACTCGATGAGTTATTATGTAAGTCATTCATTTCATTACACACCCAAGATATACAACCCAAAATACCATTCATACATGTCATCGAACATACCTACCAAAAACAGGCATATACCAAGACCAAAATTTCACAACCATCAACTAACTCATTAATCAAACCAACCATATAACCAAATATCACACATAAACACACCATGAAATATACTTGCATAATAAGCTATTGCAAAGACCGAATACACATAAGCCTTAATATCAAGATTAAGCCATTTTCGCATGGCTATATATATATACATGCCCAAAAATCAAACATTTTAACTATGCTATACATGCCATATGCCCAAAAATCAACTTAGTAAAATACTGAAAGAAACAGTCATAGTGTGATAGGCTTTGTTGACGATCCCCGAGCTCGTAACGTGACTCCAAAATCTATAAAACAGAGGTAAACAAAACACACATAGTAAGCTATTTAAGCTTAGTAAGTCATAAGCAAAAAACATATATATATTTATGTATACTTGCACAATAACATTAGGTTAATAAGGCCGAATACCCAAAATATCAATCACCATTTATCATTTAATACTAAGATCACAATTTACTTTCATACATAAATTTCATATAGCCGATTACACATATTAATTTCACAAGGCCGAATAAGTAATGTTCACATAATCTATCAAATAATTCACATAACATTTTATCATTTCAAATAACCAACTTACCTTGTTTCCATATAAACAAATAACTAACACATACCTGAACCTGTAATTCAATTAAACATTCGGTCTTTACTTCACATTGCCCGTTGAACCGTTCGGAATTAAAAAGGATACGCGGATAGTCAGAAGCTCGTACAATGCCAACGTCCCAGACGTGGTCTTACATGTAATCACATATCGATGCCACTGTCCCAGACAGGGTCTTACAAGAATAAAATACGATGCCAATGTCCCTGACATGGTCTTACACGTAAACACAAGTCGATGCCAACGTCCCAGACGTGGTCTTACACGATAACACATATCGAAAATCCTATGTCATGACATATTTATCCTATCTATTCCTAGGATTCGTACGGGACTTTCGGACGTTAAATCTCGATCGGATCGAACTCATAATATAGTTCCTTTGCTCAATACACTTTCGGCCAAACACAAATATATTCACAATAATTCCATTCATCATGTAACATATATATATTATCAAATTTAACGACATTTATATGCTTATTGACTTACCTCGGATATCGACTTTTATGAAATCAACTACTCGACTACTTTTGACTTCCCGATCTAATTACTGTTTCTTTCGTTCTTGATCTAAATAAATTCAAATTTAACTAATTTAATCACACATTCATTCAATTTAATCCAAAAACACATAAATGGGCAAACTACCATTTTGCCCCTGACATTTCACACTTTTTACAATTTAGTCCCTATTGAATAAAACACAAAATAAAAAAAAATTCATATATCATGCTAGGGCCGAATATTCATAAGCTCCATACAAGTCCATATATTTCATTTATTTCACATTTTATTCCCTCAAAAATTTATTTTCACAATTTAGTCCAAATTACTCAAAATTATCAAAAATCCAAAGACAAAACATGTTAATTGATAAACCATAATTTATACATATTTTAACCCCATGCTTAACTTATTTTTGGATGAGTTTTCATTAGATTTGATGAATTCGATGCTCCTAATCCTTTAATTTCATGTTTTATCCTCAGGAGAGCTTAGGAGTCGAAAAGAACGAGAAACAGGCAAAAAAAAGGACAAAATGGGCCTATCTTAGAATCCAACACGGCCTAGACCATTGGACACGATCGTGTGCTACGAGCAAGATCGACCACGGCCTGGACTATCGTCTACGGGCAGACCCCATGGCCGTGTGTGGTGAGCAGAAGCGAGCACGGCCTAAGACTATCGAACACGGGCATGTCATACGGACATGTCCCTGCCGTCTCAAAGATCAATTCTATCCGGAAAAGGTTACTTGTGGACGAAGAAAGGCATTCCAAAGCCTATATAAACACCCTAGGGGGTGACTTAAAGGGGACGCTGAATAGAACACAGAAAATACTCGAAGACAACCGTCGGAAGCAGCTCAGAGGAAGGATCTCCATCAAGACTGAAGATCTCCCATCAAGTTCTTTAGAAGTTTTTGGGTTTTCTTATGTTTTGTAGTTTTCCTTATTCTATGATGTTTCATTCTATCATTATGAACTAAATCCTTTAGATACCTAAGGGGATGAAACCTAAGACGAATCTTATTACTATTTGATTTATAAGATAAATACTTGTTCTTATTCTTAATTGTGAGTTCTTATTCTTGTTTTGATAATTCAGGTTATTGATTCAAGTCGAATGTGCTTATTCAATGGAGCAAAAGTCCCTGTTTGAGAGTAGATCAACATAATTAAGCGGAGTTGATTGCAACCCTAGACATAGGGCGACGAAAATCTACCGGATTAGAGTCAAATCTAATAAGGGAATCTATAGATTGAGTTAATGCGACAATAGGGGTTTTAATTAGAAAGAGATTTCAATTAATCAACCTAGAGTTAGTTGTTTTTAGTCTCGAGAGAGATATTAACATAAATCAGGGATTTTTATGGATTAAGACAAGTGAATAAATCGTATGAATCAAAAGTAATAAGTGAAGTCTAGGTGGATTCTTCCTTAGGTATTGCCTCCATCACATAAGTTGTCTAAAAGTATTTTTCCAATTCTTTCATTGTCGTGTTTTTAATTAAGTTTTAGTTTAGAAAGAAATCACTCCAATTTTTAGGCTAGATAATAAAAGGATAGTAATTACTAGTACTCTTGGTCCTTGTGGATACGATATTACCGGTCTTACCATAACTATACTGTTAAACGATAGGTGCGCTTGCCTTTATTGTTGTCATAGTTTGTTTTAGACACATAAAGTTTTTGGCGCCGTTGCCGGGGAATAAGATATTAGGAACGCTAAATTTTTATTACTTTAGCCATTATTTTATTTTATTGCAATTTAATTTCTTTTCTACTTTTCTAATTTTTCTTTCTTTGCTTCTGGCAGGAACTTTTAGTTTATGAATAGAAGGAACCCGTCAGGACCATTACTTTTTGACAGTGATATAGAAGGTACAGCTCGCAGAAACCGAAGAGAAATAAGGAGAAGCCTACAATACATAGAAGAAGAGAAAGGAGACGAAACTAATATTACAGAAGAGATGGCTGATAATAATCCGCTACCTCCTGTGGTTGCCGCAAACCCGGTGAATCAAAATCCTGCTCCTTGTACTATGTATGATTATGCTAAACCTAATTTAACAAGAACTGAATCAAGTATTGTTAGACCTGCTATTGCCGCAAATAATTTTGAACTGAAACCTAACATTATTCAGATGATTCAGCAATTTGTTCAGTTTGATGGTTTACAGGATGATGATCCAAACAATCACTTGGCAAATTTTCTAGAGTTTTGCGACACTTTTAAAATTAATGGCGTTTCTGATGATGCCATTTGCCTTCGGTTGTTTCCCTTTTCATTAAGGAACAAAGCTAAACAGTGGTTGAACTTGTTACCATGAGGATCAATCACTACATGGGACCAAATGACCGAAAAATTTTTACTTAGATATTTTCCGCCGGCTAAAACGGCTAAGTTGAGGAATGATATCTCTTCTTTTGTAAAGATGGATTTAGAGACACTTTACGATGCATGGGAGATATATAAGGATTTACTGAGAATGTGCCCTCACCATGGGTTACATTTGTGGCTACAGGTTCAAACCTTTTACAACAGTGTGAACCCCTCAACTAGGCAGTTGATTGATTCAGCCGCCGGTGGAACCCTAAATAACAAGACCCCTAAAGTGGCTTATGAGTTTATAGAGGAGATGGCACTGAATAACTATCAGTGGCAAGTTATGAGGACAAAGCCAACAAAAGCCGCCAGTGTTTTCAACCTCGACGCAGTGACCATGCTATCAAACCAGGTAGAACTGTTAAATAAAAAGATTGATGGCTTTTGTGGTTCTTTGCAGGTACATTCAGTGATGCATTACGATACGAATAGAGGAGGAATGGGCAATACAGAATATCCATCCTACAACCTTGGCATAGAAAACGAACAGATAAACTATATGGGTAATAATTCTAGACCTCAGATTAATCCCTACAGTAACACTTATAATCCAGGTTGGAGGAACCATCTCAATTCTTCATAGAGTGGTCAAGGAAATCAGAGAAAACAACCCCTTCCAGGCTTTCAACAACAAACCTACCAGCAAGAGAAAAAGCCGAGCCCTGAAGATGTGCTAGCAAAGTTTATTTCGATGTCAGAGACTCGTTTTCAGAATACCAAAACGGCGTTGAAAAATTAGCAAGCATTGATTCAAGGGCTTGAGAATCAAATTGGACAACTGGTTAAGTTAGTTTCCGAAAGGCAACCAGGTAGTTTACCTAGTAACACCAAACCTAAACCAAAAGAGCATGTGAAAGCAGTTACGCTAAGGAGTGGGAAGGAGTTGGTTGAAGCTGAAAAGAAGATGCCACAAGAAATTAATAAGGAAAAGGATGATGAGGTAAATGAGAATGTAACACCGGTACTTAAAGAGTATAAACCACCGATCCCATATCCGGCAAAGTTGAAGAAAGACCGCATAGACGCACAATTCGGTAAATTTCTTAAACTTTTTAAACAATTACATATTAACTTACCTTTTGTTGAAGCTATTTTGCAGATGCCGACATACGCAAAATTCTTAAAAGAGCGTCTAACAAATAAAAGGAAATTTGAAGAGCTATCAACCGTGGAACTTAACGAGGAATGTTCAGCTATTCTCCAAAATAAACTTCCAACCAAATTAAAAGATCCAGGAAGTTTTACCATTCCCTGTTTAATTGGTAGTTTAAATATTGAAAAAGTATTAGTTGATTTAGGTGCCAGTATTAATTTATTGCCTTATAAAATGTTTAAGAAGCTTGGTCTTGGGGAACCAAATCCCACTAGGATGAGTATCCAATTAGCTGACAGATCTATTAAGTATCCTAGGGGAATTATTGAAGATGTTTTGGTAAAAGTTGATAAATTTATATTCCCTGTTGATTTTGTTGTGCTTGACATGGACGAGGACGTTGAGGTACCTTTAATTTTAGGACGCCCATTTTTAGCCACTGCTAGGGCTATTATTGATGTAGGTGATGGTAAACTTGTGCTCAGGATAGGTGATGAGGAAATTATTTTTAAAATTTATGATGCTATGCGATACTCTAGAGAGCAAGATGATTCCTGTTATTTTATCGATGCTATTGATCATTCTATTCAGGATTCTTTTCAGGAAATCATACATAAAGACACGTTGGAACTGTGTTTTGCCCAAGGAGAGGAGGTCGATGATGATACCAATGAGATGGGGGAGGTAAAAATTTATTCCCCAATACAAAAGAAGTATGAGGGCATTGAAATAAACGACGAACTAAAACAAAAACCCTCTATTGAAGAGCCCCCCAAATTGGAATTGAAACAGTTACCAAATCACTTAGAGTATGCATTCCTCGAAGATGATTCTACACTATCGGTCATTCCTCGAAGATGATTCTACACTACCAGTAATTATTTCTTCAGAATTGGAACCCAATGAGAAAGACGAGTTAATACACGTACTAAAGGAGCATAGAAGAGCTATAGCTTGGAAAATTTCTGACATTAAAGGGATAAGCCCATCGTTTTGCACCACAAAATTTTAATGGAAGATGAATATAAACCATGTGTGCAACCTCAAAGATGATTAAATCCCAACATGAAGGAAGTTGTTAAAGCTGAGGTAATTAAACTTCTAGATGCTGGAATTATTTATCCTATTTCGGACAAGATGCTTGGGTAAGCCCATGCAAAGTTGTTCCAAAGAAGGGAGGCATGACAGTTATAGCCAACGAGAAGAATGAATTGATTCCAACAAGGACAGTCACAGGTTGGAGAGTTTGCATTGATTATAGGAAATTAAACGATGCCACGAGAAAAGATCACTTTCTCTTACCATTCATTGATCAGATGTTAGAAAGATTATCTGGGCATATGTACTATTACTTCTTGGATGGACTCTCTGGCTACTTCCAAATCCTAATAGCTCCTGAGGATCAAGAAAAGACAACATTTACATGTCCATACGGTACGTTTGCTTATCGTAGAATGCCTTTTGGATTATGTAATGCTCCTGTTACTTTTCAGCGCTGCATGTTAGCCATCTTTGACGAACTTGTGGAGGACATCATGGAGGTATTTATGGACGACTTTTCAGTATTTGGTAATTCTTTCCACCTTTGCCTTAAACATTTAAAACGAGTACTAATGAGATGTGAGGAAACAAACCTTGTGCTTAATTGGGAAAAGTGTCACTTTATGGTTCAAGAAGGGATTGTGTTAGGTCACAAATTTTCTAGTAAAGGGATTGAGGTTAATAAAGCAAAAATTGAAACCATAGAAAAATTACCTCCTCCTAGTTCAGTTAAGGCTATTAGAAGCTTTTTAGGACACGCTAGATTTTATAGAAGATTTATCAAGGATTTTTCTAAAATAGCTAAACCCTTAACTAAATTACTAGAAAAAGACGTGCCTTTCAATTTTGATCAGGAATGTTTAGATGCATTTAATACCCTCAAAAATAAATTAATAAATGCTCCGATTATAATTGCACCTGATTGGAATTTACCCTTTGAACTAATGTGTGATGCGAATGATTTTGCAATAGGTGCGGTTTTGGGACAGCGAAGAGACAAGCATTTTCAGCCAAATTATTATGCTAGAAAAACATTAACGGCCGCGCAAGAAAATTACACCACCACAGAAAAAGAGTTGCTAGCTGTGGTTTTTGCATTTGATAAATTTAGACAGTATTTGATATTATCTAAAGTTGTCGTTTACACTGACCATTCAGCTCTTCGCTATCTTTTAACTAAATCTGATGCAAAACCTCGACTCATAAGATGGATTCTACTCTTACAGGAATTTGATTTGGAAATTCAGGATAAGAAACGAGCTGAAAATCTCGCGGCAGACCATCTTTCTAGGCTTGAAAATCCACATATCAAGGAACTCGATGAAAGTGAGATAAATGACTCGTTTCCTGAAGAACAACTCTTTGCTATTTCCGAATCTGAGGTACCTTGGTTTGCAGATATTGCAAATTATTTAGCTGCTAACATCCTGCCAAAAGGGTTAACACATCATCAAAAGAAGCGATTCTTTGCTGATGCAAAAAACTACTTTTGGGAGGACCCTTTTCTTTTTCGTATATGTGCAGATCAAGTAATTCAGAGATGTGTTACAAAGGTAGAAGCAAGCAAAATACTAGAACATTACCATTCAGGACCATCCGGAGGATATTATAGTAGGATTAGGACAGCACATAAAACGCTCGAATCAGGTTTTCATTGGCCCACTCTGTTCAAGGACGCTAGCAGGTATGTTGCTTCGTGTGATAGATGTCAGAGAACAGGTAATATCTCTAAACGCGATGAAATGCCTCAAACATATATACTATCATGTGAAATATTTGATGTATGGGGTATTGATTTTATGGGTCCATTCCCTAGCTCATTTGGGAATAAATACATCTTTGTAGCAGTTGATTATATGTCAAAATGGGTGGAAGCTCAAGCTTTACCTACTAATAATGCTAGAGTGGTAGTAAGATTTCTTAAGAGACTCTTCTCTCGATTTGGAACACCTAGAGCAATTATTAGTGATAGGGGTACTCATTTTTGTAATAGTCAATTTGATAAAGTCTTAAAGAAATATGGAGTACACCACAGAACAGCTACCCCTTATCACTCTCAAACCAGTGGACAAGTGGAAGTAGCAAATCGAGAGCTTAAGCGTATTCTAGAGAAAATAGTAGAATCAAATAGGAAAGATTGGGCATTAAAAGTAGACGATGCTTTATGGGCCTATAGAATCGCTTTTAAAACTCCCATAGGAACATCCCCATACAGACTTGTCTACGGAAAGAGTTGTCATCTACCATTCGAATTAGAGCACAAAGCATTTTGGGCTATAAAATTCTTAAATTACGATCTTAAACTTGCAGGTGAGAAAAGAATGATGCAGTTAAACGAGCTAGATGAGTGGCGAGCTAGTGCCTACGAGAACTCACGTTTATATAAGGAGGCAACAAAGCGATGCCATGATGCTCATTTGAAGCAACCGAAGCAATTTGAAGTGGGAGATCTTGTTCTACTATACAATTCAAAGCTCAAATTATTTCCTAGAAAGCAGAAATCAAGATGGTCAGGTACATTCGTAGTCAAAACCATTTAAACTAAATAACGGTGAGGATTTTAGAGATATTAGAGAGGAGCTTCAGCTCCGTGAACCTGCATAAAGAGCGGATACAAGGTAAGTCTAGCTTAGGACTCTAAACAAGCGTTTCTCGGGAGGCAACTCGAGCACTAACTTCATTAATGTCCATATTTTTTATTTTTAACACCTAACTAAAAACTAACCAAACTAATAAGCGCAGATTTCCATACCACACGGCCTTACACATGGGTATGGTCGTGGCCGTGTGGACACCACGGGTAGGCACATCGGCGTGGTGGAGACCGTGCGGGCCAAGGACGGAAATTTTTCCTAAAACACGAGTTACGATAAAACACCACGGCCGTGTGACACAGTCGTCTCAAAAACATGGGCTGTGATAAAAGGCCACGGCTGTGGTCGATACTGAGTAAACGACAAGGGCGTGAGACACGCCCGTGCCCAGAAGCCGTGGTTGAAACTGAAAGAACCACACGGGCATGAGACACGCCTGTGCCTTTAGGTCGTGGTCGATACTGACTAATTACCACGGGTGTGGGACTCTAAACACGAGCGTGGGAGAAATGAATGAAACATTACACGACCGTGCGATTAGGCTGTGTGAACCAACACGCCTTGGGGCCACGGGCATGGGATAAGGATCAGACGCGCCCTAATTCAAAATTTACGAAACACGGGCTAAACAGTAGGCACACAACCGTGGGCCGTGACCGTGTGCCCCAATTGCTATTTAAACCACACCACTATTTAGTTTCTTCCCAAAAAAAATTTTCCCCTCCTTAAAAACCCTAGCCATTCCCCACTCTCCCTACTCAGTCCAGCCACCACCGTCGACACCCACCCTCATCCTTTTTCTTTCCTTTTCTTCCTTCCCTTCTTCACAGCACGCAGTCCACGCCCGTGTGAGGTCGACACGCTCGCGCGACACCACTACGACCGTGCGCTTCCTCCCACCACCTCACTGTCGGTCACCATTGCTTTACCCTCTATTTTTTTTATTAGTTATTTGTTCTTATTATTCAGTTCTATTCTCTTAATTATCATTATCTTTATTAGTTGTTTTAGCATTATGAGATTCTATTTCATAAACTATGTTAATTCCTATTCTAATTATTTTATATATATTTCTTCTTGAATTCTTAATGCTCACTATTCTGATATTTCTAATTGTTAGACAAGTCATTTTATTATTAATTAGCTGATTTCTCTTTTAGTCATCAATATTATTGTCTCATTATTCACTAGACTTATGTGTTCTTAGTTTACAGTAGTAGGATTATAGAAATAATATAATAATTAGTAGAAGCTTACATCCTTGGTTGATTCAATGATATTTAGTTATTATACGTCTTTTGCAGGTACATAATGACGCCCCCACGTGGGAAAAAAACCTCCGTTCCCGCTTCAAAAAAGTGAAAAGGTGCCGATGCAACCTCCTCAAGCGCTTCTACCGAAGTACGCCACCCATTCTTACAGTTTCCTTCGAAACCCCAAGAGGAGCTCTTTCGATTACTTCACGCACGACCCCTCAGCGTGGGGAGGTGTATTGATTGGGTTGCCCTAGAGCAGGTCCAGCTAGCCGACACGGTTCGAGCCCTTTTATCCACCGACCCGTGGGGACACTTCTTTGATATCATCGAGCCTACATACCTAGAGCTCACTTTGGAGTTATGTTCTACTTTCCACCTCCAGACGGTCATGACGAACTTTGACGACTCTGGCACAATCCAATTCCGTCTCGGAGGCCTCGTACGTGAGCTGAGTGCCCTACAGTTCGAAGCCACTTTAGGACTTTACACTGAGGAATTCATGGAGGATGACGACTTCGAGGATCTCCATCGCCATATCCACCGCCCCCCTTCGTCATGTTGGAAGGATTTGGTCCCTGTCTCAGTGACATATGATCCTAGTCACTCTAAGGCCTCCGCTCTTGCCCCATCATTACAGTACTTACACGCCATCCTGGCTCATACTCTGATAGGGAGGCGAGAGAGTACTGATGTCATTAACACCCACGACGCCTATTTCTTGTGGTGCATGGCAAACGGGCACATTTTTTACTTAGCCTACTTCATCGCCCGTGCCATGCAGCATCAGATGGAGTGGTATAGGAGATGAGCCATCTCTATGGGTCCCTACATCACGCGTCTGGCTCGATATTTTAGGCTCTTCAACACCGCCGCTCAGTCCTCCTCACTCACACTTATAGGACAGATGTCCCCACAGGGCATTCAGATGATGCTTCACATGAGGATGATTGAGCGTCGCCATGGGTTCGATCCTCCCCAGTACTGGCTCTCGCAACCCACCAAGCAGAACGACCCAGAGGACATTACTGATGATGTCCCCCACAGCACGAGGAGCCACCGTCTGCACCACCACCGCCACACCGACCAGCTTATGCGGTAGCTTCACTGATTGACATTTCTGAGCGCCTAACTAGGTTCGAGCAGTATTGTACGCAGTAATTTAATGACAACGCTCGATGATTCAACGGCATCGAGGGGACACTGCAACAGATCTGTCAGCACTTTCACATATCGCCGCCAACTCCACCTCGCGACGCATCCGACGATGAGGACCTTTGAGTCCAATTATTTTATTTTCTATTTTTATTCTCCTTTTATTTTTATTTCTAGTCCATTTCCCTTTATATTTTGTATTATAATTCCAAAAGACTTATCTTTTATATTTTGAACTTTATTATAGTTTTTATAATTATTCCTAATCAAGTAATCTCGTAACCTTCTTCCACAGTTGTTTTTATGTTCTTAATAGTTACTCAGAATTATGCACTTCACTTTGCTATATCTACAATTTCGCGTCAACTACTCCATGGATTTCATCCAAAATTTAGGAAGTTTCACTTCTCTTCCTCTCTTATGATATTCTTATTATATTGTCATTACATATCTTTTACATTGAGGATAATGTACATCTTAAGTGTGGGGAGGTGTCAACAATACTGAATTATATCTTGTTCCTAAGTAATTTTCTCATATTACTAATTAGAATGAAACTTCGATTCATTCATGATTTTCATTGATATATTTCGAATTAAGTCATAGATAATTGTACATTGATGGTTTAAACTTTAAGACATTAGAGAATCAAGCATGATAAGTCTATTTTCAGAATAAAATTAAAATCTTTAGGTTGTTTTCCTAAATTTAAATATTACCTTAAAGTTTGAAATTTGCAAGGTTGACATCAAAAACCATAATTTTGTGAGATTTTGAGCCTTTTAGAGCATATTCTTTTCTTGCTCACTTTATTTTTGGTTATAAGTGTGTCAACATTGAACTGTTATTCTAGAACTTGCTTCGATTATGCATGTCGAGACCACACCTTTGATTTGATAAACTGATATGATAAAGGCACTTAAGATTTAACCCACTTACTCCATTAAAAGCCTACCTTCATAATTAACCCCTAGTGAACCCCTTTGAAGCCTAATCAACCATTTCTTGATATACCACTAATATTAAACCAAAACCTATTTTGTATTTGTTATCAGCATTTCTCTTGACTACCCTTATATCGAGATTTGATTTGATCAGTTGCCTAACTACATTCTTTATTTCAGTTGTTAAATTCTATCTTATTATCGTAAATACTTATTCTTAAAAAAAATATAATAATAATAATTTTGGAAATTTATTCATTATTAGTTCTTTGTTATTTGAGCTTAAGCAGTTAATGGTACATTTTAAAAAGAAGCTCATGTTATTAGTGATAAGTTTTCAATTGATGTAATTATCAGTATTAGTCCAATTTTTCTAGTAGGTAATTTATCAATTCAATCTCGATATTAACCCTCTAATTCAGCCTTTATCCACACCTTTAACCCAAGCCCCATTACAACCCTTTAAAAGACCTTTCGATTTGTGTATCATCTCATTTTCTAGTGGTGGAGATTTGATTTTCATGCAAGCCTATGGGATTAACTTTTTATGTTTGACTTTTAAGTGCTTAATTTTAACCTTAAACACTTTGAGTGGTTTGAGTGAATCTTTAGTGAGGATGTCAATACTTGTCGGTTTTGAATCAGAGGTAATTATTTAGGTAAGGGGAAACACCTATGTTTTCATGCTATAAAAATCTATGACTTAGATTGTTTGAATCTCTAGGACTCTTCTAGTTAAATTATCAATGTATGAATTATCTATGAATTATGATGAGACATTATGAATGAGAATTATGAATTGAGGAAGTTAATTTTAAACGTGAGTTGAGGATTTCGCTTGAGGACAAGAAAAGGCTTAAGTGTGGGGATATTTGATAAACCATAATTTATACATATTTTAACCCCATGCTTAGATTATTTTTGGATGAGTTTTCATTAGATTTGATGAATTTGATGCTCCTAATCCTTTAATTTTATGTTTTATCCTCAGGAGAGCTTAGGAGTCGAAAAGAACGAGAAACGGGCCAAAAAAGGGACAAAATGGGCCTATCTTAGAATCCAACACGGCCTGGACCATTGGACACGGCCGTGTGCTACGAGCAGGATCAACCACGGCCTAGACTATCGTCCACGGGCAGACCCCACGGCCGTGTGTGGTGAGCAGGAGCGAGCACGGCCTAAGACTATCGAACACGGGCATGTCACACGGGCGTGTCCCTACCGTATCAAAGATCAATTCTATCCGAAAAATGTTACTTGTGGGTGAAGAAAGGCATTCCAAAGCCTATATAAACACCCTAGGGGTGACCTAAAGGGGACGCTGAATAGAACACAGAAAATACTCGAAGACAACCGTCGGAAGCAGCTCGGAGGAAGGATCTCCATCAAGACTGAAGATCTCCCATCAAGTTCTTTAGAAGTTTTTGGGTTTTCTTATGTTTTGTAGTTTTCCTTATTCTATGATGTTTCCTTCTATCATTATGAACTAAATCCCTTAGATACCTAAGGGGATGAAACCTAAGACGAATCTTATTACTATTTGATTTATAAGATAAATACTTGTTCTTATTCTTAATTGTGAGTTCTTATTCTTGTTTTGATAATTCAGGTTATTGATTCAAGTCGAATGTGCTTATTCAGTGGAGCAAAAGTCCTTGTTTGAGAGTAGGTCAACACAATTAAGCGGAGTTGATTGCAACCCCAGACATAGGGCGACGAAAATCTGCCGGATTAGAGTCAAATCTAATAAGGGAATCCATAGATCGAGTTAATGCAAAAATAGGGGTTTTAATTAGAAAGAGATTTCAATTAATCAACCTAGAGTCAGTTTTTTTTAGTCTCGAGAGAGATATTAACATAAATCAAGGATTTCTACGGATTAAGATAAGTGAATAAATCGTATGAATCAAAAGTAATAAGTGAAGTCTAGGTGGATTCTTCCTTAGGTATTGCCTCCATCACATAAGTTGTCTAAAAGTATTTTCCCAATTCTTTCATTGTCGTGTTTTTAATTAAGTTTTAGTTTAAAAAGAAATCACTCCAATTTTTAGGCTAGATAATAAAAGGATAGTAATTACTAGTACTCTTGGTCCTTGTGGATACGATATTACCGGTCTTACCATAACTATACTATTAAACATAGGTGCGCTTGCCTTTATTGTTGTCATAGTTTGTTTTAGACACATCATTAATTTAAAACATATCTTCCATATTCTATCATCTAACAACAAAAATCACATGAATTCATCAATGGCTTAACTCAAAATATTCATCAAAATCAAAAATTGAAGCATGGGTTTTGTACATTTCATAGCAACGATCTCAAAAACGTAAAAATTATCAAAAATCGAAACCGAAACATACCTTAATCAAGCTAGATAGGTGTCGATATGCTCAAAGCTTTTCTATTTTCTTTTTCTTTTCTCTATTCGGTCATAAGCAAATAAAAGATGATAATGGCTTTCTTTAATGTTTTTCTTTTATTATAATAACCTTATAATTATAATATATTATAAATTATTTAACCATTATAATCAATATAATATACTATATAATTTAACATAATTCCGTCCACTACTTTATAAAATGGGCTAATTGCAACATAAATCCTCCATATTAAAAAGATAACAACAATTAGGCACTTTCACAACTAACCATCAAATTTTCATTTTACGCGATTAAGCCCTTTTATTTAATCGGACACTCAAACAACAAAATTAAAACACGAAACTTTAACACAAGCAAATTCACACATAATAAAAACTAAATTTTTTTTAAAAAAATATTTTTTAGACTCGGATTTGTGGCCCCGAAACCACTATTCTGATTAGGGTCAAAATCGGGCTGTTACAAAGCTTCTACGTAATGGAGTTCCCTTTGTCTGGACTGATAAGCAGTAAGAGAGCTTCGAGAAGCTCAAATCTATTTTGATGCAGGCTCCGGTTCTGATACAGCCTGAATCCGGGAAGGATTTTGTTGTGTACAGTGATGCATCGCATGTGGGTCTAGGTTGCGTCTTGATGCAGGATGGTAAAGTGGTAGCTTATGCGTCTCGTCAGCTCAAGACGTATGAGGCTAACTATCCAATGCACGATTTGGAGTTGGTAGCGGTAGTCTTCGCTCGGAAATTCTGGAGGCACTATTTGTATGGTGAGAAGTGTACTATCTACACTGATCACAAGAGCTTCAGGTATCTCCTCACTCAGAAGGAGTTAAACCTTAGACAGTGTAGATGGGTTGAACTGCTTAAGGATTATGATTGCACCATTGAGTACCACCCTGGTAAAGCCAATGTGGTGGCGGATGCTTTGAGCCGTAGGGAGATAACTGATCTGAGAGCGATGTTCACTTGACTCAGTTTATTCGATGATGAGAGTCTGTTAGCGGAACTTCAAGTTAAGCCTACATGGATTGATCAGATCAGAAGTAAACAGATGGGGGATAAGTCTCTTGAGTTGCGATTCTGTCAGGTTGAGACTAGTGAATCTACTGATTTTGAGATTAATAGTGATGGGGTACTTTGTTTCCGCGGTCAGATTTGTGTGCCGAGTGATGAGGAGTTGCGACAGTCGATTCTGAGGAAGGCGCATAGTAACCCTTATGCTATGCATCCCGGTGGGAACAAGATGTACCGAGATCTCTGAGAGTTGTATTGGTGGCCAGGGTTGAACCGTGAGGTCACTGACTTTGTTGCTCGTTTTCTGACTTGTCAGCAGGTTAAGGCTGAGCATAAGTTGCCTTCGAGGTTGCTGCAGCCGGTAAAGATTCCGATATGGAAATAGGAACGAGTAACGATGGACTTCGTTAGTGGGTTACCTTTAACACCCACTAAGAAGGATTCTGTCTGGGTCATCGTGGATCGATTGACCAAGTCTACCCACTTTATTCCGGTCAGGACCGACTTTTCTCTCCAGAAATTGGCTAAACTGTATGTATCTGAAATAGTGAGACTGCATGGGGTTCCGGTCTCGATCATCTCCGATAAGAATCCTCACTTCACGTCTTGGTTTTGAAAAAAGTTGCACGAAGCTCTGGGTTCGAGGTTGGACTTCAGTACTGCTTTTCATCCTCAGACAGATGGTCAGTCGGAGAGGGTGATTCAAGTACTGGAGGATATGTTGAGGAGCTGTGTTATAGATTTTCGAGGCAGTTGGGAGAAGTATTTGCCATTGGCAGAGTTCGCCCATAACAACAGCTACCAGTCTAGCATCCAAATGGCACCTTACGAAGCCTTGTACGGTCGTAAGTGTCGCACTCCCTTGTGCTGGACTGATTTGGGTGAGCGACGTGTTCTGGGTTCGGAATTGGTTTTTGAAACTGAAGATAAGGTCCGGTTGATTCGGGATCGACTAAAAACGGCATCTGATAGGTAGAAGTCCTACGCAGATCTGAAAAGAAAGGATATCGAGTATTCGGTGGGGGACTTAGTTTTTCTCAAGGTCTCACCGTGGAAGAAGGTTCAGAGGTTCGGTCGCAAGGGTAAGCTGAGCCCTCGATTTATTGGGCCGTACTGTATTCTGAAGCGAGTGGGACTAGTCGCATACCAGTTGGAGCTTCCTCCGGAGTTGGATCACATTCATGATGTGTTCCACGTCTCAATGTTGAGACGCTACCGCTTTGATCCCACGCATGTTGTTCCTATTGAGGACATTGAGGTTAGACTAGATCTGACGTTTGAGGAGGAGCCGGTCCAGATCCTAGATCGCAACATTAAAGTTCTGCGGAAGAAGTCTATCCCCTTGGTGAAAGTGATGTGGCAGAATCATAGCACTGAGGAGGCTACTTGGGAGCCGGAGGATTCGATGCGTCAGCAGTATCCTCACCTTTTCTGATCAGGTAAAATTTTGAAGACGAAATTTTCTTTTAGGGGGTAGAGTTGTAACGCCCCGATTTTCTTTAATTTCGGCTTTTGTAATTTTTATGACAAATACCTGTCTGCTCCAGTGGTTTTGTGTTCTGGGTGTGTGTGTGAAGTCTCAAGTTCAAGCCATGTCTTGGGAAAAATTTTGGTTTTTCATAATTAAAGCCTTGGCCTAGATCGGTAGGCTTTTAAGTTGTTATTTGGTATTATTACATCAGAATGGGCCTGCTGGTCTGGTGGTAAAGTGGGGTGTTGGTGTGTTAGAGGTCTTGTGTTCGAGTCTCTGCGTAATCAAGGGATTCTTTTTGCGGCGAACATCGGACAATAGTTTGAAGGGAACGGGATTCTGAGTGGTTGAGTGTAGTGGGGATATGGGGGAGAAAAATAAGGGATTGAGGAGTTGTTAAAATATCCCAAATTGCAAATTTCGTCTTTCCCCTTCCACTCTCCCAATTTTCTGATGTTTTCCCTTCTGTTCTATTGTGTTCCCTGCCGATTTGCTCTCTTCTTACTTCCAAACCTTTGTTAAATCTCAGTTCTCTTCTTTGTTTTCGTTTCTCTCAATCCACCCTCTCTTTTAATCCTGTTGCTCTTCCGGAGCTGCACATTTTCTTCGGTAATAGTAAGTGATTTAGCATTCTGTTAATTCGATTTTTAAGGTATTTATTGGAGTTTTGTGAAAACTACTTTGGCAGCCGTGAATCAGAAAGAAAGGGATTCTCCTCGCTCGTGACCGTAATCGGAGTTGTGGGGCTGTAGAGTAAGTGTTATTTTGTTTTGGGGTTCCATAGTTTCGTGTTTAACTGTGTATTGAAACAGCTTCTAAGCGTTATTTTGATGACTTTTTAGGCTCTGGAGTAATCGGGAATCGTATTAGCTTCAATCAAACCAGCTGTGTACCCGGAAACGTAGAAAACGAGTTTTCAGTGAAAGCTGAAAACCTTACTGTCGACGCCACACGGGCGTGTGGTTGTCCGTGTGGTAGGCCGTGTGCAAGACTGTAAGTTACCACACGGCCGTGTGATCGACAAGCCAGGCCGTGCGCAAGTGACACGGCCGTGTGATAGCCGAGTTAGGCCGTGTGCGATACACGGGCTCGATCAATTGGGCTGTGTAGGCCACACGAGCGTGTGGGCCCACACTGGCGTGTGGGATTCTGGGCCAGGCCATGTGATCCACACGGCCAAGGCCAATTTGGGCTGTGTGGGCCCACACGGGCAGGCCACATAGGCGTGTGAGCCCATTTTTATGAAATATTCTGAAAGGTTGCACGGGTCGCCCAAGTCGACTGTGAACCTAATGAAGGGTTGGTAAGCAATACTTAGACTCCTAAATGAATGATCTGTCTGTCTGATTTCTGTACTAAGCATGTATACTGATCTGAATATATGAGTTTTAATTGCATAACAGCATGTCATTCTTGTATGTTGCATTGCATCGAGGTGGGTTGATTATGATTGGAGGAAGTATCCAAAGGCTCTTAAGCTCATTATCCGCACCACCGCAAATTTCTGATTATGTGCCGCATTCGGTACAACATGGTGTGTAGGGCTGGGTGGGTTAATTTTATCCCCACATGGTATGTAGGGTTAGACGGAGTTGGTGTGTAGAGGCTGGTGGGTAGAACTCTGTTTTCTGCATATTCTGTCTGAAATGGGCTAAGGCCCTATAATATGTCTGAATTTGTATCTGAGTGGGCTAAGGTCCACACCGTTTCTGTAATGGGCTTAGACCCGAACTGTGGAAGTATGTTTGTTATCTGATATTAATGTGTGTATGTTTTCTGTGGGGAGTACACACTGAGTTTGCGAAAACTCACCCTTTTCTGTTTAATCTGTTAAGGTAATCCCCAGCAGTAGACGGATCGGTGCGCGGAGGACTCGGCGATGACCACGGTTCTGGACATTTTATTATGGTTTTATTTTTAATTATGGTTTGATTATATATGGGTAATTTTTATGTAATAAAGCCTTTACAGATTTTTGTTTTAAATATGGGATTTGTTGCGATTATGGTATTACGACTAGAAGTAGGAAAACTCGAGTTTTCAAAATAAACAAATGTTTTATCAAATATACACGAACTCGCAAATTATTTTAAAAGCTTCCGCAACGTATAATGTTTTGAAAATGGTTAATGAAGGAATAAACGACGCGTTTTTTTACGGTAACCTAAGATATCAAAAATGGCATTATTGTAATTACGTTTTCTAAAGCACTATCATGTGACATCGCCAGATTCGGCCATAACGTCTAGGCCGGGTTTGGGGTGTTACAGACGAACTCCAGCAACAGCTTCAGAATATGATGAAGATGTTTTAGCAGTCGCAGAATCCACCATCTTAGACGTTTGTTTTCTTATTGTAAGAATATTTTAACATTATAACTTTTAACATTATTGTAAGAATATTTTATTATTTCATTTATTAATTTAGATTATATATCTTTCGTTGGATTTGAAGTATTATTTAGATTTGTTGTTTTTCGTTGGATTTGTATTTGTTGTTTTTGGTTGGATTTGTATTTGCTGTTTTTGGTTGTTACAGGAAGGGTTGTATATGAATGAAAATGGGATGTTAGAAATCTGCTAAAATTAGTGGCGTTTTTTTCACAAACGCCGCTACAGAACAAGACTTTTAGCGGCGCTTTTGCCAAAAACGCCACTAAAGGTCACGTTTTATTGCGGCGTTTGTGGGAAAAGCGCCGCTAAAGATCATGTTCTATAGTTTTTTGGGGGAAAAGCGTCGTTAAATGTCACGTTCTATAGCAACGTTTGTGGGAAAACGCCGCTAAATGTCACGTTCTATAGCGGCGTTTATGTAAAAAACGCCGCTAAAGGTCATGTTCTATAGCAGAGTTTTTTAAAATAAACGCCGCAAAATTTAGCGGCGTTTTCTATAGCGGCGTTTTTTGCGGTGCTAATAAAAACGGCCCAAATAGTTATAAGCGCCAGTATAGGCCCAAAAAAACGCCGCTAAAAACATGTTTTGCTGTAGTGATTAATTTAAACGTTAAACTTATCTATTTATTTTTTAACTAAACTTTTAATAAACATATATCTCACTTTATAAATAAATATCATATATAACATTTGAATAAATAATTTATGATTTAACAATTTTACTGTTTCATTGACCCTCGATACGGTGTGATCCGGAGAAGACATTCTGATATCTGCATAATTTTTAAAAAAATTAACCACCACTTGATAAATTAAATATAATTAAATATTACATTACAATAACTACTTTTAATATAATATATGCACATCAAAATATATAATTTACATACCTTAATCGTATTAACTTCGAATTTCAAATAACATCAACTAAAACAAACACAACAAATTTAAATTAGGACTAATTAAAAAAAAATTAATCTGCCTCTCCTCTTTTATTCTATTTCTATTTAGTTCTAAAATATAGGGACCAAACCAAAGGTCCACCCCTTTTATAATAAGGACTCGTGGGAGGCAACCTCATGTATGTTTTTTTTTAAAAAAACATTAAAAGCCAGTTAAAATAACTCCAGACTTATCACATCACTAACGTCGCTAATATCGCTAACGCGACTGACTTGATGTGACCAGTCAGTCAACTTTCTTCACACTTATTTTTGGATCTTTTCTTTTTTATTTTATAAAAAATACCCCAATATTTTTTATTTTATGCGTAAATACCCTTTTTCATTCTTTTTTCAGCCATCTCTCTCTCACTTTCTTTCTTTTTTCTTTCTCATTTTTTTCCCAAACCTTTTTTTTTTCTTTATCTTTTTTAGTTTCGCCCCTTATATTTTTATTATTTTAGTTACGCCCTTTATCAAACAATTAATTCACATTGCATAAATAATTTAATTGAAAATTATTTTACATTGCCAACATTTCAAATAACTATTACTTTACATAATTCAGAAATTATATTTTATAAAATATAATTTTACATTAGCAACATTCTAAAATAATTTCACATAACTTACTTTAGTACGTGATTTACAATTTCCTATATTTAAAAAAAATGCTAAAATTTGAAACATAAAAAATACAACGGAATATAAACGACCAATTTTAACGGCAACACAAGCAACTTTCTTAATACTAATAAAATATAACTAAACGATGATTTCGATTTTGTTTAAGATCGACAACATTGTCTCTTACAAATTAAAAATTACTAATTTTAACCGCAACACGACCAAGTCGACCAAGCAAGTTTTTTGGTACTAATATTTTGCAGCTCGAACGCTACTAATATTGATAATCTCACCCGTGTGGTTCGATTTGGGATTCCAATAGACCTTCAAACATCCCATTAGCCAAGAGAATCCCAAATAATCCACCCGTTTGTGGCATAACCAATTTGAACCCGTTATCGTCCTACCACTGCCAACCGAAAGACTTACCTAACCAATTTGAACTCGTTACCGAATAAATCACTGGCAACCAAGAACCCTATTTTTACTTGAAATTGTCACTGCATATGAAATTAAGGAATCAAATCTATACTCCCAAAAAGGACCATAAAATTTTCTAGTGCCAGGGCCCCACTGAATTATTGTTAAATAACACATACATTCAAATTATAAAATTTTCTAAATAAACAGAAACACAAAAACATAAAATTTAATCCTGATCTCCTCTTCACCTCAGACTTAAGTGTCATTGAAGTTATATATAACCATTTGGTGATGCCAAAGAGAATAACACCACCAAAATAAAATAAAAAAATCATTTTACTATTAAAAAACAATTTAAAAAAAAACTCAAAAAAAGGAAGTTTATCCCAACCTAAAACAACTTTTTCCACCACAATCCATATTTGCACCAAAAAAGAAAAAGAAAATGGGCGATATTCATGCCGACCGAGAAGCTAGCTGGACAAACAGTGAAGAATCCTTCTACTCGAGTAAACATCAAGAACTTAGAGGGGTGGACCAGGTACCACCACCCCTTTATGAGTTAAGGAACAGAGAGGCCCCATCATTAACTTCCATGAAGAAGATTTCATAGCTCAAAGGATCTAATAGTCAATGTCTTAGAGAATAAAGGGGAGAAAAAAACATTTACGCCTTCCATTTTGATGACCCTATAGACCAGTCCTATATTCTCAGAGAGAACCTTTGGTCTTCAGAGGGGGCTTTTTTTGTATTTGCCAATGGCGTCCTAATATGGTTCTCCGAAACCTTTATTTACTAGAGGCACCCGTTTGGTTATAGATAAGGGGATTACCACTGGAAATGTTGAACCCTATTACTGCAGTAACTATAGCAAGATTAGCTGGGGAAGCAATGGAGGTTGACTGGCATGCAAAGTTTCCAATGAATATTCGGTTCCTAAGGGTAAGAATATGCATTGACCCATGGAGACCACTACTAGCAGGGTGCTTCGTAAGAGTCGGAGAAAGTAGAAGAATCTGGATCCAGTTTAGATATGAGCGTGTTTTCAAGATATGCAAAACTGTGGGAGAATAAGGCATACCTACCCTAGCTGTGGAGTTGATAACCTGGATATCGAAAGAGAACTTAATAGCCAATTGGACAACATTAGACACAGATTTGGCTACGATATAGGAATGGATGTTCAGGAGGCGCACTTTATTAATGAAATGTGTGCGTTCCTTCACAGGTCAGATCGACGAGCCACGCGGGTTTACTACCAGGACCCAGGGTTTGAATGGATGGCCAATCAAAATTAGTGCATGGAAATCCCAGAACAGGTAGACCTTATTTTTTGGGAATATGTTGTCGGTCATTCTGAAAATGATAATATGCAGGATGTAAACCATCTGGAATCTGAGGATGATAGTCCATATGATCTGATCTTGGGCCCACTTGGAGGAGACTTTGGAGACCAACCAAGTCCAACGAGTGTACTGCCAGAAGTTGGAAATGAAACAGCATGTGATGTGCCCATATTCATGCCCATGCATACCGATTAACCCTAATATTCCCGAGAATGATAACAAGTCCCACTAGAGAGATGTATCTCACTAATGGCACATTGTTTGAAGATAGCACTTATGAACATGGCGAATCAAGTAGAATGGGAGGAAACTATGAGACCTTACAAGCGTGGCAACCACATGAGATGATGAACCATGAAGCACAAGCTGAAGAGGTTACCTTCAACCTAGATATCACAGAAACAGAGAACGAGTGGGATTTCAACACATGATTTGAAAATCTAGATGTGAATGTGGGCCATTATCGAGACACTAAACTGAGTTAAAAAAATTCCATCAGGTAATGAAACAATACCAGACTAAACTGATAAAATAACTTTGACAAACTCTCCCACCAACTCAAGCAGGAAAAGAGGTAGTCAGAATGAGAAACGATAGGATTCTGCAAAGAAGAGTAAAACAATCGCATCTGATAGCAGAAATACTTCTGAAACCAGCAACCTAAGGAGATTTCTCGATAATCTGAAAGTTGCGGGCAAACCAAAGAAGTTCAAGAGACTGATATTTGGAGGTGAAGAGAAGAAAGCAACAAATAAATAACCAATGGAGGACCCAATGAACAGTCCAAGGAAGAGGAGAAGAAAGGACAATGAGGAAAAAGACATCATGATACAGTCGATGGTGAGACGTCTGCGAATAGAGGAAGCGGTTGCAATGGAGAAAGGAGAAGAGAATGACCAAGAAGATGAAGATAATCAAAGGTTCCAGGAGGTTGTCCCAAAACAGCCTCCTGGTGAGAAATGATCGGTTTAAGTTAGAACGCTAGAGGTGTGGGTCGACCTCTAGCACTCCACAACCTTTTGCAACAGATCCTAAAACATAAACCCCACCTTTGTTTTGTGATGGAAACAAAAAAACCATTTAGTTTTATGGAGAATTTGGCTAAAAAATGGGGTTATAAAAATTGTGTACGAACTTTGGTTGTAGGAAAGAAAGGGGGTATTTGTGTTTTGTGGGAGGAATGTTTGAATGTAAACCCCAGCTTTATTAATGAAAACCTATGTCATTTCTTTTTGTATGATGATGAGGGTAAACACTTTTGGCTAACATGTTTCTATGGGAACCCAGTACTGTCAAAGAGACAAGAAAGTATGGGACCAAATTAAAAAATTCTCATTGCAAGTGGGTGATTGAAAATGGCTCCTTTTTGGGGACTTTAACCAAGTTCTACATGAAGGGGAGAAACTGTCATTTTCATCCACAAAGATTCAAGACCATGAAAAATTGAGAGATTGTCTCAACTTTTGCAGTTTATTCGAAATCTCAAGCACTACAATGACTCACTTGGACGATAATAGAACAGGTGAGGAAGCCATTTGGGAGCGACTAGACAAAACCTGAGGCTCACCCTTTAGTGCAGGTGCTCAATCTCCCTATAATTGAATCGGATCGTGGGATGATGATTATCAATACAAACGTTTTACTTCGACGACCATATCGGTTCGAAGCTATGTGGCTTGAAGATCCAAACTATAAGAGAATCATCCAACAAGCATGGAGCAACGAGATTCAAGGTAATCCTGCTTTTGTACTTACGGAAAAACTAAAGGTTACAAGAGATGTTCTAAAAAACTAGAATGAAACTATTAGAATTTCGATGTTAAGAAAGAAAGAATTGCAGAGAAGAAACGAGAAATTTAGCAACAAAATTATCTCCTAAGGTTATTATTATTTTTCACACACCTTAATTGAACAATGTAACAAGCGTATTTATAACAAGAGAAATTCCTAAATATAGAAAGAAATAACAAAGATATTTATACTAATAAATGCTAAATATATTATACTAATAAAAACTAAATCTTCTAGAAAGTAAATATATTTTATTTAACTTTTCTTACAAGTAAACTTAACTTGCAAGTAAGCTCTTCAAATCCTATTCATATTTTTAGTTTGCCAGAATATTGCGAACCTTATTCGCCAAAATTAATGAGCTCGCCACTTTCTATGAGCTCGCCAATCTTGATGGGTTCGCGAAGCGTGTTTGATGCATGAATGGTCATCTCGCAACACTCATTATTGGCCTTCATGCTGCAAACACTAATTTTATTCCCCAACTCTTCAAACCTCGACTTTCCAAGTAATTTGGTCAGGATGTTTGCAAGTTGATCCTCAGTACTGCAATGAGCCAGAGTCACTTCTTTGCTTTGTTCGACTTTTCTTACAAAGTAATACTTAATCTTAAAATGCTTTGTCTTTCCATGAAAGACTAGGTTCTTCGCAATTGCTATGGCAGACTGGTTGTCGCAAAAAAATTGAGTTGCTTCAACCTGCACATGATTCAAATCAAACAATTTTTTTCTCAACCAAATTGCTTAATCAATTGTTGTTGCTGTTGCAGCTATATACTCAACCTCAGTTGTGGATTGAGAAACTGTTGATTGCTTCTTTGAACTCCAAGAGAGTACCCCATATCCTAGTAAGAAGAAATATCATGATGTACTTCGCATACCATCCACTGATCCAGCCCAGTCATTGTCAGTGTACCCAATAAATTTTAAGGAGTTCTTCATTGCGGTGTTCGCCATTGCGAATCAAACATCAAAATCAATTGTTCATTTGATGTGTCTCAGCACCCTCTTCACTGCTTTGAAATGAAAAGTATCACAGCAGTGCATAAATCTTGACAACAAGCCTACTGCGTACATAATATATGGTTGTGTTGTTGTTAGGTACAACAAACAACCCACAAGGCTTTGATAGTTCTTCTCATCAACTTTCTAAAATTTTTCACTACTATAGAGTTTTTCTCCAAGTGCAATAAGTGTGCTGATTGGCTTACACTTCACCATCCAGAACCTCTTCAAAATCTTCAATGCGAAGCCCTGTTGACTTATGAAAATTCCTTCTTGAACTTGTCGAACTTCCATCCCAAGAAAATATCTCATTTCCCCAATATCTGATATTTCGAACATGTTCTCCATTTGTTGTTTAAACTCTTTTACTAAGACTTCGCTGCTTCCAATCACAAGTAGATCATCTACATATAGCGAAACAATTAACGAAGTGAGTTCACCAGTTTCTTCACATATAGGGTAGGCTCGTTAAGACTCTTTTCAAATCCCAAGCTCACAAAGTGCTCATCTATCCTCACGTACCAAGCTCGCGGAGCCTGTTTCAAACCGTATAGGGTTCTCTTAAGCCTATATACCTTCTCCTCTTCTCCTTTAACTACGAACCCAAGAGGTTGCTCTACATAGATTTCTTCCTGAAAATAGCCATTCAGAAAAGCTGATTTAACATCCAGTTGATGAATTTTCCAACCCATCTGTGCTGCTAAGGCCAATAATAATCTGATCGTGTCTAGTCTTGCTACTGGTGCAAAAGTCTCCCAATAATCAATGCCATACTGTTGACTGAAACCTTTCACAACCAACCTCACCTTCAGCTTTTTAAGCGAACCATCAGCATTTAATTTGGTTTTAAACACCCACTTGACACCAATGACCTTTTTGTACAATGGTTTGTTAATTAGCTCCCAAGTTTGGTTCTTATGAATCATGCTTATTTCCTCTTGCTTGTCTTCTTTCCAACCTTCAATAGTTTCAGTCTCTTCAAAGCTTGTAGGTTCAAGTAGTGCTACGTCAGCTCTCTGATAGATCTCATCAATGGATCGCGTGCCCTTTGCTAGAGTGTCATCAAAGTCTACTTCAGCTAACTCATCGCCAGACTAAAACCTCAGCTCGCCATCATCATAATGGTTTTGTGAACCCAATTCACCCAACCTTTGCTCAGCTTCAGTTGCATTATAATTCCATGTTTTACTTTCATCGAACACAACATCCCTGCTCACCAAAATTTTCTTGGAGGAAGGATCATAAATTCTATAACCCTTCCTATCGTTGTTATACCTAAGGAAGATACCTGGTTGCGACCTCCTTTCTAACTTGCTTATTTTCACATGTGGAACATTAAAAAAAGAGACACGGCCAAAAACTTTTAAGTGAGAAACATAGGGTTTGTTTCCAAACCATGCTTCGAATGAAGTCATCTCTTTTACTGCCTTAGATGGTAGCCTGTTCAGCAAATAGACTGATGTGTTCACTGCCTCAGCCCAAAACTTATTTGGCAACCTGCTTTCAAACAATAAGCACATCGCCATGTCCATTATTGTCCTATTCTTTCTTTCGCACACTTCATCCTGCTGTAGAGTGTAAATATTGGTGAGCTGGTGATGGATACCAGCTTCTTCATAGTAGTTTTGGAATCTCTCAAAAGTGTAATTGGTTCCATTGTCAGACTTGATCTTCTTCACCTTCCTGTCAGTCTGGTTTTCAACGTGTACTTTAAGTTTCCAAAATACCTCTACAACATCAGTTTTTTGTTTCAAAAAATACACCCAGCAATACTTGGTGTAGTCATCAATGAATAAAACAAAGTATCTACACCCATTTAATGAGGGTTTTATCATGGGTTCACACACGTCAGAGTGCACCAGATTTAACCAGATTAGAATTGACATATGAGTAAGAAGAGCCCGGATCTATTAAAGTATAAACAGGTGTGGAGAATAGAAGAAAAATACCTACTACAACATTGGTAGCATCCCTTTCATCACGGGTTCGCACCATATAAGCACGTACGGACGCTCTGGTCTCAGACTGATGAGCGACTATATCATCCTTCTTTCTCGATCTTCCCCTCGAAACCAATCCTCCTCTACTAGTCCCTCGGCCCCTCACCGCCGAAGCGGCTCTCAGAGAATTATCGGGTGAATCATTTTCGTGCTTCGGACATTCTCCAGCAAAATGCTCTAATGACCCACAGCGAAAGCAACCTTTCATTAATTTCTAGCATTTTCACTAGTGCTTCTTTAAACAATGTTCGCAATTCTACGTCTCTGAAACTCTATTTGGTCCCTTTACACTATCCACTGCTACCGTAGGTTGACGGTCTTGCACTTTAATCGGCATGCTCGACTTTGCAGTTGATTTTCTAATTTCCCGTGAGTCTCTACTTCTTTTTGATGTAGAGGAATGATTGAAGTTCCCGAATCGTTTACTTGTAGCACGAGGGGGTTCAACCTTTTTGATAATCCCAGAGATTGTTCGACCATTTTTGCCCGTTCTGATAAATCCGCAAACTCTTTAATTCTCAATGCTACTAATTGGGTCCGAATTTCATTGCGCATACCCCGAAGGTAACATTTGCAATTTTCCTCCTCCGTAGGAATCAATTCATTCCCATACTTGCTAAGTCGCGAGTATTCCCTTTCATAGTCTACTATCGACATATCTTCTTGTTTTAACATGAAAAATTCTTGTTTCCTATCTTCAAGATAAAGCTCACCAATGTATTTCTTCTGGAATTTAGTTTGGAAAAATTCCCAATCAGCTACTTCTGTAGCCACATGCCTCGTAACTATGTTCCACCATGCATAGGCTTCTCCATGTAATAGTGAAATTGAATAGATAACGCTCTCTCAGAGAGTGCATTCTAACTGTTGTAAGATTCGAGTCGTTGACTCTAACCAAAATTATGTCGTTGAGGGATCAACTCCCTTTGTTCCAGCAAACTCGGTAGCACCGTACCTCTTTAGTTCTTTAATAGGAGCTCGCCTAGTCACAGATGTGGTCGTCGAGCGTGGAGCGACTCCCATTACCCTCTGAAGAGCATCCGCTAGCACCCTCAATACGTCATTATCATATTGCCCCTCAATTGGGCCACTAGTAGCATTAGGTCATCGTACCCCGTCAATGCGCACACTCGGGGTTACCGACTCAAATTCATCAAATTCCCCGGTGGATTCATCACCAATATGTACTTCTTGATCGACTACGTTATTAGCATCATCTGACATCTTTAAATTATAAATGAAAACATGATAATCAGCATCCAGTCCCGACTCAAACTCGACTCGACTTAGACTCACTTCCAACTTGGTTTAGTCCGGGAATTGGTTAAACCTGTAAGTTTCGATACCACTAAATGTAACACCCTAAGTCCGTATCCGTCGTCAAAACAGGGTTACGGAGCATTACCGAACTTACAAATCAGTCAATCAAACATTTCATAAACATTCCTCATTCAATTAAAATTTGCATTAATAAACATTCATATGGTCTCAATTACAAGCCCTCAAGACTCAAAATGATCATTAAAATTAGTTCGGGTTTAAACTGGATACTCAAGAAATTTTTTGAAAAATATGTAATTTTTTTAATGAACCAGAGGACACACGCCCGTGTGGCCAGGCCGTGTGAGCGACACGCTGTGTCCCAGGCCGTGTGGACATTCGATGTGAGGCACACGGTCGTGCCCCAGCCCGTGTCCATACCCGTGTAACTCACTGACTTGGGTCACACGGCCAACCACACGCCCGTGTGCTAGGCCGTGTGAACAATGTAAAATTCACAATTTAGGTGCAGGGGTCACACGCCCTTGTGCTAGATCGTGTGTCACACACGGCTGAGACACAGGCCCGTGTCACTGCCCATGTGAAAATACTTGAGCATTCTGTTTCTACATTCTAAGGATACAGGGGACACACGGCCAAACCACACGCCCGTGTGCATGACCGTGTGTCACACATGGCTGAGACACACGCCCGTGCCTCTGCCCATGTGGACAAAAATAGGCTATTTTCCAAGCCTTATTTCTCACCCAATTAGATACCAACCCAAAAGTAGACTTAAAACATGTATTATCATCAAATACAACATTAAATTTGCTAAATGCATATTCTTTATTTATCATTCATATTCAACTCATTTAAGCAAACATCATTTTTAACATAGTATAAAATGACAACAAGTATTTGCAATTAAAAACACTTACAAAAAGGAAAAACCTAGGACTTTAGTGTTCATTAAACAAAAGGACACTATCATTAAATTTGCATCCTAGGTACATGCCAAAACACAAAAAAAAAAAACATCACCAACTTTGAGTACGGAATTCTCACTGGATGCCGAGTCCAATTCTACTATATATCTAACCTGCAACATGTAAATCAAATTATCATTAATAGGTTTCATTTATTAGCTAAACACAATTCCAACCTCTTTTAATATGAAATTTTAAATTAGCCAAATAAGATTTCAATTCTATCAATAATTCAGGTAACTTTATCATGAAATCAATTAACGATGTGGCACCCAGTGCTTACTTAGTGGTAAACTGCAAAAAGGGGTTGCGCCCAGCGCTAGCCGAATTAACCGACGATAATAAAGATGAGCCCAGCTCTAGTTGGATTAACCAACAATATTTGCACCCAGTGCTAGTCGGAGTTACCGACGATAATAATTATGAGCCCAGCTCTAGTTAGATAAACCAACTGTAATTGCGCCCAGCGCTAGTCGAACATATCGACGATTATACAATTGTTTACTTCAATGTTTTTCATCACTTATTTTCTTAACTATTATTCAACAACATAGATACATTTTATATCATAAACAAATTTAACATTTTTTAAATTTAAATAGTAATTAGAAGTAAAATCAAGTTCGATTCTACGAACTTACCTTAACAAAATAGTCGTATTAGTGAGGCCGATAGCTACTCCGTTACCTTCGTTTTTCCTCGGTTCACGTCTGATTGATTTGTTCCTTAACAAAAGTTCATAATTTCATTCAATCAATGTTATTCCACCAATTTAATAATTACATTTATACAATCACATTATTCTACTATTATTATAAAAATTGTCCCAACATTTAATCACTTGTTTAATTTGATCCCTAATATCGAACATAGAATTTAACTACATTCAATCATCCCCATTTACATTTAACTTAAAAGCATTTCAACCAAATATAACCCATCCAAATCAATCCACTATTTTTACCAAAAAATCTTAACTATTTAACTATGTCTCTTTAAGTTTACTACATTCAAATATCTAAAGACTATTACCAATAAAATCACTCACAAGATGACCAACTTAGTCTACAAAATTTATACTCAAATCTTCATATCAAAAACATTTAGTATTCAACAAAATAACCTCAAACCTTCACATTTCTCATCCATAGCAACTCTCAAAATCTCCATTCACTCTCAAAATTTCCACATGGGTAAACTCACTCATAACATTATACCCTCAAAAACATAACTTCATGCAAAAATAACCAAAACTTACTTACAATTTTACATAAATATTAAACCCCCATGGCTGAGCACATTTTTGCTTTTCTTCCTCAAATTTTCGGCAGCAAGATGAATTGAAAACTTTTACTCTACTCTTCTCCTTATTTTCACCTACTCTCTCTTTTATTTCTATTATTATTATATTCATTACTTTATTTTCTTTCCTTTTTTTATTATTTCTCTTACATATATATATATATATATTAGTTATCCTATTATAATTATTAGTGATATCATCCATAGGTCAAATACGTTTCATACACATCCACTAACTCTCTTTGACTAACATAAAAATTGGACTATTTACTCAATTAGTCCTTGTAGCTATTTCTTTCTCATAATTAATTTAGTCCCTATCAATTAAAATTACTAATTTACTATTCAATTAACTTCTAAAAAGAACTTCCGATCATTATTATATTAATACTTTTTTTAAAACCCGACACACTAAGGCGGGGTCCCGGGAGTATGTTTTTCAACAACCCCAACTTTTGGGTCCTCACACTATCGATCAATCAACCTCTAAAGGCTTTGCTTTTTTATGCAGAACGTGTTGCTGCGAACACCTGCTCCTCTTGAATGCGGTCTTTCTCAGGTGCCTGAGCGTGCACATTCTGTTGATGGGTTCGCCCTTTGTCCTTACATACCTTCTCTATATGGCCTAACTGCTTACATGATTTGCACTTAATATCAGGCTTGTACTAGAAATATTTATCAGGGTGAGAGTTTTTCTTACAATGTGAGCATGGTGAAGATTTTTTATTTCCACCATCTTATATCGACTTCTCCTTCCTCTTTGACCAACCTTTCTTTCCTTTATGTTTCTGGGGGTTCGTACCTTCAATACTCATGACTTGCAAAGCTTCTTCTGCTGCGTGCTCCTTATGCCTTAATGCTCTTCTTTGTTTTTGAGCATACAGTTCATTTATCAATTCTGAAAGAGAGATCACCGAAAGATCCCTTGAGTCTTCGAGTGAGGAAATCTTTGATTCATACCTCTCAAGAAGTGTTGTTATGACATTCTCAACGACCGTACTATCTGCGAATTCTACCCCAAGTAACCTGATGTTATTTACCACCGCCATAATCCTATTTGCGTATTGTTCCACAGATTCTACCTTCTTCATCTTCAAATTTTCAAAATCTCTTCTAAGATTAATGAGTTGTTGTTGTTTGGTCTTATTTTGAACCTTGAAACTTGTCCAAGGTCGTGTGAATACTAAGGCTAATTTTTCACATTAAAATACGAGTCAGTGAGTTACACAGGCCATAGATACGACCATGTGTGAGACACGACCTACCACACGGGCGTGTGTGAGATCGTGTGCCCCACACGGCCTCGCATACAGACATGAAAGAAGCGAATGAATATCACACACGGCCTAGACACACGGGCGTGTCCGAGGCTGTGTAAACACTAGGCTTTGTTTTTTTAAATACAACACGGGCGTATGACACAGCCGTGTGGCCCAACATGAGCCTAAACACGACCGTGTCCCCTTTTTAACCCAAACCCTAATTTTTTTTCTTTCATTTTGTCTTCTTATTCTTTCCCCTCACACCGCCGCTCGACCTAACCCTTCACCATCGCGATGCTGCCGACCATTGTTCATCATCCTAACCTTCCCACCGTCGTCCTAGCCCTTCCACTTTTCCCTTTCTATTCTCCCCCTTCCCTTCGACACAATCACCGCCCCTCACAGCCCCAACCCGACCCAGTCTCATCGCACCCCTAACCGAACAACTTCCCCCTCCTTCCCCGCGCCATCGACCCTTTCTCCCTTCCCCTATCACTACCGTCCACATGCACCCCTAACCCAACAAACCCCCACCTCTGACCCCACTTCTCCCTTCCTGCCCCGTGACCTATCCCCGTCACCGACCTTGCACTGTCACTGACCATCTTGCCATGTCCACCGCGTGCACCGCCACCCCTACCGTTTGCCTATTCCCTTACTTTTTTTTACTATTATTTTTATTATTTGTTTTTTTATTTCTCTTATTCTTCTTAGTTTTATTATCATTAATTTATTTTTATCTTTTACTGTTTTAATTACTATTATTATTTTTGTTATTTCATTATTTGTACTTTTAGTTTTCCATTTAGTTTACTTTATTTATTTTTCCCTTCATTATTTTTTTTATTACTTCTAAGTTAGTTCTAATCGTTGTAGCTTAAGTACATGGTTTTTGCATGGTTAGGTATTAGTACATATAATTTTAGGAATAGATTTTCTTTTTAGGCTGCTCAGATTTTGATGTTAGTCATGAGAGGATTGTTAGAGACATATTTTAGTGTGCACATTGATTTGCAGGCCCCTCTGTTTGCTTAATTGGTGCTACTTATTTTGTTACTTTTATGATATTGGACTATTTTATTTTTTCAAGCACACCATGACGAACACTAGAGGCAATTCTAAAGTCGTCGTCCTGCTTCGAAAAAGCAAAAGACTCTAGGCGCGACCTCCTATTTGAGCGCTTCTGTCAATGCACGCCATCCATGTCTACGATTTTTACAGGGTCCTTAAAAGGACCTCTATCAGCATCTCAAATAGCGGCCATTGGGATTAGGCCGATGTATTGATTGGCCGCCTTGTAGCAGATTCAGTTAGCAGATAAAGTGCGAGCCATCATTGCTACAGCTCCTTGGGACCAGTTCTTTTCCATCGTCGAGCCCACCTATTCAGAACTGGCCCTCGAGTTTTGTTCGACATTCCTCTTACAGTACGTGATGTCGACCCACGATGAGCCACGCACTATTACTTTACAACTTGGTGGTACAACGCATCATATGAGCATCTCGAAATTCAGAGCTACTTTAAAACTCTATATTGAGAAGTTCATGAGTGACGAGGGGTTTCTCACCTTATATCGGCACATCCACTACTCGCTATCTCTATGCTGGGCAGACCTTACGGCTAGTACGACAACCTATGACCCGAGTCAGTCGAAAGAGACTTTGTTCATCCAACATTGCACTATATTCATGCCATATTAGCCTACACATTAATCGGTCGAAGGGAGAGCACCGGGGTTGTCGATACATTCAACGTTTATTTTTTGTGGAGCATGGCCACGGGACGTACTTTCGATCTTGCCTACTTCATCGCCCTAACTTGCTGCCATCAGACAGAACGCAGTAGGAAGGGTCATATCTGCTTAGCCCTTACGTGACTCTCCTCGCACGACACTTCGACGCTCCAGAGTAGTCCTCCTCCTTCACACTAGTTGGGCAGATAACCCCGTAGGGGTTATCATGCATGAGTCATATGAGGATGATCGAGCGACTGAGTGGCGTGGATCCTCCTCGATACCGATTATCTCATTCTGACCCTCAGGATAAGTATGAGGACTTCACTGATGATGTCCATTTCCACCCGATGATCCACCTCATCATTTACCTCCGAGTCACCATACCACTACTACTAATGCTACCTTCGCAGACCTCTCCAAGCGGTTCACTCATTTCGAGCGGCACTGTTTTGAGTGGTTCGACAGTATTGATGCGACTTTGCACTCGATCTGACAGCACCTCCACATATCTTCTTCAGCGCCAACTCCTTACGATCTCGATGCCTCTGACGATGAAGATCACTAATATTATTTCTTTTCTTTTTTGTTTTCTTTTTATTTTTGTTTTTGTTTTTAGTTGTTTTATTTTTATTTTCTTAGACTTCTTTTGTTTATTATATTTTAAACTATGCTTTTTTTTATGGTTGTTTCTAATTGAGTTTGTAACCTCTTAATCTTCATCATTATTTGTGTTTATTTTCTTATTAGTTTGCTCGGAACCATGCACTATATTTAAATTTATCTACAATTTTGGTTTTCACTATTTTGGCGATTTCATCCATATTCAGGGTAGTTTCAGTTTCCTCCCTCTCTTATGATATTCTGCTTATTCTGTGTTCATATCTATTTGTACATTGAGGACAATGTACATCTTAAGTGTGGGGAGGTTATTCATATAATTATTAGAAAATCCCAAAATTATTTTTTGTGTTTAAGTAATTCTCGCATACTTCCATTAGAGTGAATTTTTATCAATTTGGGATTTTTATTGATGTTGTTGTGGATTAATTTGTAGATATTGGTGCATTGGTTGATTTAAACTTTAAGACATGATAGAGTCAAGCATGATTATTTATTTTTTAGAATTAAAAATTTTAGGTTGTTTCCCTGAATTGAGGTATTATCTTGAAGTTTTATTTGCAAATTTGACATTAAACCATAATTTTTGTGAGATTTTGAGCCTATTTAGAGCATACATTTTTCATGCTCATTTTATTATTACTTATGAGTGTATCAACTTGATTTGTTATTTTAGAATTTGCTTCGATTATGCATGTCGAGACCACATCATTGATTTGATATACTGAGATGATAGAGGCACCTAGGTTTTAACCCACTTATCCTGTAAAAAGCCTGCCTATTGAATTAACCCTTAGTAAACCCCATTAAGCCTAAGACATATTTTCTTGATTAACCCGTGAATGTTAACCCATAACCCAATTTTTCATTGTGACTCTTTCCTATTTTATTGACTCATTTTTGTCGAGATTTGATTTGGTTAGTTGCCTAACTATGCTCTTTTGTTTGAATTGCTGAATTAATTCTTATTGTTCTAGTTAAAAAAATCGAAAAAATATTGACTATTTTTTTCTTGATTGAGCTTGAATAGCTAATTTCATATTTTATTGAGAAGCTCATTTTTTTTCTTGAATAAGTAGTGATTGATGTGCTTTCTTTTAATTCAGCATTTGTTTATTTTTTCTAGTTTGGTAATATATCAACTCGATCTCAATTATAACCAACTTTTTTGGCCTTTTTCCACACCCTTAACCTAAGCCCCATTACAACATCTTAAAGACCTTTTGAATAGTGTATCATATCATTTTATAGTGGTGAATATTTGATTTTCAAGCAAGCTTATGGTAATGACATTTCTTGTTCGACTGTTGAGTGCATATTTCTTGAACCTTAAACACTTTGAGTGCTTTGAGGGAATCTTTTGTGAGGATGTCAATTCTTGTTGATTATGAATTAAAGGTAATTACTTAAATAAGGGGAGACACCTATGTTTTTGTACTTTAAAATTTTTCGACTTGGATTGTTTGAATCTTTAGTGCACTTTTAGTTGAATTATCAATGCATGATTATTGGCGAATTATTTTGAGACATTATTGATGAGGATTACAAGTTGATAAATATTAACTTTAATGTGAGTTGAGGATTTTGCTTGAGGACAATCATACGTTTAAGTGTGGGGATATTGCCATACGGTCGTGTCGCCAGGCCGTGTAGATCACCTTAAACCGTGTAACAATCGAAATTGAAAAATTTAAGTCACAGGACTTACATTGTAACATCCCGGTTTAGGGCCTAGTCGGAATAGTGGTTTGAGACCACAAATTCAAGGGTTATGAATGAGTTTTTGAGGTTTATATTATGTATGCATGTTAGTGTGAAAGTTTCATGAAGCAATTTTGTGGAATTGTGGTCGAATTGTCCAAAAGGACTAAATTGCAAAAGTTGCAAAATGTGTGTTTCTAGAAGCTATTTGTGTGAAATAGCTTTAGATTATTAATTAGAGGTCCTTAAATAGCAATTTACCCAAATTCTAATTTTTGGACAAAAATGGGCATGGATGAGTCAAAATTTGAAGTTTATCAAAAAGGGCATTTTGGTCATTTATCAAATAAGTGATTAAAATAGGTGAAAAGATGACAAATTCATTCATCTTCTTCCCCTTTAGCTGCCGAAAATTTAAGAAGCCATTGTTAGGGCTCTTTCAACTTTTCAAGCTTGCTAGTAAGTGCTCCTAAGCCCGGTTTTGATATTCTTCGTATTTTTGAAGTCCTAGTAGCATGAGTAAGCTATTTTTAGCTATTTGGTGAGCTATGATGGATGTTCAAAAATGTGGTCATGTATGACATGCATGTATTTTGATGTTTTATGGAAGATTATGAAAGCTTGATGTAGTAGAAACATTTTTTGTTAAGAGATTTTCCATGAAAATGCATGTAGGGACTTAATTGTGAAAATCTTAAGTTTGGTCATACATGTGTGATGTAGTGAGAATTGATGAATGCTTTAGTTGAGTAAGTGATTCGGCTAAGCATGAGAGACTAGAAAGTTGAATAAAAATCACTTTACGAGCCTTGGGGCTAAAGTGTAAAAATGAGAAAGTTTAGGGGCAAAATAGTAATTTTGCTAAAGTATGAAATGTGGGTCAATTTAGTCATGTGTGTATTGAATAAGATGATTTATTCATTATAGATCAAGAAAGACGAAGCACGGATCGTAACCGAGGCAAAAGCAAGGTGGTGGACTAAATTGCATATTTCTTTACTTTTGAGTATCGAGGTAAGTCTATGCATAAATAATGCATTCATACTTACAATTTGTTAATGCTAGCTACTGAGTAGCATATTTGAGAATCTATGTGGAATGAATGTAAGATCGAGAATATTTGAGAACCTATGTGGAATGAATGTATGATCGAGTATGATTGAGAACCTATGTGGAATGAATGTATGATCGAGAGTGATTGAGAACCTATGTGGTTTAAGTAGACTTGTGCATGTGTTGTGATAATGTTAGGTGGTGGGCTAAGTGCGATACCATCCTAATGCATATTGACGATGAGCTATCTATGTGCGATGCTATCGTGAGGTATATCGTCTAGTGGGCTATGTGCTGAACTACTATGAATACCTTTGGGGTAGGCTAAGTGCGATACCACCTTATTAATTAATCGTGGTGTGCTAAGTGCGAAACCACTGAGATATTGGCTGTGTGGATTAACTGTGTGTACTAGCTGTGTGTGTAATAGCTGTGTGGATTAGTTATGTAAGCTAGTTATGTGGATAAACTGTGTGGAAGTATTACGAGAAATAATAATGTGTTGTACATTGTGTAAATGTGACATAGAATGCAGGGGTGCATTTTGATGGTTATGAGTATATGACTCATGATGTGTTGGAAATGTGGTAAGGGTCAGAAAGAGTAAGCATAGTTGTTCATTACTTTTGGTAGTATAATGCTAATTGTTGTTTAGCTTATACTATGATGCTTATTTGTTTATGTGTAAACTTACTAAGCTCAAATCTTACTCCCTTTCTTTTCCCTTGTCTTATAGATTGAAAGCGTTGAATCGAGATACGATGATCATCAGAAGATAGCCCACATATCAGCACACTTTGGTACATGAAACTTAATGTTTTGTATATGGCATGTATATGGGCTAGATAAGTTAGTGAATTTTGTTGTAAATGGCTAAGATGTGTTGGCCTTTAGATGATAGCTCATTTTGTATAATGCCATAGTTGTTGGCTAACATATTATATGAAAAGTTATAGTTGTCTATGTGAGAGTGCAATTCAATTTAAGTTGATTATGATTGTGTTGGATGAGTATTATGTTGTGTATGTTAGAAGGGTGAAAAGAACTTGACACTTAGTCTTGTTCTTGACCATGTGGACAGACACGTGTGACACACGGTCGGCCCACGGGCGTATGCTGTGGCCGTGCGTCCCCTGCATGTTAACATTTTAAGTCAGGATAGTCCACGGGCTAGCCACACGGGCGTGTGACTAGGCTTTGAGGCCGTGTGTGTGAAGTCAGGATTCACCACGGTTGGGAAGCACGGGCGTGCCTTGGCCGTGTGAAAATTGGCAGAATACTGAGTTTTTAGGCACGGTTTGGGTACATGGGCATGTATGTCTATGCACGGGCGTGTCTAATCTTGCACGGGCGTGTGAGACCTGCATAAAAGAAAAAAAATTTAAGAATCGTAAAAGTTCCGGATTGTTCTCAAGAACCCTCGTGTGTATGAGTGAGGCCTCGTAAGTCGAGAATGAGATTATAGAGAGTAATTGCGTTGAGCCTAAGTGGCGATCAAGTGGTTTGAGTATGGTAACGCCTTGGGCCCGGTTCTCGGCGTAGAACCCGGGTAAGGGGTGTTACACACATGGCCAAGGACACGCCCTGTAACTCGCTGTAGAATACTCCTTTGTGCACACAGCCTAAGACACGCCCGTGTGTCTAGGGCATGTTGCCAGGCTGTGTGGCCAGGCCGTGTGACTCACTGTTGAATACCTATCGTGCACATGGCCTGGGACATGCCCGTGTGTCCAGGCCGTGTGGTGCAAAACCATTTTTTTAAATTAAAAATTAAATTTAATTAATTTCAAATTAACATGCATAAAATTAAAGGGATTTGTAAAATTTAAACACTCGGGTTGCCTCTCGGGAAGCGCTTATTTAGAGTCTAAGCTTGACTTTACCTCGTATGTGTATGGTTACAGTGGTTCTCAAAGCCGAAGCACCTCTATCTCGCTATCCATTTTAATACCAAGATAAGGTTTGAGTCGAGTATTGTTTACCTTAAATGTGTCGAACTCAAAATGTGTTACCTCAACTGTACTGTAAGGGAAGACGTTTAGCACGTAAATGGGTTTGATCCACTTGACTCAAGCTCCGAAGGGAAAAGTCGTGGATCCGATTTGTCTAGTAGTACTTTGTCCCCAACCTTAAATTGGTTCGTTTTCATCACTTGCACATCATGGCGTCGCTTTGTCTCTGCATCGTGTTTTCCAGTTTCTCTTTAATATGCACTCGCCATTCATCTAGTTCATCGAGTTGTACCATTCGCTCTTCATGTGTTGTTCAGTTTCTGTCACCTTGACTGAAACATGGATCCATCATGTTTTCACGAGGGATTTCCTACAAAGAACGTTGAGCCACATGGTTACTAACACTAACAGAACTTTTAATATCATCTCGTCCCTAAATACTCTCACAGAATCACGTGCTTGGAGAATAATATTCTCGTCACCTACACAAAGCACAAGCTCACTCGTACCATCATCGATAATAGTCCTAGCAATAGTTAAAAAGGGTCGACTTAAGATCAAAGGTAACTCACTATCCTCATCCATGTCCAACACAACAAAGTGAACAGGGAATATAAATTTATTGATTTTCACAAGCACATCCTCAATAACACCCCTAGGATATCTGATAGTTCTATCCGCCAATTGAATACTCATCCTAGTGTGTTTGGGTTTCCCAAGACCTAGTTGTTTAAACATGTTGTAGGGCATGACATTAATACTGGCCCCTAAATCAGCCAAAGCATTATCAATATTTAAACTACCAATGAGACAAGGAATAGTAAAACTCCCTGGATCTTTAAGTTTGTTGGGTAGTTTATTTTGGAGAATGGTCGAGCAAACTGCGTTGAGATCCATAGTCGACGATTCATCTATCTTCCTCTTATTTGTTAACAGATCTTTTAAGAATTTGACGTAATTTGGCATCTGCAAAAGAGCTTCAACAAATGGTAAGTTAATGTGTAATTTTTTAAGAAACTTAAGAAATTTACTATATTGTTCGTTTGTGTGGTCTCTCTTCGTCGCGTTAGGATATGGCACTTGAGGTTTTATTCTTTAACAACCGGCTTTTGCTCTTTCCTATCTTCCTCAACCTTATCATTGTTCACCACAATTTCTTGCCTCGGTTCTTGTTCAGGTTCAACTAACCTTTCCACGTCTCGAATAGTTATTGCGTGGAGCTGCTCCATTGGGTTAGTTTCAGTATTGCTAGGCAAACTACCTTATGGTCTTTCCGAAATTTGTTTAGCAAGCTGACCTATTTGATTTTCAAGTCCTTGAATTGATGCTTGTTAATTTTTCAGTGCTACCTCAATGTTTTGAAAACTGGTTTCTAACAACTATATAAACTTTGTCAACATCTCCTTAAGGTTCGGCTTTTTCTCTTGCTGATAAGGTTGCTGGAAGCTTGGAGGAGGTTGTGTTTGTTGATTTCCTTGACCACCCCAAGAGAAATTGGGATGGTTCCTCCAACCTGTATTATAGTTATTACAATAAGGGTTATTTTGGGGTCTAAAATTGTTACCCATATAATTGATTTGCTCATTCTCTGTGCTAGGACTGAAGGGTAAACATTATGGATTATTCATTCTATTGTTCGTCTACTATATTTTGTCGACTCTGCCTTGCTTCTCTACGATTTCTGCAAGCAGTACTCTCAATCTCTCTGTCAAAAAGTAATAGTCCTGACGGGTTTCCTCTAGTCATAAACTAAAAGAACCTGTCAAAAGCAAACAAAAGAAAAATTAGAATGTAAAATTTAAATTAAAAACAAAAATATAAAACAATAAAATAAAACAAAATTGGCTAAATTAATAGAAATAAAGTTTCCTAATATTTTATGATCCCCGGCAACAGCGCCAAAAATTTGATGTGTCACAAAACTAACTAAAAATACGACAAAGGCAATTGCATCTATTGATAAATAGTATAGCTACGGTGAGTAAAGATATCGTATCCACGAGGACTAAAAGTATCAGTAATTACCGTTTTCCTATTATTTAGCTGACAAATTGGAGTGATTGTTTTAAACTAAGATTTACTAAATTAATCTAACTAAAGCACTCAACTAAGAATGAATCAGGAAAATAATTGAATAATAACCAATGAGAGAAACAATACCCAGGAAAGAATCCACCTAGACTTCATCTATTATTACGAATCTGATTTAAACGATTTATTCATTTGGTGTCTTGATCCGTAGAAATCTCTAAATTATACTAATATCTCTTTCGAGAGTAAGAGCAACTGACTCTAGGTTGATTAATTGAAATTTCTTTCTAATTAAAACTCCTATTGCCGCATTAACTCGATTTATGGATTCCCCTATTAGATTTGACTCTAATCCGATAGATTTATAATTGTCCTATTTCTAGGATTGTATGCCATTCCACTCAATTATGATAGATCTACTCTTAAACAGGGACTTTTGCTCCTCTGATTAAGCACACTAAACATGAATTAATATCCCGAAAATATTACAATAAGAGATAAGCGCACATAACTAAGAACAAGAATCAAGTATTTATTGCGTAAAACATAAATTAAATAATAGAATTCATCATAGGGTTCATCCTCCCTAGGTATCTAGGGAATTAGTTCATAATTGTGAATAAAAACATTTCAAAGTCAGAAAAACCACAAGAAATAAAGAAACTCATAAAAACTTCAAGAGAAATTAAAAGGAGGTCTTCAATCTTGATGGAAATCCGCTTCAAAGTTGGCTCCAATGGTGTTCTTCAAGTTGTTTTCTTCAATATTCTCTGATGGCCACCCATTCTCTTCTTCTATTTGGTATTTATAGACTTTAGAATACCCAAAAAGCCTAAAATTAATGTTTTTCTGTGTGTTTAGATGCAAGTCATGAAATCGACACAGTATGGCACATAACCGTGTGTCCATCTCGTATGGCTCACAGGGCCGTGAATCCAGCCCATGTTGGATGGCCCAGGCCGTGTGGCTCCTAAAGTCAGCTCTATTTGTCTGATTTCCGCTTGTTTTTCGCTCCTCTTGTTCCCATATGCTCTTTTAAGTATAGAAACATGAATTTAAAGGATTAAGAGCATAAAATTCACCAATTTACATAAATAATCATTTAAAAATGCATTAAGAACGGGATTAAAATATGTTACTTTTATCACTTATCAAAACTCCTCCTTTAGTTTATCCCAAGCTTCGTTTGGGGTTTTGCAAGCCATAATGCGTGTGAATATGATATCCAATACGTCATTCTGCATACAGGATATTGCATTGTATCTTTTTGCTCACTCGTCACCGTGGTGTTTAATTTGAGCAACTGTAGTATTGTCCCTCAATGGTGCGAGCTTGACATCAGTGTTCACAACCTCCTACAAATCACAAGCTTGTAGATAGGTCTTTATCTTAACAACACATATATGATCATTTTCGCCATTGAAAATGAACGGTGAAGGTGGTGAAAAACTTGCGGAAGCCATGTGTAACTCAAAACGAACAATTACTGTAACACCCTAAACCCGGCCTAGACATTATGGCCGAATCTGGCGATGTCACATGATAGTGCTTTAGAAAACGTAATTACAATAACGCCATTTTCGATATCTTAGGTTATCGTCAAAAACGTGTTGTTTATTCCTTTATTAACCATTTTCAAAACATTATACGTTGCGGAAGCATTTAAAATAATTTGCGAGTTCGTGTGTAATTAATAAAACATTTGTTTATTTTGAAAACTCGAGTTTTCCTACTTCTAGTCGTAATACCATAATCGTCACAAATCCCATATTTAAAACAAAAATCCGTAAAGGCCTTATTACATAAAAATTACCCAGATATAATCAAACCATAATTAAAAATAAAACCATAATAAAATGTCTGGAACCGTGGTCACCGCCGAGTCCTCTGCCGCACCGATCCGTCTACTGCTGGGGATTACCTAACAGATTAAACAGAAAAGGGTGAGTTTTCACAGACTCAGTGTGTACTCCCCACAGAAAACATACACACAGTAATATCAGATAACATACATACTTCCACAGTTCGGGTCTGAGCCCATTACAGAAACAGTGTGGACCTTAGCCCACTCAGGTACAGATTCAGACATATTACAGAGCCTTAGCCCATTTCAGACAGAATATGTAGAAAACAGAGTCCTACCCACTAGCCTCTACACACCAACTCCGTCTAACCCTACACACCATGTGGGGATAAAATCAACCCACCCAGCCTTACACACCATATTGTACCGAATGCGGCACATAATCAGAAATTTGCAGCTGAACTGCCAGAAGCCTTTCAGATACTTCCTCCAATCATATCAACCCATCCCGATGCAATGCAACATACAAGAATGTCATGCTGTTATGCAATTAAAACTCATATATTCAGATTAGTATACATGCTTAGTACAGAAATCAGACAGACAGATCATTTATTTAGAGGTCTAAGTATTGCTTACTGACCCTTCATTAAGTTCACAGTCGACTTGGGCGACCCGTGCAACCTTTCAGAATATTTCATAAAAATGGGCTCACACGCCCATGTGGCCTGCCCGTGTGGGCCCACACGCCCGTGCGGCCCACACGGCCCAAATTGGCCTTGGCCGTGTGGATCACAAGGCATGGCCCAGAATCTCACACGGTCCAATTGATCGAGCCCGTGTGTCGCACACGGCCTCACTCGGCCATTACACGACCGTGTCGCTCGTGCACGGCCTGGCTTATCAATCTCACGGCCGTGTGGTGACTTACAGTCTTGCACACGGCCTACCACATGGGCAACCACACGCCCGTGTGGCGTCGACAGTAAGGTTTTTGGCTTCCGTTGAAACCTCATTTTCTGCGTTTCCAGGTACACACCTGGTTCGATTGAAGCTAAAATGATTCTCGAGCACTCCAGAACCTAAAAAGTCGTCAAAATAACGCTCAGAAACTGTTTCAATACACAGTTATACACGAAACTATGGAACCCCAAAACAAAATAACACTTACTCTACAGCCCCACAACTCCGATTACGGTCACGAGCGAGGAGAATCCCTTTCTTCCTGATTCACGGCTGCCAAAGTAGTTTTCACAAAACTCCAATCAATACCTTAAAAATCGAATTAACAGAATGCTAAAATCACTTACTATTACCGAAGAAAACGTGTGGCTCCGGAAGAGCAACGGGATTAAAGGAGAGGATGGATTGAGAGAAACAAAAACAAAGCAGAGAACTGAGATTTAGAGAAGGTTCGGAATTAAGAAGAGAGAAAATTGGGAAGGAACACAATAGAACAGAAGGGAAAACGTCAAAAAATTAAGAGAGTGGAAGGGGAAAGACGAAATTTACAATTTGGGATATCTCAACAACTCCCCAATCCCTTATTTTTCTCCCCCATATCCCCACTACACTCAACCACTCAGAATCCCATTCCCTTCAAACTCTTGACCGATTCTCACCGTAAAAAGAATCCATTGATTACACGGAGACTCAAACACAAGACCTCCAACACACCAACACCCCACTTTACCACTAGACCAGCAGGCCCATTCTGATGTAATAATACCAATAACAACTTAAAAGCCTACCGATCTAGGCCAAGGCTTTAATTAGGAAAAACCAAAATTTTTCCCAAGACATGGCTTGAACTTGAGACCTCTCACACACACCCAGAACACAAAACCACTGGAGCAAACAGCTATTTGTCACAAAAATTACAAAAGCCAAAATTAAAGATAATCGGGGTGTTACAACTCTACCCCCCTAAAAGAAAATTTCATCCTCGAAATTTTACCTGATCAGAAAAGGTGAGGATACTGCTCACGCATCGAATCCTCTAGTTTTCAAATAGCCTCCTCAGTGCTATGATTCCGCCACAGCACTTTCACCAAGGGGATAGACTTCCTCCGTAGAACTTTAATGCCGCGATCTAGGATCTGGACCGGCTCCTCCTCAAACGTCAGATCTGGTCTAACCTCAATGTCCTCAATAGGAATAACATGCGTGGGATCAGAGTGGTAGCGTCTCAACATTGAGACGTGGAACACATCATGAATGTGATCCAACTCCGGAGGAAGCTCCAACTGGTATGCAACTAGCCCCACTCGCATCAAAATATGGTACGGCCCAATAAATCGAGGGCTCAGCTTACCCTTGTGACCGAACCTCAGAACCTTCTTCCACGGCGAGACCCTAAGAAAAACTAAGTCCTCCACAGAATACTCGATATCCTTTCTTTTCAGATCTGTGTAGGACTTCTGCCTATCAGATACCGCTTTTAGTCGATCCCGAATCAACCGAAACTTATCTTTAGTTTCAGAAACCAATTCTGGACCCAGAACACGTTGCTCACCCAACTCAGTCTAGCACAAGGGAGTGCGACACTTACGACCGTACAAGGCTTCGTAAGGTGCCATTTGGATTCTAGACTGGTAGTTGTTGTTATAGGCGAACTCTGCCAACGGCAAATACTCCTCCCAACTGCCTCGAAAATCTATAACACACCTCCTCAACATATCCTTCAGTACTTGAATCACCCTCTCCGACTGACCATCTGTCTGATGATGGAAAGCAGTACTGAAGTCCAACCTCGAACCCAGAGCTTCGTGCAACTTTTTCCAAAATTGAGACGTGAATCGAGGATCCTTATCGGAGATGATCGAGACCAGAACCCCATGCAGTCTCACTATTTCAGATACATACAGTTTAGCCAATTTTTGGAGAGAAAAGTCTGTCCTGACCGGAATGAAATGGGTAGACTTGGTCAATCAATCCACGATGACCCAGACAGAATCCTTCTTAGTGGGTGTTAAAGGCAACCCACTAACGAAGTCCATCGTTACTCGTTCCTATTTCCATATCGAAATCTTTACCGGGTGTAACAACCCTGAAGGCAACTGATGCTCAACCTTAACCTGCTGACAAGTCAGACAATGAGCAACAAAGTCAGTGACCTCACGCTTCAACTCTGGCTACCAGTACAACTCTCGGGGATCTCGGTACATCTTGTTCCCACCGGGATGCATAGCATAAGGGCTACTATGCACCTCCCTCAGAATCGATTGTCGCAACTCATCATCACTCAGCACACAAATCCGACCGCAGAAACAAAGTACCCCATCACTGTTAATCCCAAAACAAGTAGATTCACCAATCTCAACCTGACGGAATCGCAACTCAAGAGACTTATCCCCTATCTGTTTACTTCTGATCTAATCAATCCATGTAGGCTTAACCTGAAGTTCCGCTAATAGACTCCCATCGTCGAATAAACTGAGTCGAGCAAACATCGCTCTCAGATCAGTCATCGCCCTATGACTCAAAGCATCCGCCACCATATTGGCCTTACCAGGGTGGTACTCAATGGTGCAGTCATAATCCTTAAACAGTTCAACCCATCTATGCTGCCTAAGGTTTAACTCCTTCTGAGTGAGGAGATACCTGAGGCTCTTATGATCAGTTTAGATAGTACACTTCTCACCATACAAATAATGTCTCCAAATTTTCAGAGTGAAGACTACCGTTGCCAACTCCAAATCGTGCGTCGGATAGTTAGCCTCATGCGTCTTGATCTGATGAGACGCATAAGCTACCACTTTTCCATCCTTCATCAAGACGCAACCCAGACCCACATGCGACGCATCACTGCACACGATGAAATCCTTCCCAGATTCAAGCTGTATCATAACCGGAGCCTGTGTCAAAACAGATTTGAGCTTCTCGAAGCTCTCTTGTTGCTTATCAGTCCAGACAAAGGGAACTCCCTTACGCAGAAGCTTGGTCAATGGTACTGCGATCAAAAAGAACTCTTCTACGAAGCATCGATAATAACCCGCCAGCCCCAAAAAGCTGTGGATTTTAGACACATTCTTCGGTTGTTTCCACTCCAACACAGCCTTAATCTTACGAGGATCAACACGAATCCCCTCTGCAGAAACTATATGCCCTAGAAAGGTTACTTCTCGGAGCCAAAATTCATACTTACTGAACTTCGCATACAACTATTTCTCGCGAAGCGTCTGTAATACCACTCGGAGATGCTCATCGTGCTCGTCCTCAGTCTTCGAATACACCAGAATATCGTCAATGAAGAATACACCAGAATATCGTCAATGAAGACTACTAAAAACCAATCTAGATAGGGCATGAACACTCGGTTCATCAGATCCATAAAAGCTGTTGGTGCATTCGTCAGTCCAAATGGCATCACTAGGAACTCGTACTGGCGGTAGCGAGTCCTAAATGTCGCTTTATGCACATCGACCCCCTTAACCTTCAGTTGATGGTATCCTGACCGCAGATCAATCTTGGAGAACACAGAAGCCCCTCTGAACTGGTCAAATAGATCATCTATTCTCGGTAGTGGGTATTTGTTCTTGATTGTTAGCTTGTTCAGCTGTCGGTAGTCGATACACATCCTCATTGTCTCATCTTTCTTCTTCACAAACAACACCGGCGCTCTCCATGGAGACACATTGGGACGAATGAACCATCGATCTAACAGTTCTTGAATTTGAGCCTTAAGCTCTGTAAGCTCCTTCGGTGCCATTCGGTAGGGCGCGATAGACACTGGAGCTATACCCGGAATGAGCTCAATCCCAAATTCCACTTTCCGGTTCGGAGGCAGCCCCGGTAGTTCTTCAAGAAAAATATCTGGAAAGTCTCTTACGGTTTTGATGTCCTTAACCGAAGAGTCCCCAGAGTAAGAAGCACTGACGTAAGCCAAGAATGCCTCACATCCCTTCCGTACCAACTTTTTTGCCACCAACGCAGAAATCACATTAGTCAGGTAGTCTCGACGTTCCCAAATCACCACTATCTTATTGTCCCCCTCGGTTCTCATAACAACCCTTTTTGTCGCACAGGCCAGACTCACTCGGTGCTTGACCAGCCAGTCCATCCCCAGAATCAAATCGAACTCCCCAAATGGAAGCTCTATCAGATCAGCCAAAAATATTGTCCATTGAACCTCTAACGGGACGTCTCTAAACAGTTTACTCACTCGGATAGACTGCCCCAACGGACTCACAACAGTTATCTCACTCGAAGTACCCTCAACCGGAATCCCCAAAGTTTCAGACACAAAGCTAGCTACGTAAGAGTGTGTAGAGCCTATGTCTATCAATGCAGTATAGGGTACATTAAAAATTAAGAACGTACCTGTAATGACGTCCGGAGCATCACCATCCTCTTGGCGACGTGCAGTATAAACCAGTGCAGGCTGTCTCGCCTCAGTCGGTCCCTCACCTCTGCCTGGTGCTCTCTGTCCTCGACCCATGCCATTACCACCCCTGGCCTGTCCTCGGCCCTTAGGTGGCTGCTGAACTACTCTCGGCGACTGCGCAGCACCAGCACCCGTAGCTTACACCTGATCAGTTCTCAACGGACAATCCCGAACACGGTACTCAGTCGACCCACATCTCAAACATGTACCAGTCATCCTCCAGCACTCGTCCGGATGGCGTCTACCACAGTGCCCACAAAGCGCCACACCGGTAGGTGTAACAGGAGACCCAACTCTCACTGGCCCATCAGATCTGGCCTTTTTCTTAGGCCTCATCACAGAATTCGAGGGCTCCAATTCCCACTTATTCTTTCTTTTCTTGCGGTTTTGGCACTCAGCGCGCTTAACCTCCTCGGTGATCTTCGCCTTCTCCACCAGTGTAGCAAACTCGCGCTCCCTCTGCGGAGCTGTCAGGACTTACAAACTATCCTTGAGTACATCCTCAAAATAGACGCATCGCTCATACTCGGTCTCCACCATGCCCCGGGCATACCGGCTCAATCTCAGGAACTCAGCCTCATACTCAGCCACCGAACAGTCTCCCTGGGTGATATTAAGGAACTCACGCCTTCTAGCATCAATATAGTTGGCTCCCACATATTTACTCTGGAACACCGTCTCAAAATAGTCCCAAGTTAAACGGTCGGGCTGAGTGCCCTCCTTAACAGTCAGCCACCACCGGTAAGCTTCATCACGAAACAGATAGACAGCCCCCTTAAGCTTCTGCTCCGCGGTAAAATCCAGATCGTCCATGATTCTTTCCGTGGCCTCCATCCAGTACTCGGCCACGCTAGGGGCGACTCCAGTAACACCCCTGAATAACTCAGCCCCATTGGACCGGAGTCATTTCGTAACCAACCCGCGGCCCCCAGATCCGGTGTTGGGCCCAACGACCCTCTCTAAAATCTGTAGCATGGTTTGGGATAGTGCGTCATCCCCAGCCTCACGATCATGAGACCCAGTCTCTGTAGCAGGTGAGATCGGCGTCTCGCTCGTATTCAGATTAGGCAGATTCTCAGATGCTGAGGATCCAGCTCGAGCCCCCTTACGGCCTCTAGTACCCCGTCCGCGGATACCTCGTGCTCTCATCGTAAATTTAGAGTTTATCTAGTTTAACAATTTTATGCATTAGTTACAGTTCATATATTCGTTAACAAATGTTTTACACAAAATAGTATCAGAAGTTCAGAGTTCGTTATCGCGGATCGCAGTTTTACTACGATTTTCAGTTTCGCTACAGTTTTCAGTTTACACTACCTAAAGTGTTTCCAGTTCAGTATACTACCTAAGGTTGTTTCAAGCATACAAGTAGTATTTTCAGACAAATTTAAACAGAATTCAGAACACTTACAGGATCGGCGCCGGAGACTCGGTGTAGCACATACTCATTTCAAAAATATTTTGAATCACTTAAAAATCATTTCTTTAAAACCAACTTTTAAAACCCAAATTCACAGTCGAGTTTTGAGACCTGGCTCTGATACCACTAAATGTAACACCCCAAACCCAGCCTAGACGTTATGGCCGAATCTGGCGATGTCACATGATAGTGCTTTAGAAAACGTAATTACAATAACGCCATTTTTGATATCTTAGGTTACCGTCAAAAACGTGTCGTTTATTCTTTCATTAACCATTTTCAAAATATTATACGTTGCAGAAGCTTTTAAAATAATTTGCGAGTTCGTGTGTATTTGATAAAACATTTGTTTATTTTGAAAACTCGAGTTTTCCTACTTCTAGTCGTAATACTATAATCGTCACAAATCCCATATTTAAAACAAAAATTCGTAAAGGCCTTATTACATAAAAATTACCCAGATATAATCAAACCATAATTAAAAATAAAACCATAATAAAATGTCCAGAACTATGGTCACCGCCGAGTCCTCCCCCGCACCGATTCGTCTACTGCTGGGGATTACCTGAACAGATTAAACAAAAAATGGTGAGTTTTCGCAAACTCAGTGTGTACTCCCCACAGAAAACATACACATAGTAATATCAGATAACAGACATACTTCCACAGTTTGGGTCTGAGCCCATTACAGAAACGGTGTGGACCTTAGCCCACTCAGATACAGATTCAGACATATTACAGGGTCTTAGCCCATTTCAGACAGAATATGCAGAAAATAAAGTCCTACCCACCAGCCTTTACACACCAACTCTGTCCAACCCTACCCACTATGTGGGGATAAAATCAACCCTCCCAAAAATAGAATCTTGCGTATTAATGATAAAGATGGTAATTTGGTAGAGACTCAAGCATATTTGAAATGATTATTTCTGGAATTTTTTAATGATCTTTACAAGGATGATTGCTCCTAATCCATGGAAGCAATCATGGTTGAGCTTCAACCATTAAAATTGTTGTACATCCCTAAAGGACTTAAAGACAGACTATTAGATCCAGTTACAAATCTTGATATTAAGGAAGCAGTATTTAGTATCAGATCTTTAAGGGCTCTTGGCCCTAATGAAAAGCCAGCAATATTTTTTCAAGAAAATTGGGACACAGTGGGATCACTTCTTATTGAAGCTTGCTTGTCATTCTTTCGAAAGCGTAAGGTTCTTAAAGAAATGAGCAGAAATTTTATTGCTCTAATTCCAAAAACTAATAACCCGGATAGGGTAAACCAATTCAGACTAATAAGCCTCTGCAATGTTGTTTATAAAACAATTGCAAAGGCTATTGTTGAAAGGATGAAGCAAATAATTGATTATCTTATTTCTCTATATCAGAATGCATTTTTTGGGAGAAGAAAAATTAGTGATAATAGCCTTATTGGAGTTCAATTGATTCAAGTGGTGAAAAAGAAATTAAAAGGTAAAAAATTCTTCAGGGCCTTAAAATTGGATAGAATTAATTAGAAGTTACTAGAAACTATATTGAGAATTAGTGGATTTGGAGATTATTGGACTGATATAACTATGAAATGTGTTATATCAATGTCTTACGAGGCCCTTTGTAAGGGACAAGGTCATCCACTATCACCGTATGTTTTCATTCTATGTCAAAATGTTCTTTCATTAGGGAAGAAAAAGTACAAGGTTTGAAAATGAGTAGGCAAAGTACCCCTATCTCGCATCTCTTGTTTGCAGACGACTTCTATATCTTCTTTAAAGTAAACCGAGAGACATTTCAAGCAGTTCTTTGAACAGTCCAGACTGAAAATCAACCTAGAAAAATCCAAGCTCATGATTAGTAACAATTGCCATCTGAAGTTGAAAAATGATGCTCAAGAACATTTTACAAGTAAAAGTTACTAAGCAAGCAATGAGATATTTGGGATTAAACCTTCGAAAGAGTAAATTCGTCAGTAAGATGGAAACAAAATTAGCACAAACAGAGGTAAGTACAACCTTATCAAATCTGTCTTATCAAGCCTTCAAAAAAGTATGCTCAAAGATTGACCAAATCATAAGAAATTTTTGGTGGGGCCAAGGTGAAAATGAAAGAAAATTACATTTTATAAGTCGGAACAACATTTTTAGATTGAAGATGAAGGGTGGTTTAAGATTCAAGAAAACAAAAAATATGAATAGAACGATGCTAGCAAAGCAAGCATAGAGAGTTGCTAATGAGGAGAATAGAATTATTCAAGATACATTAGTAAAGAAATATTGTGGCAATTCTAATTTCACGAATGCTAACCCGAAAAAGAATCAATCATGGGTGTGGAAAATATTTGGTAGTGTTAGAATTTGGGAACTGCCAGCCTAAGTGACCCGATAGGATCTGGATCTCCGACTCGGATGGGCCCGACCCGGAAGATGAACGTTCGCCTATAGGCATAGTTAGCTAAGGACCTCGCAGGAATGCTAGATGTTCACAAAGATAGCTCGCACGGGAAGCCCACAAGGAGAGCTCACGTAAGCCTCGAAGGAATGAGGTTGCAAAGGAGAGCTCGTGTAAGCCTCACAGGAATGAGGTCGCAAGCTATGTCCATAGAAGGGATCGCGAGCCCTACAAGGGATCCCTGCTCGTGAGTAGCGAGTACGAGGCTCACTAGGGGAGTTAGTCCTAGGATCAGAAAGGACCGCGTGCTCCGTAAACACGCATCCAATAAATTAAGGGCCGCCGAGAGAATGCCAGTACCATCGGCCCTAAGACCGACAAAATAGTAGGCCTTATTGTGAGCTGTAATAGTAGCAGTAGGAACATGTATAAATACCCCATGTGTTTCCCTTAATACGATACAAGAAAAATATTGCTCAACAATTGGTGCAGTGAGCATGGACTACTTGCGACCGGTAGATTTTCCCCAGTTTGATTAAGTTCTCTTCAACTTAAAGCAAAAAAAAAAAAAAGGCCTCATCCAAACAAGATTTTTCCCTTTATCCCCTCCTCCGGTCAAGTAGGAGCGTCGAGTTCCGACCCCCGACATCACGAGACACACTTGTTTGCCGCTTAGTACACTGACAGACCTAAAAACCTTGACAATACAGTCTATCGAAGTTTTTTTCCCTCCTTGGACCTTAATCTCTCCTCGGGCCAAGGAATGCCCACTTCCCTCAACCAAGAACAACCCCCCGCCATAGTTCTTGGCCCTCCAAGAGTAGATGAAGTTCATGAGGGAACATATGGTTGTACAAGAAGCACGATTTGTAGAACAACAAGCCTTTCAACAGGAGTTGCTAAGGCAGAAAGAGGAACTACGCAAAAAGGCACATGCTGACAACTTGGGATCCCAGGGAAACACCAACACCCAAGATGAAGCCCCGAGTACCCAGGTGAAGGAGTGGCTGAACGAGATGGACGAGCTTCATCGTGACGTACGAGCCTTGCACCCTGAGTCACGAGACATGGATTGGTTGTTCTGTTTTACCAACCCGCTGGCCCCCAAAATCGCGACAGTAAGCTTTCCCCGTTACTCTAAGGTACCTAAAGGTTATGTTTGAGAGAAGAATGGATCCACGAGCCCATCTAATGTAGTATAATGACTATATGAACATGTTGGGGGCATCAAACACAGCTAAATGCAAGGTCTTCTCTACGACGTTGAAAGTAAGTGTTAAGGACTGGTATCTCTCCCTCCCGCAAGGCTCAGTTTGCAACTTCTCACAACTAGGGCAAATGTTCTTGGGAAGGTTCAGGGCCTATCAAGCAATCATGAACACACTCATGGGGCTGATGTTGGTAAAACAGCGAGAAGGTGAGTCCCTTCAAGACTACGTAAAGAGGTTTAATGTAGCTACACTCAACACAAAAAACATGGAAGATCAGTCGGTAATAGATGCCTTCATTATGGAAGTGCAGAATGACTACGTACAGTACTCGTTCATAGACAATAGACTGTAGAGCCTAGCCGACATGTACAAGTGGGCCCATAAGTTCGTAAAGGCGAAAATGACTAAGAGCGTGTTGCGGATCAGCTTCCAAATGGAGGATAGACAACCCAGGAGTAGAGAAGGGCAACGCACTAGGACCTTAGCCTAAGCGATGCACTTAGAAACCCGCAGAGGCACCAGCAAGAGCATGCGAGGCATGACCCCCTAGGGCAGGTTTGAGGCTTACACCCCATTGAATGCCACGCGAGCTTACATCCTTAACCAAGTAAAGAGCCTGGAAATCCTTCCCAAACCACCATCGATGCGAAGTACTGAAAGAATGATGAATTTTAAGGACCGATGCGCCTTCCATGATAACATAAGGCATAAGATCAAGGACTATTTCACGTTAAACGACGCCATAGAAGAAGCGGTCTAGAATGACAAACTTGTTGAGTTTATAAATCAGGGAGGTTTGCAACAAGGCCAAAGCTCACAAGGACTGGATCCCAAGGAAAACCAAATGGTGCAAGGCACCATTCATGTAATCGTAGGCACCAACAATGAGTGGATACAATCAAGCACAAAGCAGTGAGCACACATGAGGGGTGTGATGTCACTTAGTGCCTCGAAGAGGTCGCGACACCAGGAAAAAATAGAGTGTGGAGTTCAGAAGTGATGAAGATGAGTTAATCTGTGATGAAAAAGGGAACGACCCAATGGTGGTTTCGGCTGCGGTCACAAACTTCGAAGTTAAGAGGATACTTGTCGATAGTGGTAGCACAGTAAAAGTCCTATCTTGGGAAACATATAAGAAAATGGGTTTAAAAGAACAGTCCTTATCCACAGCCAACCCCCTATACAGCTTCGCAAACCACCCTGTCGAGGTAAAGGGCGCTATCACATTGTCGGTCACCTTAGGTGACGACGAACACGAAACGCGTCTAATCCTATTTGGTCGACCACCCGATGGCATACAACGCCATATTTGGTAGACCAATCATGAGGACGGCGAAGATGGTGATGGCAACCTATTGTATGAAGATCAAGTTCCTAACAAGTACCGGTGTCGGCTTCTTGCGATCCATCCAGCGCATGGCGAGGTAATGTCATATTCTGTCTGTCAGGTAGGCAAAGCAACCTCTGACTAAGAAGCAGAGTTCATCAAGCTAAGATATCAACTTAGATGATCTAGATGTAAGAAAAAAACAAAGGAATAAGAAACTCAATGCAGTAAAGTACACTGAGACATTACAACTATTCTGCGACAATAAAGAAAAGACAGTTAAAATATCGTCGGCGCTAAACAAGGAAGAAAAGATGATACTTGTCAAATATTTGAGGGGGAACTCAAACGTGTTCGCATGGTCCACAATAGATATACCAGGCATAGATCCGCGGGTAATAATGCATAGGTTGAATGTACTCCCAGAAATGAAACCCGTAAAATAAAAAAAGAGAAAATTCACATCACAGGTAATAGAGGCAGTGAGGCAAGAGGTCTCCAAGTTCTTCGCCACCGGATTTATCAAAGAGGTAAAGTACCCAGACTAGATCTCGAACATGATGATGGTAAAAAAGGTAATAGGCAAGTGGATGATATGCATTGACTTCACGACCTGAACAAGCCATGCCCCAAAGATGGCTTCCTCTTACAATCGATAGATCACCTAGTGGACACCTCCACTAGGCACAAGTTTATTAGCTTCATGGACACCTTTTTGGGCTATAATCAGATCTTACTAGACCGTAACGACCAGGAAAAGACAACGTTCATCACAGAAGGTCTCTTTTGTTACCAGGTCATGCTATTTGAACTTAAAAACTTGGGTGAAACTTACCAAATCTTGGTAAACAAGATATTCATGGAGCAGATATGTCATTGTCTAGAGGTATACATAGATGACAAGCTGGTAAAAAGTGAATCCATGGAGAAACATGTGCGAAACCTCTTCAACACGTTCACGATGTTGAAGGCCTACAACATGAAACTTAATCCCGATAAATGCGCCTTCGGTGTGTGGGCTGGAAAGTTCTTGGGTTTCATAATTTCAGAAAGGGGAATAGAGGCGAACCCAAAAAAATCTAAGCCATTGCAGAGAAGCCTTCTCCTCGCGAACTATAAAAGAAATCCAGTGCCCCACGGACAGGATGGTGGCGTTGAACAGGTTTATCTCCAGAACGACAAACAAGTGCCTACCATTTTTCAGAGCTTTAAAAAAACCCTTTTCATGGACCGAAGAATGCCAAACCGTCTTCGAACAACTAAAACAATACCTTCTCCCTACTGCTAAAGTCGCTTCAAACAAGAGAAACACTACACCTGTATTTAGCAGCCTCAAAAAAAATAGTTGTGGCCGTCTTAGTCAAGTCCGAAGGCACCCTTTAATTTCTAGTGTACTATGTCACCTTGTGATACAGCTCGCGCACCCTCTCTAGCTCAGTCTTGGTATCAGTGAGCTCCTTATCATGGGCCCCCGCGTACCTCACACTAAGAGTACCAACTTCAGATAGTAAACGACGTAGAGATGAAGAGAAGTCTTCCCCAACCTCAATAGGCACTCTTTCGACTGCAGGGGCCACCAAAGAGTTCCAACGAGTAGAGAGAGAGGGTGTCCTCATTCATGGTAATGGGTGAGTTTGTCTGGACAACAGTTTCCAAGCTCGCCACAGAGAAGAGTAAATAGGGGTAACCGTAGTAACAGGGCCTCCGCGATCAGATCTCCTTTTTTGGCGATACTCTAATTGAGCACCACTCTCCTCTTCTTCCCTGGAAGGGTTGATATGCGCGGCCTCAGCAGAAGTCTTACGCCTCTTGCGACCACTGCTTATCAAAGCATCGATATCTATAGCTTCGTTAAGCTTACATAAAATGTTTTCACTATCACTGGAACTGTCCTCGCAACCCCGATTGCCCCCTGCACCATCAATAACCCTACAATCAGTAGAAGTAATTAACAAGTTAGTACCTCCTTTAACCCTCTCCTCTCACACGAACTCAGGAAGGGCAAAGGGACGAAGCGCTATCCTACAATAGTGATAGAATAAGTTTACAGACTCATCTAAACACCCCATCAATACTCAGCTGGTTGAGGAAGGGTTCTTCGTTGGTCGCCTACCAACTAACCGGGCGACCTCTGAGTTGTCACCAACCCTCCAACCATTTGGGCTGAAATCCTCTAGGCAGAATCTAAAGATATTGCTTGCGATCAGAACCGCCTCTAGAGCCTCATCAGTGGCAAAACTCCTCTGAAAGGTTCGCAAGTCTTCACTAGGGGAGGACCACTTGGTCGGGAACCCAAAGTCTTCACCAAGTATGCTGCAGACCTGGATATACTTCCCCTGTTTCAAGTGAAGATTCTTGCACTGAATCCTTATAATCGTTCGCACCTTCCGACAGGTAGAGAAGTAGTAGAACCTCATCGACTCCCCCACATCAGTCCCTTTCAACTAATATAGTTGCTGAAAGACAAAAAGCATCGACACTTCGACGCGCTTGTAGCTGTCGAGAAAGTACATCATGGCTAGCCACCAGGAGAAACCAGAGAGTTGGCCAGGAGTGAAGCAATAGTCCTTGAGGAGATGGCAGAAAAAGGGATGCAGTGAGAGGTGGAATCCCGCCTCCAGAACGTACAACGCGAGAAGGAAACTATCCTCTGTTGCCTCACACACACGGTATGACCCCGAAGGAATGGAAAACTCATAGGCGAAGTGGGGAAGCTAGATTCCCCGCATAGCTAGAGCCTGTTCCATCTCCTCTGGCGTGGTAGTACAGACATAGGGCCTTTCAGTCATAACAATTAGAGCTAGACGGGCCGAGACAATCTGGTTGTGGGCTTCTCTCATCTTCACCATGTTTTGAGTAAAAAAGAAAACATAAATGGAAACTAAGAAGCAGAAAAGATTTGTGAAATTTACCTCGATTCTAATTTTTAGAAAATGCCAAACAGTGAAGAAACCTAAAACCCCGACGATCCCCTTTTAAAGAGAGGTTCCTTAAACTATTCAGATGACCAAAAAATAGACCAGTGACCTAGATACTAGCAAGAAAAAATGGTTCATCTCTCAACGACCAGATGTGCGCACCCAATATCTGGATTCACACATTGTAAGTCAGCTGTCATATGCCATGGCCCATGACGTGCTTAGCAAGCCGCGTCTGAAATGGACCTAAGGCCCGCCACTTTATAACTTTCCTTAGGCCCACAAAGGGGGGACTGGATTGTTAGAATTTAGAAACCGCCAGCCCAAGTGACCCGATAAGATCTGGATCTCCGACCCGAAAGAAGAATGTTCTCCTATAGGCATAGTCACCTGAGGACCTCGCAAAGATAGCTCGCACGAGAAGCCCGCAAGAAGAGCTCGTAGAAGCCTCGCAGGAATGAGGTCGCGAGGGGAGAGCTTACTAAGTTTCACAAGAACGAGGTCGCAAGCTATATCCGCAGAAGGGATCACGAGCCCTGCAAGGGATCCTCGCTTGTGACTAGCGGGTACGAGTCTCGCTGGGGGAGTCAGTCCCAGGATCAGAAAGGACCGCGTGCTTCGCAGACATGTATCCAATAAGCCAAGGGACGCCTAGAGAATGTTAGCACAAAGGACAAGAAATGTCAGTACCATCGGCACCAAGGCCGATACAAAATAGTGGACCCCTATTGTGAGTTGTAATAGTAGTAGGAACATGTATAAATCCCCCCTATGTTTCCCTTAATACGATACGAGAAAAGTATTACTAAACAGGTAGCTAAGGGACTAATTTGTCAAAATAATATAATTTGGTCAATAAATGAGTCAAGTCTAAGACAGTTGTATATTTGGGAATGAAGCTCGTATGATTTGGAAGTATTCTTTTAATGGAAATTTCTGTGCCAAATCTGCTTATGAATTAGATATCAACTAGTAGGAATCAGAAGACATTATACTAGAGGATGATCAAATAAACTATTGTACGTAATTATGGGTTAAAGCTGCCTTTTAAAATTGTTCTGTTTCTGTGGAAAATCCTCGATGGTTACCTGTCCAGTAAAGGAGAAATTCAGAAAAGAATCGAACAAGTGCAAGGAAGCGAGTGAGACAACTGATCACCTTTTTCTTCACTATCCTTTTGCAAGAGCAGTATGATTGGGTTCACAAATTGGAATGAGAAGTCATAATCTGGAAACTCAATCAATAAAGGAATGGAAAAATAGGGGAGCCAGAGACTAACATTATTAGAATCATGGCTTGCACCCTTTGGTCTATTTGGATGGTTTGAAAGAGTTAAACCAAATGCAGTGGCTGCTATAAAGCAAGCAAAGGATGTTTATGAGTTACCGACCACAACTTTCAAGAATGAGTTTGATAAAAAGAGGTGTGACACCAAAGGTAATGAAAAGAGTAAACAACTGGACAATATAAATGATGGCTTTAACCTTTCTATTGAATGGAGGAAAAACAAGATGGTAACAGAAGTCAAATTTGGAAAGAAGCATTTTCAATCCAATGTGAGCAAAACTGATGGGTCTGAGAATGATATTAGCAAAACTCATACAGTTAGGGATAAAAGAATGTAACTTCTGGTGTGGGGATAGATTAACAAAGCATATCCATGTTCCATTCAAAAGGACATCCATCAAATGAAAGCAGGATTCACATGTTTAGTAGTGATTGTAGGATGACGTAAAGGACGTGAATGGGCAAGAAGGGTAGTTATTAAGGAATTAGGTAGAAAATAACATTAGGAGTAAGAACTGATAGAACCTTTATGTTTTTACTTATACTACTCACGTTTGTTTAATCTAGTGTTTCGGTACGGTTGATCGAAGTACATCTCACTTAACATTTTATTTATGTACCTACTAGAAAGAATATGTAGATTGATTGTTACCATTTTTTCTCCAAGTCCAAGATTTTGTATCATACATGGCAAATGATCAATTCATAATGATTAATGGGTTTGAAAAGTACTATAATTTATGGAGGAAAAAGGATTATCAACTAATGAGATTGATAAAGTAAGTATTATCCAAAATAACAAAGTCGTTAGAGAAGGTGCAGAAAAACAAAGCTAGCAATATCTCAACTGTAAGCACCACCAAATGAAGAAATAGAGAAATTTGACAACTAAAATAACAAACTCATCTTTTATACTTCTTATCAGCAAGTTTATCTACAAATTTGAGAGATTAATTGTAAATTTTAGTACATTTTTCAAAGTAAAAAGAAAGAAAGAGAATCACATTGATTATAAAAAATATTTGAAGCAAAGTAAAAAAAAAATACATTACTTCAAGAATGAACTCACAAAAATGCTATCCAAAGTAGCTAACGTCGCGGTAAGAATAAGTCAGTGAGTTGCGTCGCGACTTGAAATCCCCTAAACTCGCAACACCAATGTGATTGTTGGAATTTTTACATTTTAGTCCTTATTCAACCTCGAGTTATCAAAAGAGCTTTCATAAGCTCGTATAATACTTGAATATGATTGTAAAACATCTTGTGAATGTGTTATATACTTAATAGCATGTGTAAATGGTTGAAATTGAGTTATAGTAGGTCGTAGTTGCTCCTGCGATGAATGTGACATCCCATAATTTGGACCTGGTAATTAGATCGAGTATGGAGTGTTACATTTAGTGGTATTCAGTTAGAAGCTCTAAAAGTATTAAAAAAATCAATAAATCTTCTTCCAAAATTCTTTTTAGCTTCTAATTCAAATTATCTGTAAAAAAGTTTTCATTCAATAAATATGCAGGAAAGAAGGTTACATTTTTATGAGCTTAACGGGTAAAAGGTAAAACGAAGAAAACTATATTGGTTCTAAAAAAAATCCCATTCAAGATTTAGTATATATATTATATTAACATTTAGTGTTTTTGATATTTGACGTCGAGTAAACAAAAAACTACGGTTAGAAGTTAAAGATGATTTTTCATCCACGTGTCAGTATTAAACTAAAGAGGTAAGTATAAGAGCACAATACACAGACAAGAGATTTTTGTTCAGTTTTAATGGACATCAAGAACTTCAAAACTATTAAATTTGATTCATCAACATATCCTTTTATATTTTTCATTTTATATATATAAAGTTTCACTATTAAAATTTTAATTTAATATTTTAATTATTAGATTCTTTGATATAATTAAATTTCTTGAAATAATTTATTTCTTATTACCACATAAGTACTTGTTAACTTTGATTCAACTTTGTTAGCTTTGATTTATAAAGCTTTTAATATAACAACATTTAATATTATTTACTCATTTTATTCCTTAATTCATTTATGTTGAAAACAAAATAAATATCTTAGAAAATATTTTTAAGTCTAAAATAAATTATCCATTGGGCGAATTTACAATTACAGGTCCAATTTTCAAGTTTAATTATTCATTAGACCAATTGTTTGACTTGAAAATTAGTTTCTAAAAATATCATATTAACTCTAATTAATTTGATTAATTTAATTTTACTTTATCAAAATTAATTTTCTCAAAAATCACTTAGATTTTCTAAATTAATTTTTCAAGAAAAATCTTTAATCAAATTCTCTAGTTGAACAATTTTTATGACCGCCCAATTTAACTCTACATCGAATAAATCGACTCAATTAAATTATTTCCAAAATCGTAGAATTTTCTTCTATTTCAAATGCAGTCCGATCGAGCTTTTGTTGAGCTAACGGAGGGACCAATCGGACATATACAATTAGGCTCTAGTAATTGCAATTATGTCTATAAGCATCGTTTCGATAATTCGCAATTACTTAATTATGGAGTCAGTCCACAAGAAATATCATGATTGAAAACTCCTTATTGTATACTCTTTACGAAAACAATTCATCAAACTGTTTTGTCCAATGACTTCGTCATGTGTGTGTTACCCTCATATGATATCCTTAATTCCTTTAAGTTAAATCTGTTCACTTAATAAAATCCTATTTTATCTCATTGCCGTCATTGTGTCTTCTTAATGATTAATATGATCACTGTCAACAAATGACTATGATAAATTGCTCATTCAAGAATAAGCAACCCGTGGTCACATTCCATATTTACCAATCCACACAATGCCAATGAGAGGATATTGTTAACTCTTTAATTAAGCCATGAATTTCATTGTTGCTAGTAAATTCATGCCATACACAAGTCATGCACCCAACATACCAGCTACCGGATCGACCATGTTTAGAGCGTAAGCCTCCACTTATATCAAAGCACATGAGTTACATACGCATGGTCAGTGACTAAATCAGGATTTAGGTAAATCGTACCATAAATGTCACAAGTGAACTAATTCACAAACGGATCCAGAATTAATACATTTTGGGTTCAGTCCAATGTACCATTCTGCCAATGAATACATCTATGTTTTTACCTGTGGAGTCATTTGCTCTAATAGCTAAGACTAGCCATCTCCTCAATTGGAATTGTAGATGACATAATAATTCTTCTCAGTATTTGAATCAAATGTTCACTTTGATTCTTTTACGATATTACGGACTCGTTTAGATTATCTATTGAAGTAAGTTGTCTTTCTCACAATGTAAACGTTCTTACAATGCCACTTATCATCAATTTGAAATTAGACAATCAATGAGTTAATATTTGCTTGTCACAATTTCGCTATGCATGCAAAACATGAAAAATAGAAATACAAAAAACATAACAGTGAAATGTGAAATTTATTTATTCATCGTTCAAATACATAGAAAACAATTACGTGTTTACTACAATATGGTCACATTTCCCAATAAAAAACAAAATAAATATCTTAGAAAATATTTTTAAGTCCAAAAAAAATTAAAAATTACTTGTTTAAATTGATTTTACTCATATATTATATTTTGTGATAATTGAAATGTCTTGAAAGCGTTTTAAAATAATTTCAAATAAAAATATAAATGGATCAATCCCCCCAAGGCAGGATTGATCCCCCCTTTAAGGAAAAAAGTCAATAGCTAAAATGTTCTAAAGGGACTAATCCCCTAAACCAATCCAAGGTTGCTTAAACTCACATAAATAATTAATGCTTTCAATGACTATTTTTATCTTTCAACCACCTCATACAACTAAAAATCAATGAGAGACTATAAATAAAGTCTTCAAACATTCCAAAGAAGATAAGACAAGTTTCAAAGATCAAATAACATATATTCCAAAATTTATTCTTTTATTTTTCTTATATTCAAACTTTGTACGTAAACACTTGTGTATTTGAGAAAACTTAAATTTACAAACACCCACATTAAAGAGATTTTTCTCGTTTATACCAAAAAAAAAGGAGTTGATTGGGTAATGGGTTGATGGTGATGGTATCTTGGTCAAAAGTAGAGGCAATACTTGGTTTTGTGAATGTGTAACTTGGTGGATTTAGGAGTAAGGTTAGTTTGTGGAAATAACGAGGTTTAATGATTGTGAAAATAAGAAAGAGGGAGTTGTGAAGGTGTAGTTGGTGAAAGAAAGGTGATATTCATTCAGTAGAGAGAGGGGGACAAGAGTGATAAAGATGGCAATTGGCGATGGCACGTGAAGATGAAGATGAAAGGTTGGATTCGAGAGAGAGATCCTCACAAAGCCTCCCTATTTTTTTTTGTTATGTTTTATGGAGAATGTGGTATCTGAGAGGGATTGTGGCAATGGTAATTGGCGGTGATGAGAAGGGAGACTGATGGGTAGGTGGTTGTAGCACAATGATAGGCAATAGTTAGTGATGAGAGTGGTGCAATAGTGACGATGATTAGATTGCAACACCCCTTACTAAGTCCAGTCGTCGAACCCGAGTAATAGGATGTAAAAACAAATACAAATCAATTACATGCAATTTACTAATCAAAATCTAAATAAATCTTTAATCATATTACTTGTAATCAAATATAATAATAGTTTGAAATCTATATGAACCTATTTGTAAAGTTCATGCATGAATTAGGATCGAATTTGTAAATTTTTAAAATTTAGTGTTGGTATCGAAATTTAATAGCTTGGTATTGATATCGTATCGATACATTCTTTAAGGTCGATACTAAATCATGATATTGTTTGTTTTGTAAAACAATGGTATCGATATTTATTTTCTGGTATTGATATTTTTATGAAAAATTATCGATACTCATATAAACATCGATACCATTTTGGGATTCTGTTTGTTTTAAAATTGTTCATATGGTCAGGTATCAATACCAAATGCTAAAATGTCGATACTAAAGTTCAGAAATGATAAAAATCTCTTTAAAATGTCTATTTCATGCCTAAAGCACCTAGAACTCGAATGGTACCCTTTGGGAATAATTATTATAGCATTATCAACACTATTTATACCAAAGTTTATCACGTTCATATAATATCAATATGCCCTTAATGACACCTTAAACAACAATCAAACATGCATTCATTCAACCATTCCTCAAACAACAACCAAACATGCATTCATTCAACCATTCAAATAAACTCACATTTAGCTCCCTATCAATCATATAACTCATGAGCAAAGCATTAACAAAATCATTCAAAGTTAGCATATGCATACCATTTATCACTCTATAATCATGCACAACCAAAACTATCACCTAGCTTATTATTCCCACAATCATCAAGCCATTATGCAATTAACCAAAACTACTTTAGCAAAACAAAATCAACATGACCATTTTCAAACCTACCATATACATTATTTACATGAACTCCAAAATACCAACTTATATTCCAAACTAAAGCATTATAATCAAAATGATCATAGGTATATGCCAAAACCAAAATGAACACATCACCAACTCTTAAGTCCGAGATTGTCGTTGGATGCTGAATCGTTGATCGAAATGTTAAGTACTTAACATGTGCACGGAAAAACAAAACCGTACGTTAAGTATAACTCAACGATATTTTTATAATCCAAACAATAATTCATAATGTAAGTAAATTTAGATGCATAATTTAAGGATGAATGATAATATGCAATAAGTTTGTCTTTTATACAGAGTCACATAATCTATCTCACATATAACACATCTTATTAGCAATAGGATATAACAATTCCATTACATATGACATTTAATAATTCAATTCATACATGGTACATTCCATTTCCATTTTCCAACTTAGTTCACAAACATATATTCCATTTCACATTTCATTTTCATTTCTCATCATTTGCCTTTTCAATGTCATATATTTCAACTTTACCATTTATTTCCCTATTAACATGACTTGAACTCGAACAAATACACAGATCCAACCAACACACCATTTTAGCATCCAGTGCCTCATCGAATAAATTCGAAGTAAATAGTTATGCCCAACGCTATTAATAAGTTGACACCCAGTGTCTCATCGGTTAAAATGAAGAAAATTGGCACCCAGTGCCTTATCGACTCGTAGTCGAAGTAACCTTAAACTCTTCCTATCCTATGGCATGCCAGATGTAACACCCCTAACTCGTATCCATCGCCGGATTTGGGTTACGAAGCATTACCGACCAAAACACATCTCAGAACAGTCATAATTCACATGTTTTAAAACTCCACCATTCAATCATATAAAAATACTTCTCATATAATATTCGAATAATCAAAGTATCAGATGACTTATTACTTTACAAATTATATGCGCATACATTAAAACATGCAAACATATATTAATACATTTCATATAACTAATATGAACCATATTACACAACTTAAATACCTCTCACATATGCGGCATTGATATTAGTCAATATGAGCAAACATGATTGGGACATTAATTTAAGTTAAAACATCCACACGGCAAAAGTTATACATTTACATATACTACACGTAAACAATTATTATTTAAGATTAAACGTACCTCTTTCCTAGTCATAAGACCATTCGCATATGACTATATTAATTTAAAACATTTTGAGCACAAATCACAACTAAAAGTACACTCAATTCACATACCAATTTACCATACTTAAATTACAAATGCATACCCAAAACACCAACCAAACTTTAACCACAAATCATGTTCGTCATTAACCATTTACTATATACTAAAGTAACCAACAACTTAACCATTAATTCACATCCATTTGACTATTATACCAATCACCATTTTCGGTTCCAGTAGATAGGTTCATAATATACTTAGTTTAATAACATATTACTTACACATACACGGCATACAAGACATATACACTTATTTCTATATAATACACATAAAGTGACTTTAAGACTAGATCAAATATGCATATTTTCTTATTACTTATTTAATGTATATATAACCATATCCATTTGAATCATTTTTGAACATTTATATTAAACCATACATGCCTAATTCGTATACTATGATCATGTTTATACATTACTTTCATAACCTCAAATAATCTATACCTAAAACAGCATATAAATACCAGCTATTTACGCATGTTATATACACATACTTACCACCACCACCGAACCTCAATAGCTATCTCATGAGAGAACATATCATAAGCACATATATATATTTATTTTAATTAAATATAGTTGAATATACTCATACATTGAACAACCTACTAATTATCTCACAAATAACCGAATCTATTACATGAACATATAACATAAACATTACTTAATCAATTTATATGTCACTTGTCATAATTCATCAATCATTAATCATCTACCTTATAAACTAAGTCAAAATCATAAATCATTAATCACATATATGAATACAAATCACTTTGCGTAATCAAAAATACCATTTATGCATGTCATATAGCATATTTACCAAAATGATCTTAAACCATGATCAGACATAATCGAACTCAAGCATAAAAATCAAGCCATTTCCGCATGGCTTTATATATATACATCTTCAAACTCAAACACATTAAGACTAGCTTATACATATTTATATATACACTTCCAAAATCAACCAAAACAAAGGCTAGCATATACATGCCAAAGATTCAAAGTTCAACTTATAAAGTACCGAAAAGAAAAACGATCGATAGTGTGACGGATTTCTCTGACGATCCCGGAGCTCGTAATTAGCTTCCAAAATCTATAAAACAATGAACAAACACACACATAGAGTAAGCTTGAATAGCTTAGTAAGTCATAAGCAAGTAATTCATTTAATATTTATGAACATTAAAATCAACTAGGCCGAATCAATCAAACCTTAATCAAATTTACATTTATCATGCTTACAGATTCATATACCAATACATAAACATTAACATTATAGCATCACTTGGGCGGATATGAGCATTCACACATACATATAATTCACTTTATATCATGCATAATTTATATTATCATTTCAAATACTAAGCTTACCTTATTTTCATTAACATTAAACTTAGCACGTACCTGAACCTTTTATCTCGATTTCACATATAATCATAAATCGTTAATGCCCGTTGAACCATTCGAAATTAATAAGGATACTCGAATAGTCGGAAAGCTCGTACAATGCCAACGTCCCAGACGTGGTCTTACATGTAATCACATATCGGTGCCACTGTCCCAGACAATGTCTTACATGTAAATCACAAGTCGATGCCAACGTCCCAGACATGGTCTTACACAAAATCACATATCGAAAATTCTATGTCATGACATATGTATCCTAACTATTCCTAAGGTTCGTACGGGGCTTTCGGACGTTGTAACACGATCGATTCAGGCCTGTGAATATTTCTCCTATACTTATACAAATTCAGCTTGAACATATATATATATATACAAGTAATAATTCAATTCGGAACAAATAATATATATACAATCGAATTTAACGACATTTATTTACTTATGAACTTACCTCGGCAAAGACAGACGAACCGGGACAACTATTCAACAACTTTAGATTTCCCCCGATCCAATTCTGATTTCCTCTTTTCTTGATCTAAATTAGTATAAATTAAACTTATTAAATCACATATGCAATCAATATTCATCCAAAAACACATAAATCAGCAAATTACACTTTTGCCCCTGACATTTCACATTTTTTTACAAATTAGTCCCTATTTCACAAAATACAAAATATTCAAAATTTGACCATACTATGGCTTGGCCGAATGTTCACTAAGCTCATATAAGTCCACACATTTCATTTATTTCACATTTTAGTCCCTCAATTTATTATTTTCACAATTAAGCCCAAATTACTCAAATTCATCAAAAATTCAAATACAAAACATATTAATCTAACAACATATATTTATTTTCTATCATCAAACACAAGATTCATCAAGCTTTCAACAATGACAAAACACAAAATCATCATCAAATTCAGAAATTGAAACATGGGCTTGATAGATTACATAGCAACGATCTCAAAAACGTAAAAATCATCAAAAATCGAGCTAAATACATACCTTAATTGGACCTGGACAAGGCCGAACCTAAGAACTCTCTTTTCTTTTCTTTTTCTTTTAAACTTCGGCTAAGATGAAACAAAAATGCATGGCTTTTTTTAATATATGTTTTATTATAATTAACATTTATTAAACAATTACTAATATAACCTTAATAAAATAATATGAAAGTTTTATATTATAAGCCTAATGCCGTCCATCCCAATATTTAATGGTCTATTTCCATTTTAAGGGCTTTTAAATTAAGAAGCCATAGCAAATAAGCACTTTAGAAAATAGCAAGTCACTTTTGCATTTAACGCGATTAAGTCCTTTTATTAAATCGGACACTCAAACGATAAAATTAAATCATGAAAATTTCACAGATATCAATTCACACATTATAAACACAGAAAATAAAATTTAAATATTTTTCTGACTCGAATTTGTGGTCCCGAAACCACTATTCCGATTAGGGTCTAAATCGAACTGTTACAACTCTCCCTATAACACCCCTAACCCGTATCCGTCGCCAGATTATGGTTAAAGGCGTTACCGGACAGATCAAAAACATTTTCAGAAGTTTATACATTCATCCATCAATATCAAACATAATGTCCCTTAATACAGTCAACGAGACCTAAAACATGCTTATAAACCGGTTTGGGACTAAACCGGAACACATACGAAATTTCACGGAAATTTAAAAATTTTCTAAGTTTCAGGGGTTACACGCCCGTAGTAAATGCAAGCGTGTGCCTCCCACGTGCTGCTGGACACCCCGTGTGTCCTCCCGTGGTCGAATCGACCACATCCAAGGCCACCAAGCACACCCGTGTGCCTTGGCCGTGGTCGAATCTGACTTCACATCCACAGCCACCAAGCACGCCTGTGTGCCTTGGCCGTGGTCGAATCGACTTTACACCCACGCCCACCCAAAGACCCGTGTGCTAAGACCGTACTACTCTTAGGGCCATATCTCGACTTTCTCACACGGCTACTAGACACGCCCGTGTGTCTTGGCCGTGTGCTATTAGGCTAGCTATCGACTTAGCCCCACGGTCATTAGGCACGCCTGCAGTGTGCAAAAATGTGACATTATAGGCCATTTGCAAGGCCAAAATGTCACCCAATGGGTCATACCTACAAGTAAAATCATCAAGACATCTCATGCCTATTTGACAACCAAAATCATACCAAAATAAAGGAGTTTGTAGTGTTGGTGGATAGGGCCTGTAAAGCCGAAGATTTGGCTAAAGAGAAGAGAAGAGCCGAGTATGAGTCCTGTGACTCGAGGAAGAGACAATTGAACAAGTCTCACCTATCCTCATCCAAGAGATCGAGGGACTTCACTACTCGATCAGTCACTTCAGAGGGGTTTTCAACCTGAAATAAAAGCAAGCGACCCTCGAAATCAAAAGGGCACACTACATCAGTTGCTAGTGTGGGCAATGTTCGACCATATAGACCGGAATGCCCTCAGTGTGGCCGGTACCATTCTGGTGAGTGTAGAGCTAATGAGAAAGCTTGTTTCAGATGTGGGTCCTTAGACCATTTTATCAGAAACTGTCCCGAGGTTAACGAGAAAGGAGGGCCTCAGAATGCGAGATCTGGAAGTACCCCAAAGGGAAGACCATTGAGAAATCCGGGGATTGAGACAGGAAACAAGAATCTGCCTAGAGAGCAAGATGCCAGAGTTGAGGGTAGAGCACCGGCGAGGACATATGCCATTCGTGCTCGCGAAGAGGCATCTTCCCCCGACGTGATCACGGGTATCTTTTCTCTCTATAATACTCGTGTTATAGCTTTAATTGAACCGGGATCTACCCACTCATACATATGCATGAAATTAGTTTCTAGCATGAACATGCCTATAGAGTCTACCGAAATCGTGATAAGAGTGTCTAATCCTCTAGGCAAGTGTGTGTTGGTTGATAGAGTTTGCAAAGGGTGCCCTTTGATGATTAAGGGTCATTGTTTCTTGGTCGATCTTATGTTGTTACTGTTTGACGAATTTGATGTCATTCTCGGGATGGATTGGTTAGTTACCCATAGTGTAATTGTGAACTGTGGGAAGAAGCATATTGAGTTGAGAGATGAAAATGGTAATTTTATTCGTGTTGAATCAGATAAGCCGGATAGATCACCAATAGTGGTATCGACCCTGTCAGCCCAGAAGTACCTAAGAAAAGGGTATGAGGCTTATCTTGCCTTTGTGTTGAACACTAAAGAGACTGAATTGAAAATTGAGTCAGTACCCATAGTACGCGAGTACCTAGATGTTTTCCCAGAAGAGTTGCATGGGCTACCACCGGAGAGAGAGATTGAATTTGGGATTGAATTAGCTCAAGATGCGCCCTATTTCTATCGCCCCCTATAGAATGGCCCAAACCAAACCGAAAGAGTTGAAAGCACAGTTGCAAGAATTAACGGATAAAGGTTTTGCGAGGCCAAGTTTTTCTCCGTGGGGAGCACCTGTCCTGTTTGTGAAGAAGAAAGATGGCTCCATGAGACTATGTATAGACTATCGACAACTCAACAAGGAGACAGTGAAGAATAAATACCCGTTGCCGAGGATCGACGATCTATTTGATCAATTGAAGGGAGCTACAGTATTTTCTAAGATAGACCTGAGGTCAGGGTACTATCAGTTGAAAGTCAAGGACTCTGATGTGCCGAAAATCGCGTGTAGGACTAGATATGGCCATTATGAATTTTTGGTCATGCCTTTTGGCCTAACGAATGCCCTCGCTATCTTTATGGATATGATGAATTGCATTTTCCAACCGTACTTGGATAGGTTTTTTGTGGCCTTTATTGACGACATACTGATCTATTCTCGAGATAAGAACGATCATGCAGAGCATTTGAGTATGGTTCTACAAGTTTTGCGAGAAAATCAATTGTATGCCAAATTCAGTAAGAGTGAATTTTGGCTCAAGGAAGTGGGATTTTTGGGGCATATTGTCTCTGGGGAAGGGATTAGAGTTGACCCGAGTAAGATTTCGGCAATTGTTGAATGGAAATCGCCGAGGAGCGTAACTGATGTGAGGAGTTTTCTAGGCCTGGCAGGCTATTATAGACGTTTCGTCAAGGGGTTTTCCATGATAACTACCCCGATGACGAGACTTTTGCAGAAAAATGTAAAGTTCAACTGGACGGAAAAGTGTCAGCAGAGTTTTGAGAAACTGAAGACACTGTTGACTGAGGCTCCTATTTTGGTGCAACCAGAATCGGGAAAAGAATTTGTGGTTTATAGTGATGCATCCTTGAACGGATTGGGTTGTGTACTTATGCAAGAGGGTAAAGTGATTGCATACGCCTCTAGACAATTGAAACCGCACGAAAAGAACTACCCGACTCATGATTTAGAGTTGGCCGCAATTGTGTTTGCGCTGAAAATTTAGAGACATCATTTATATGGTGAAAGGTGTCAGATTTTCACTGACCACAAAAGCCTAAAATATTTGATGACTCAAAAAGAATTAAATTTGAGGCAACGAAGATGGTTAGAGCTGATTAAAGATTACGATTTGGTAAATGAATACCATCCGGGAAAGGCAAATGTAGTCGTCGACGCTTTGAGCAGAAAATCTTTGTTTACACTAAAAGCCTTGAATACTCAGATGACCTTGTTAAATGATGGTTCTGTTTTAGCTGAGTTGAGGGCTAAACCATTGTTTCTCCAGGAAATTTGTGAAGCTCAGAAGGATGATAACAGTTTACAAGCCAAGAGAGTTTTATGCGAGTCGAGCGTTGAGACAGACTTTCGAGTAAATCTCGATGGATGTCTAACATTTCGAGATCGAGTCTGTGTACCCAGGAATGATGAGCTTATCCGCAAAATTTTGCGCGAAGCACATAACGGGTGTTTGAATATACACCCAGGCAGTACAAAGATGTACCATGATTTGAGAAAATGGTACTGGTGGCCTGGTATGAAGAAAGATATTTCTGAGTATGTATCGAAATGCCTAATTTGTCAAAAAGTGAAGGCTGAACATCAAGTACCTTCGGGTTTACTTCAGCCCATTATGGTTCCTGAATGGAAATGGGACCGTATTGCTATGGACTTCGTGACGGGTTTACCATTGACTTCAAGGAAGAAAGATGCAGTATGGGTAGTGGTTGATAGACTCACTAAGTCAGCCCACTTTATACCAGTGCAAGTCGACTATTCGCTTGACAAATTGGAAGAGTTGTATATGTCCGAGATAGTAAGACTTCATGGTGTACCATTATCGATTATTTCAGATAGAGATCTGAGATTCACGTCACGGTTATGGAAAAAGCTATAAGAAGCATTAGGCACAAAATTGAGTTTTAGTACAGCTTTCCATCCCCAAACTGATGGACAATCAGAGAGAGTAATTCAGGTACTAGAGGACATGCTTCGGTGTTGTGTTTTAGAATTCCATGGTAATTGGGAGAAATACTTACCATTGGTGGAATTTGCCTACAACAATAGCTTTCAATCAAGCTTGAAGATGGAACCTTATGAGGCATTATATGGACGTAAATGTCGAACGCCCTTGTATTGGTCAGAACTCAGAGAGAAGCAGATACACAGGGTCGACTTGGTGAAGGAAACTGGAGATAAAATAAAAGTGATATGTGACTGTTTGAAAGTTGCATCAGATAGACAGAAGTCCTATTCAGATTTAAAAAGGAAAGAAATAAAATTCAAAGTCGGTGATAAAGTGTTCTTGAAAGTATTACCTTGGAAGAAAGTCCTCATATTTGGCCGGAAGGGCAAACTAAGTCCGCGCTTTATTGGACCTTATGAAGTTACCGAAAGGATAGGACCGGTAGCTTATCGGTTAGCCTTGCCACCTGAGCTGGAAAAGATTCACGACGTCTTTCATGTATCTATGTTGCGCCGATACCAATCAGACCCTTCACATGTTATAGAGCCGACAGATGTAGAGATACAACCAGATTTGACATATGGTGAAGAACCAGTTAGAATTCTGGCTTGTGAAGTCAAGCAGTTAAGGAATAAAAGCATAGCCTTAGTGAAAGTCTTATGGAAAAGGCACGGTATAGAAGAGGCTACATGGGAGTCTGAAGAATCAATGAGGAACCAATACCCCAATCTTTTCACCAGTAAGATTTTCGAGGACGAAAATCCTTAAGGGGGGAGAATTGTAACAGCCCGATTTAGGGGCTAGTCAGAATAGTGATCTCAGGATCATTAATCTGAGATTTGAGAAATTTATTTTCATGTTATATTATGAGTTAGAATATGATAGAACATGTGCACAAAAATTTTGGTGCTTTAATTCTAGCGATTTCATGTTTAATCGCGAAAAAGGACTAAATCGCATTAAGTGCGAAAGTTCTGTTCTATAAGATAAAAGTTCCAAATAGCCATAGATTGTTAAATTGAGGTCTTTAAAAGGCAATTTAGCCCTTGTAAATTTCTTGGCCGGCCATAGAATAGATGGGAGACAAAGATGGATAAAATGTGGTCAAAGTTAGTAAGAGTTGGTGACTAATTTGACTAGTTTAATATTAGAATAAAGAAAGAGAAAATATAATCATTTTTGTTCATCTCTTCCACTAAAATTTGCAAGGAAACAAGGGTTGAAAGCTTCAAAAATTTCAGCACACTTATCTCTTCATTTGTAAGTGTTCTAGTGCACTTTTCTTGAAAATAATTGCACATTTGAGACCCCTAAAGCTTAAGCTTTCAAATGAGGGGACTGTTGTGCAATATGGTAAAGAGTTTAAAGTTTTGCCATGAGAGCTATTTTAGTTATTGCTGCATTTTTATGGAAGAAATTGAGTCTTAGTTGTCATATGAACAACTTTTGTGAAAGGTGTTAGCATGAAAACACCAATTAGGACCTTGATGAAAAGGTTGCAAAATTTAGTAGTAAGTATGTGAAATATTGATTTTTGATGATAGTTCTAAGAGCATTAAATGTTTATCTAGGCATGTTGAAGGTAAAAATTTGATTAGAATTTATTTCCGAGCTTAGGGGCAAAATGGTCATTTTGCTAAAGTCTAGGGGCAAAATAGTAATTTTGCCTAAGCATGACTATTGAGATGCTTTTATTAATGTAGTGATTAAAATGAGCTAATAGATCAAGAAGAATTGAGAATCCACCTCGAACGGGGAAAGAATAAAGTCTTGGACTGAACCGAAGAACTAGCTCATTTTGAAAACGAGGTAAGTTGTATGTGAATTAAGCAATATTCATATTAGCATGTTGAGAAATTCTTGGCATTACATTAAAGCATAATGCATTACTAAATTGAGTAGTTAATATGAATGAAATGTTGGAGCCCTAATTGGGCCATGTTGATTATAGAAATGCTATCATTGAAGTATGAAATAAATAAGATCCCGTATAAGACCATATCCGGGATATGGCTTCGGTGATGAACATGGAAATCGTATAAGACCATATTCGGGATATGGCATCGTACATGAGAGATAATCCCATATAAGACCATATCCGGGATATGGCATTGGCACCTAAAGATAATCCCATATAAGACCATATCCGGGATATGGCATTAGCACCTAAAGATAATCCCATATAAGACCATATCCGGGATATGGCATTGGCACCTAAAGGTAATCCCATATAAGACCACGTCCGGGACATGGCATTGGTACCTAGAGAGGAATCCATATAAGACCACCTCGAGGACGTGGCGTTGGCTTTATATTTATAGTAATGGCTATAAGCATATGTCTCTGACTATCCTTTATGAGTGGTAGGATAAGTAAATGAATTTTATAAGTAGAGAAGTGAATGATATTTAAGCCATGTGAATGAGTGAATACAGGTACTCGTGAATGAGTCACGAAGAATGGTTGCGATGTGTGGCACGGTGTGTGCTAAATAAGGGTAATTGTAAGTAAGTAAGGCAAGAAGCCTTGATTTTGTGTATGGCTAGATAATACCGCGAATGGATTGTTTTTATGAGTATTATGAATTGTTATTTATTTCCATGCAACTTACTAAGCTTTGTGCTTACCCCTTTTCATTGCCCTTCTTCTTTGTAGTATTGCCAAGATAACTCGAGGATCGTGACTGCAGGAGCTTGGAAATTCACACTATTGACAGCACTTTGGTATAACAATTTTAGACTTGTTTTGAGTATGGCATGTATAGGACTTGGGTATTTTGTCAAGTTGTAATTGTTAGTTAAAGTGTTGGCTATGTAAGTCATTTTGTAAATGGTCCAATGAGCTGAACAAGTTCTTGGGAAAATCTTTTGTTTAATGAAGATGAAATTCATGAATGGTGTGTTCATTTTAATGATGTGTATATTGGAGGAGTTTATTGTCTTGAATAGAGGTATATTTGTGTGCACCCTTAGATGGTAATGGCTTGGTAAATAGCCTACTACTTGCACACTTAGTTAGGCACACAGGCGTGGGTGTAAACCGTGTGGGAGGCACGGCTAGCCCATGGGTGTGTACCCAGGCCGTGTGAAGTCTGCACCTTACTCATGAAATTATAAATTCCCCATGGCCATGTTACACGGGCGTGTCCAGGCCGTGTGGATTTAGTCAGTGTCGACCACGATTGGGAAACACGGGCGTGCCTTGGCCGTGGGCAAATTGGCAGAATGTCTGGGTTTTTAGGCACGGTCTGGGGACATGGGCGTGTGTGTCTATACACGGGCGTGTCTAATCATGCACGGGTGTGTCTAATCATGCACGGGCGTGTGAAACCTGTAGTGAAGAGAGAAAAATTTAAGTTTTCAAAAAAATTTAGGATTAATCTCGGGAACCCTCGTGTGTAAGAATGAGGCCTCATAAGTCGAGAATGAGGTTATAAAGAGTAATTACGTTGAGCCTAGGTGGAGATCAAGTGGTTTGAGTTCGGTAATGCCTCGGGCCTGGTTCCCGGTGTAGGACCCGGGTAAGGGGTGTTACAATAGTTCTTGTATACTTTGTCAACCAGGACACTTTTACCTAAGGGGTTTGATGCTTTTATAACAAACTCGATGAGACTCTACAGCAAAGTCTTACCAACACTAAATTCATGCATATATACGAATGCGTAGAACTGTGGTCTATCAATACAATCACGTATATCATAAAGTGTAAAAGTACCCGTTATAACATCCGGTGAAGAAGCTTTCACACGAGCTCTAATAGCATACGCCCGGCAGCGCCTAGCTTCGATCTCGCAATCTGCCTCTCGTAGTTCTCTCGACTACCACCGACATTTCTTACATTCTTCAAGGTCTACCTCTCATAGGTGCATTATCAGATCTCAGATTTTGAACATTCTCAGACTCGACAGACTCAGGGCAATCACGAATAAAATGATCAAGTGAACCACATCTGAAACAAGCTCTGTCATTCATTCTACAGCTTCCCGGATGTCTTTTCCCATAATGCTTACACTCTGGTTTCTCGGATCATACATTCCCAACACTTGCCACTGAAGTTGCTGGAGCTTTGAAACTCATTTGCGATCTATCTCGATTTCTATTTGAATATCCCATATTACTTCTCGAACGACTTTGATCATCTCTAAATTTCTTTGAAGTGGACTGGAACGATCTATTTTGAAATCTCTTTCTCACTTCTCGGGCTTCTAACTCAGCTTTCTTTTTGTCTTTCCTGAGTGCTTCAGCTTTGCACGCTCGATCAACGAGTACAACAAACTCTTTTATCTCTAAAATCCCGACTAGTAAACAGATGTCTTCATTAAGCCCATCTTCAAACCTTTTGCACATTATTGCTTCAGATGATACACATTCACGAGCATATTGACTCAGTCTGACAAACTCTCGTTCATATTCCGCCACAGTCATACGGCCTTGTTTCAATTCCAAAAATTCCTTTCGTTTCTGATCAACGAATCTCTCACTGATATATTTCTTCCGGAACTCGATCTGAAAGAAATCCCATGTCACTCGTTCTTTCGGAATAACAGATATTTGAGTTTTCCACCACTGATAAGCCGCATCTCGAAGTAAAGATACAACACATTTTATGCATTCATCCGGAGTCAGAGACATTTCGTCAAATACCCGGATAGTATTTTCTAACTAGAATTCGGCCTTTTCAGCATTATCATCATTAGTAGCCCTGAATTATTTAGCTCCGTATTTGCAAATTTTGTCTATCGGAGGCTTGTTCAACAGATTTATACCCATCACCGGAGGCACAACTGTAGTCTGAGGGGGATTAACTGGGGGTGGGGGTTGTGAAACAGTCGGGTGATTCTTTATGAATTGAGTGAACCATTCACTCATCATCTGGAAGAAAGCTTGTTTAGCTTCTTCCCCTTGACCGCTAGTAGCCGGTCTCGGATCAAAGGGCGATGTCCCTTGCGCGGGAGCAAGCGCATTATTTTCTACGTCATCAGCTACGCTCTTTCGGGATCCATTACTATACGAAAATCACATTTATACGTCAGGATTCATCACACTATCAAAATTTAAAAATATGGCATGTATAGCTAGACTCTTACACGCTACGTTAGTCCGAGAATCGGCTAAATCGTAGCTCTGATACCAACCAAATGTAACACCCCTAACCCGTATCTGTCGCCGGATTAGGGTTAAAGGCGTTACCGGACATATCAGAAAAATTTTCAGAAGTTCATACATTCATCCATCAATCTCAAACATAATGTCCCTTAATATGGTCAACGAGACCTAAAACATGCTTATAAACCGGTTCGGGACTAAACCGGAACACATACGAAATTTCACGGAAATTTAAAACTTTTCTAAGTTTCGTGGGTTACACGCCCGCAGTGGGCAAGCCGTGTGCCTCCCACGGTACCGCCGGACACCCCGTATCCTCCCGTGGGTCGAATCGACCTCATCCACGGCCACCAAGCACGCCCGTGTGCCTTGGCCGTGGTCGAATCGACTTTACACCCACGCCCACCCAAAGACCCCGTGTGCTAAGGCCGTACTCTTAGGCCATATACTCGACTTTCTCACATGACTACTAGTCACGCCTGGTGTGTCTTAGCCGTGTGCTATTAGGCTAGCTATCGACTTAGCCCCACGGTCATTAGGCACGCCTGTGTGTTACAAATCAGTGACATTATAGGCCATTTGCAAGGCCAAAATGTCACCCAATGGGTCATACCTACAAGTAAAATCATCAAGACATCTCATGCCTATTTGACAACCAAAATCATACCAAAATAACCATCCAAATTACAAGGCTAAAACTCATCTCATCACAAGCATAATTCATTCCTTTACTTAATCAAAACTTGACCATTTCATGCATCAACTACCCATGCCAAAAACATACTTCATATATCACATACATTCAAGCAAATTCTCAACCCATAGCTAGCCAAATCACATGGCTAAGTTCATATAACAAACTCATATCAAATACTAGCATATACATGCCATATCAAGCTATAAACATATCCAAAGTGTACCAAAATGAGTTTAGTAGTGTGATGATTTATTCTTGACGGTCCCGAGCCTTCAAAGAGCTTTTTAACGACCTAAAAATAGAGAAAACACACACACAGAGTAAGCTTTCCAAAAGCTTAGTAAGTCATAAATACAAACAAACTTAGCAACTATCACATATATACTTTGGTCCATGTACTTGACCATATTTATCACATTAATCAATTCAAAGTCTTATATAAACATAGCTCATTCATGCTTACTCTCATATATCATATTGTTATTCCAATATACATAATCATCATAGTATGATCACATAGGTACTTACCTTATATACACACTTAGTGTATAAATCAACGTACCTGAAACGGATTTACAATTCACTTAGCCATTCATATCACAGACTTGCCCGTTGAACAGTTAGAAACTAATAAGATACTCAGAAAGCTCGGAATAATAGTACAATGCCAACGTCCCAGACGAGGTCTTACATGCATTCAAATATCGATGCCACTGTCCCAGACAGGGTCTTACACGGATCAAAATGATGTCGATGTCCCAGACATGATCTTACACGTAAAGATAATATCGATGCCAACGTCCCAGACGTGGTCTTATTCGTACAGATAATATCGATGCCAACGTCCCAGACATTGTCTTACACGAAGAGATCATATCGATGCCAATGTCCCAGACGTGGTCTTACATGATAAACAGAACAGGTACCTATGTATTCCTAGGTTCGTACGAGACTTTTTGGACATTGTCGCTCAGTCGATCTTATCTCAGAATTCATTTGCATAACATTTCATAAGCATTCATTTTCAACTACAAGCATATGAATATGCTCAACTCAATACGATTACACTTATTTGTAATATGACTTACCTCGGATTCGATTTATCAGAAATAGAAACGGCTACTCGATTATTTTCGCTTTCCCGCGATCTAAGTCCATTTTCCTCGGTTCTTGATCTATACATATTCAAAATTAACTCTTTTATTCACTAACTCATTCAATTCAATCCAAGGACACACATTTAGGGCTATTTGCAAATTAACCCTCACATTTGCACAATTTATCAATTTAGTCCAATTTTCTCAAAACATCAAATTCACAAAATCATCTTTTAACCATGCTTAGCCGAATGTTCATACATATCATACAAGCCCATATTCTCCATCAAATTTGCAATTTAGTCCTTCAAGTTACTATTTTCTCAATTTAGCCCTAATTAGCTAAATCCATCAAAAATTCAAGAACAAAGTATGTTCATCTAGCTCAAATCTTTCATTTAACACTTTAAATCATCACTAAACTCAACATATCATCAATGGCATATCACACAAACATCATCAATACACAAAATTGAGACATGGGCTTGACAGTAGACTAAGCAACGATTGCAAAAACGTAAAAATCATCGAAAACCGACTAAAACATACCTTGAATCAAGCTACCACCATGACCGAATATTCAAGCTTTCAACCTAAGTTTTTTTCTATCCTTGTTTCGGTAGCCAAAAAGATGTAAACATGGTTTTATTCTTTAATGTTTTGTATATAATAACAAAATTTTCATTTTGCAATTTTAACCTTTAATAATAAAATTATAAAACATAGTTTCCAAGGTTATTATTGACCATAACCGTCCACTATCAATAATAATAGGCTAATTGCCTTTTAAGGACTTTGCATTATAAAGACATAACAAATAGGCACTTTTACAAATATCATACTAACTTTGCATTTAATGCAATTTAATCCTTTTCTCAAATTAAACACACAAACAGATAAATTATCTTACGAAAATTTAACACATGCTTAATCACATATCATAGACACAAAAAATAATATTAAAATATTATACGGACTCGAATTTGTGGTCCCGAAACCACTGTTCTGACTAAGTTATAAACCGGACTGTTACACTCCCCCTTAGGGATTTTTGTCCCCGAAAATCTTACCGGCGAATAAGTTTGGGTAACGTTCTCTCATAGCATCTTCGAGCTCCCACGTAGCTTCTTCCACCCCATGTCGATGCCATAAGACTTTTACTAAAGAAATTTTCTTATTTCTCAAATCTTTCATTTCGCGATTTAAAATCCGGATTGGTTCTTCTTCGTATGTCATACCAGATCGAATCTCAATCTTAGACGGGGAAATCACATGCGATGGGTCGGATCGATATCGTCGAAGAATCGAAACTTGAAATACATTAAGAATCTTTTCTAACTCAGGTGGCAATAACAGTCTATAAGCAACCGGCCCGATACGCTCTATAATCTCATACGACCCAATAAATCTTGGACTCAATTTGCCTTTACAACCGAATCGAATTATTTTCTTCCACAGTGAGACTTTCAAAAACACTTTGTCCCCGATCTGAAACTCAATATCTTTACATTTCAAGTCTGCGTACGACTTCTGATGATCTGACGCGGCTTTCAGACTATCGCGAATCACTTTCACTTTCTGTTCAGTCTCTTTAATCAAATCGACCCCGTGTATCTTATTCTCACTGAGCTCAGTCCAATACAAAGGTGTTCGACATTTGCGATTGTACAAACCTCGTAAGGTGCCATTTTGATACTCGATTAAAAGCTATTATTATACGCAAATTCAATCAGTGGCAAGTATCGTTCCCATGTACCTTCAAACTCGAGAATGCTACATCTCAACATATCCTCAAGTATCTGAATAATTCGTTCAGACTGACCATCTGTCTGCAGATGGAAAGCAGTGCTAAAGTATAGTTTCGTACCTAGTGCATCTTGCAGTTTCTTCTAAAACCGCGATGTGAACCTCGGATCTCTATCCGAAACAATAGAAATAGGTACTCCGTGCAATCTCACAATCTGAGAAATATATAACTTAGCAAGTTTATCAAGCGAGTAATCTGTACGAACCGGAACAAAATGAGCCGATTTAGTCAATCAATCCACAATAACCCAGATTGCATCTTTCTTACTCGGTGGCAAAGGCAAACCTGATACAAAATCCATCTTGACTCTTTCCCATTTCCACTCGGGTATCATAATCGGTTGAAGTAACCCAGACGGAACCTAACACTCAGCTTTGACTTGCTGACAGATCAAACATCTCGAAACGAAGTAAGAGATGTCTCATTTCATACCATGCCACCAGTAAAGCTGTTTCAAATCATTATACATTTTTGTACTACCCAGGTGAACAAATAATCGACTACTATGAGCTTCATTCAAAATCATCTGGATCAACTCTGAATTTCTCAGAACACACATTTGGTTTTTGAACCTCAAACAACCTTCAGTATCAATTCGAAACTTTGAATTAGTATTCGCATCACATTGAACCCGTTTTGCTATCAATTCGTTATCAACTTTCTAATCCTCACAAATCTGCTGAATAAATAATGGTTTCACTTTTAACTCAGCTACTAGCGAACCATCATCGGATAGGGCCAACTGAGTATTCATCGCACGTAGGGCAAACAACGATTTCTGACTCAAAGCATCAGCAACAACATTAGCCTTTCCTGGATGGTAGTCAATCACAAGCTCATAATCTTTTAACAACTCTAACCATCTTCGCTGTCGTAGATTCAGATCTTTCTGAGTCATCAAATATTTTAAGCTTTTGTGATCAGAATAGACGTGACATTTTTCACCGAACAGATAGTGGCGCCAAATTTTCAATGCAAACACAATAGCTGCCAATTCCAAGTCGTGTATCGGATAATTTTTTTCGTGCGGCTTTAACTGTCTCGAGGCATAAGCTATGACTTTGCCTTCCTGCATCAAAACACAACCCAAACCATTCAAAGATGCATCACTATAGATAACAAATTCTTTACCCGATTCTGGCTGAACTAACACTGGAGCTCAGTCAACAAAGCTTTCAACTGATCGAAACTTTTCTGGCACTTTTCTGACCACTCGAACTTATTATCTTTCTGAAGTAGTCGCGTCATCGGGGTTGCAATCATAGAGAAACCTTTTATGAACCGTCTATAGTAACCAGCTAGTCCCAAAAAACTTCAGACTTCGGATACATTTCTAGGAGGCTTCCAATCTAGTATAGCTGAAACCTTGTTCGGATCAACCCGAATGCCCGATGCTGATACAACATGTCCTAGAAAATTGACTTCTCGTAATCAAAACTCACATTTACTGAACTTCGCATACAACTACTTATCACGCAAAGTCTGTAGCACTAATCTTAGATGTTCAGTATGCTCGAATTCATCACGGGAATAGATCAATATATCGTCTATGAACACAACCACAAATCGATCCAAATACTGTCTGAAGATCCGATTCATTAAATCCATAAAAACAGCAGGTGCATTAGTAAGTCCGAAAGGCATAACCAGAAACTCATAGTGTTCGTACCTCATTCGGAAAGCAGTTTTCGGCACATCGAAGTCTTTAACTCGCAACTGATAGTAACCCGATCTCATATCTATTTTAGAAAACACAGTAGCCCCTTTCAACTGATCGAACAACTCATCAATCCGTGGTAAAAGATATTTATTCTTTATAGTCACCTTATTGAGCTGTCGGTAATCAATGCACATTCTCATAGTTCCGTCTTTCTTTTTCACAAACAAAATCGGCGCACCCCAGGGAGAAAAACTCAGTCCTGTGAAACCTCTATCTGTCAATTCTTGCAACTGAGTCTTCAACTCTTTTAATTCAGTCGGTGCCATTCTATACGGAGCTATCGATATCAGAGTCGTCCCCAGTACTAACTCAATACCAAACTCTACCTCTCGGATCGGTGGCAAACCCAGTAATTCTTTTGGAAACACATTCGAATACTCGCACACAATTGGTACTGATTCAATCTTCTTTTCGATCACTTTAGAGTCGAGCACATAAGCAAAGTAAGCTTCACAACCCTTTCTCACATATTTTTGAGCTAACATCAAAGATATCACTGCCGATAAACCATTCAGATCATTAGACTCAATCCGAATAATCTCATCATTCTAACATCGCAAATCAATAGTCTTCCATTTGCAGTTCACAATAGCATCGTGCAAGGTTAACCAATCTATACCCAGAATTATATCAAACTCGTCAAATGGTAACAACATCAAATCAACCGGAAAACATGAATCTCGAATCATCAACGGACAATTCTTGCACACTTTATCAACCAAAACACACCGGCTTAAGGGGTTCGATACTCTAATCACAAACTTAGTAGACTCTACAGGCAAAGTCTTACTGGATACTAAAGTCTCACATACATAAAAATGAGTCGAACCAGGATCAATCAATGCAACAACACTAGTATCATAGAGAGTGAAAGTACCAGTAATAACATCTGGGGATGAAGCCTCTTCACGAGCGCGAATAGCTTAAGCTCTGGCAGGTGCACGAGCCTCAGATCTAACAGCTGTGTCTTTAGTTCTTTTCTGACCGCTACTCACATTACTCGTGTTTCTGGGTGGTCTACCTCGAGCTGACATGTTACTCGGTCTCGCATTCTATACTGTATTTTGCTCAGCTAACTCAGGGCATTCACGAATAAAATGACCAATCGATCCACATTTAAAACAAGCCCGATCATTCAATCTACAGCTGCCGAGACGTCGTTTATCGTAATATTTACACTCCGATTGATTTGATCTGACGTTACCAACACTAGCTATTAAGGTAGCTTTCGACTCACAGGTTGTCTATCTCGATCCCGTTTAGAATACCCCACAATAGCCTTTGAACGGCTAAAGTCATCTCGGAATTTCTTTGATGCTGACTGAAATGTCTTACTCGATGATCTCTTACGGGAATCTCTGGCTTCAAAATCAGCTATTTTTCTTTCCCGAGCTCTTCAACTTTGCACGCTCGTTCAACAAATACGACAAACTCTTTTATTTCAAGAATCCCAACGAGCAATTTAATGTCTTCATTCAGCCCGTCTTCGAATCTTTTACACATAATTGCTTCTGTCGAAACACACTCTCAAGCATATCTGCTAAGTCTCACGAATTCCCGCTCATATTCTATTACGGTCATACGACCCTGTTTCAACTCGAGGAATTCTTTGCGCTTTTGATTGATGAATCTCTGACTGATGTATTTCTTACGAAATTTAGTCTGAAAGAACTCCCAGGTAACCCGTTCTTTTGGAACCACCGAAACCAGTGTATTCCACCAGTGATACGCAGAATCTCGAAGCAATGATACAGCACATTTAATACACTCATCAGGTGTACATGATAGCTCATCAAACACACGGATAGTATTATCGAGCCAGAATTCAGCTCGCTCAGCATCATCATTAACAGTGGCTCTGAATTCTTCAGCCCAGTATTTTCTAATTTTATCAACAGGGGGCTTATGTAATCTCATCGGATCAAGTACTTGAGGTATTACATGTATCAGAGGAGGATTAGGCGGGGGTGAGGGTTGTTGAATAGCCGAATTTGTGCGAATGTACTGTGTGAACCAATCGTTCATCATCTGATAGAAGGCTTGTTTAGCCTCACTCTCATGACTAATCTAAATCGCCCTAGAATCAGTCGGCGCTGCCCTCTGAGTAGGAGCGGGCGTATTACTTTCCACATCATCAGCTACGACTCGATCGGGGTCCATTACTATACGAAAACACATTTCAATTGTCAGGAATTATCACACTATCGCAGTATAAAAATATGGCATGTATAGTTAGACTCACACGCGCTACGTTAGTCCTAGAACCGACTAAACTGTAGCTCTGATACCAATAAAATATAACACTCCTAACTCGTATCCGTCGCTGGATTTGGGTTACGAGGCATTACCGACCAAAACACATCTCAGAACAGTCATAATTCACATGTTTTAAAACTCTACCATTCAATCATATAAAAATACTTCACATATAATATTTGAATAATCAAAGTATCGGATGACTTATTACTTTACAAATTATATGCGCATACATTAAAACATGCAAACATATATTAATACATTTCATATAACTAATATGAACCATATTACACAACTTAAATACCTCCCACATATGCGGCATTGATATTAGTCAATATGAGCAAACATGATTGGTACATTAATTTAAGTTAAAACATCCACACGGCAAAAGTTATACATTTACATATACTACACGTAAACAATTATTATTTAAGATTAAACATACCTCTTTCCTAGTCATAAGACCATTCGCATATGACTATATTAATTTAAAACATTTTGAGCACAAATCACAACTAAAAGTACACTCAATTCACATACCAGTTTACCATACTTAAATTACAAATGCATACCCAAAACACCAACCAAATTTTAACCACAAATCATGTCCGTCATTAACCATTTACTATATACTAAAGTAACCAACAACTTAACCATTAATTCACATCCATTTGACTATTATACCAATCACCATTTTCGGTTCCAATAGATAGGTTCATAATATACTTAGTTTAATAACATATTACTTACACATACACGGCATACAAGACATATACACTTATTTCTATATAATACACATAAAGTGACTTTAAGACTAAATCAAATATGCATCTTTTCTTATTACATATTTAATGTATATATAACCATATCCATTTGAATCATTTTTGAACATTCATATTAAACCATACATGCCTAATTCGTATACTATGATCATGTTTATACATTACTTTCATAACCTCAAATAATTTATACCTAAAACCGCATATAAATACCAACTATTTACGCATGTTATATACATATACTTACCACCACCACCGAACCTCAATAGCTATCTCATGAGAGAACATATCATAAGCACATATATATATTTATTTTAATTAAGTATAGTCGAATATACTCATACATTGAACAACCTACTAATTATCTCACAAATAACCGAATTTATTACATGAACATATAACATAAACATTACTTAATCAATTTATATGTCACTTGTCATAATTCATCAATCATTAATCATCTACCTTATAAACTAAGTCAAAATCATAAATCATTAATCACATATATGGATACAAATCACTTTGCGTAATCAAAAATACCATTTATGCATGTCATATAGCATATTTACCAAAATGAGCTTAAACCATGATTAGACATAATCAAACTCAAGCATAAAAATCAAGCCATTTTCGTATGGCTTTATATATATATACATCTTCAAACTCAAACACATTAAGACTAGCTTATACATATTTATATATACACTTCCAAAATCAACCAAAACAAAGGCTAGCCTATACATGCCATAGATTCAAAGTTCAACTTATAAAGTACCGAAAAGAAAAACGATCGATAGTGTGACGGATTTCTCTGACGATCCCGGAGCTCGTAATTAGCTTCCAAAATCTATAAAACAATGAACAAACACACACACAGAGTAAGCTTGAATAGCTTAGTAAGTCATAAGCAAGTAATTCATTTAATATTCATGAACATTAAAATCAACTAGGCCGAATCAATCAAACCTTAATCAAATTTACATTTATCATGCTTACAAATTCATATACCAATACATAAACATTAACATTATAGCATCACTTGGCCGGATATGAGCATTCACACATACATATAATTCACTTTATATCATGCATAATTTATATTATCATTTCAAATACTAAGCTTACCTTATTTTCATTAACATTAAACTTAGCACGTACCTGAACCTTTTATCTCGATTTCACATATAATCACAACTCGTTAATGCCCGTTGAACCATTCAGAATTAATAAGGATACTCGGACAGTCGGAAAGCTTGTACAATGCTAACGTCCCAGACATGGTCTTACATGTAATCACATATCGATGCCACTGTCCCAGACAAGGTCTTACACGTAAATCACAAGTCGAAGCCAACGTCCCAGGCGTGGTCTTACACGAAATCACATATCGAAAATCCTATGTCATGACATATGTATCCTAACTATTCCTAAGGTTCGTACGGGGCTTTCGGACGTCGTAACTCGATCGATTCAGGCTTGTGAATATTTCTCCCATACTTATACAAATTCGGCTTGAACATATATATATATACAAGTAATAATTCAATTCGACACAAATAATATATATACAATCGAATTTAACGACATTTATTTACTTATGAACTTACCTCGGCAAAGACAGGCGAACCGGGATAACTATTCAACAACTTTAGATTTCCCCCGGTCCAATTCTGATTTCCTCTTTTCTTAATCTAAATTAGTATAAATTAACTTATTAAATCATATATGCAATCAATATTCATCCAAAAACACATAAATGGGCAAATTACACTTTTGCCCCTAACATTTCACATTTTTCACAAATTAGTCCCTATTTCACAAAATACAAAATATTCAAAATTTGACCACACTATGGCTTGGTCGAATGTTCACTAAGCTCATATAAGTCCACACATTTCATTTATTTTACATTTTAGTCCCTCAATTTATTATTTTCACAATTTAGCCCAAATTACTCAAATTCATCAAAAATTCAAATACAAAACATATTAATCTAACAACATATATTTATTTTCTATCATCAAACACAAGATTCATCAAGCTTTCAACAATGACAAAACACAAAATCATCATCAAATTCAGAAATTGAAACATGGGCTTGATAGATTACATAGTAACGATCTCAAAAACGTAAAAATCATCAAAATCCGAGCTAAATTCATACCTTAATTGGACTTGGACAAGGCCGAACCTAAGAAATCTCTTTTCTTTTCTTTTTCTTTTAACTTTCGGCTAAGATGAAACAAAAATGCATGGCTTTTTTTAATATATGTTTTATTATAATTAACATTTATTAAACAATTACTAATATAACCTTAATAAAATAATATGAAAGTTTTATATTATAAGCCTAATGCCGTCCATCCCAATATTTAATGGTCTATTTCCATTTTAAGGGCTTTTAAATTAAGAAGCCATAGCAAATAAGCACTTTAGCACATAGCAAGTCACTTTTGCTTTTAACGCGATTAAGTCCTTTTATTAAATCGGACACTCAAACGATAAAATTAAATCATGAAAATTTCACAGATATCAATTCACACATTATAAACACAGAAAATAATATTTAAATATTTTTTTGACTCGGATTTGTGATCCCAAAACCACTATTCCGATTAGGATCTAAATCGGACTGTTACACCAGTTATATCTGGCTCTGCTCGAACAGTTAATAGAGTTTTCATTTCATATTTCATTATCAATCAATATCTCAATTCACATTTATTTTCATCTTATATGCATTTATTCAACATATGGATCAGCCTAATATATACTCAATTTCACATTTATATAAATATATACATTTTTTATAAATATTCAATTTAGTCCTCAAAAACATCAATCAGTTCAATTCAATCCAACTCATCTCATTATCACAACATGACTCACCTCATATTCTTACCATGTTCATATAGTTCAAAATGCAGCAATTTACAAGTAGTTCGGATTATAGAAACACAAATCGTAAACTCTGAGCAATTCGTTGGCGACTTTGTTTTTTCCTTTCTTTATCGAGGAATCCAGGTCGACGTTAGCTACGAATTAAAACAACATAATAAATTACTAATACACAACAAATTTTTGCATTCAATTACTAAATTATGTAATTTTTGCATTTTATTCAATTTAGTCCTTAAAACCGGAACTAACATAACTTTCACAATTAACCTCAAATTTTTATGCTAACTTCACTTTAGACCTAATTTAACTCCCAAATTCTCATTTCCACCCCAAAGTTTCGATATTTGCACAATTTGGTCCCTATTGCACAAAATCATCACCTGACTTTACAATTTAGTCATTTTTTCAATACTAACCTTAAAATCTATCAAATTGGACCCTAAAATTTTAACTATTCAACCATGATAACATCCTCAAATTTTAACAATAACGTAAAATATGACATGGGTCAACTAACTTAAAATACTGGAATTTCAAAAACTTAAAAATTACAAGAAAAAAGACTAAATTAAACTAACAAGCTTGAAATTTTGAACAACCAACTATGCATCCCTAGCTTTTTCTTTTCCACGTTCGATTTGATGAAAGGAAAATGGATGAAAGATGGTTTTCGTGTTGTCCACTTAATTTATTTTTAATTATGTTTTTATTTTATAAATTTTAATTTGTTTAATATTTTATAATATAACATATCTATATATATAAATCATTAACCGACCATATGATAGTAACTTAGTGTATAATTGCTATTTGAACCCCTTCATTTAAGTTCTAATTATAATTCTTTAGTAAATTGCACTTTTACCACTTTTGTGATTTAGTCCTTATACTTAAATTAAGCACTAATTCAATGAAATTACCAAACTGAAATTCAATTCGCTTCTAATATAAATCTGTAAATATTTAATAAAAATATTTACGAGTCTGATTTACGAAAATGGGGTTTCAAAATCACACTTTCCGATACCACTGACTACCGAGTCGTTATACAGATGGTGTAAAGGTACAAATTAAGACTTCAAGTATAAGATTCATGTTTGGTATTGTGAAAGAAAATTGAAATAAAAGAAAAAAGTAAAAGTAAAATAAGTTTACAAATTAAAATTCAAAATTAAATTTGAAGTTCAACATATCAAAATTTTATAACTTGCATTTTGTCAACTTTTAAACTTAAAATAGAGTTCGAATCAATTGGAAATTGACTCAAAAATTAAGTTTACCTAGATAAAATTAGATCACAACATTTTATTTTCAAAGTAAAATCAACTTATACGAAACTCTAGTTTATAAAAATAGAGCCAAATTTGTATAAAGTATATGATTAAGGAAAACCCTAACTTCAAGACTAAATAAAGTTATCTTTAGAATATGTGTTGTAGGGGTATTGATTCTTCCCGACACGTAACCAAACCCTTAAACCTAACATTGTTAAAGTAGACCAAACTAGTTCATTTTTGGATTTTCCTCAGGTTTTACCTAGATCAATCAAAATTTAAATAGATTCATAAGTGAGTAATCACACATATCCTAAAATTGATCAGTAAGGACTTTAGATAAACTAAATTCTATGTCTAGCTTGTTGAAACACATCATAACAAAATAAATCAAACATATTTCACATTTCATGTCTTCCAACACAACTATAAAAGTTCTCAATCACTAGAATTTAGTGGAGGCAATCATTGCTTAGAGCAGAGGTGCGTTGTTGCGCTGTCGAGAGATTGCTTTGGCAAACTTAAGGTTGTTTTGTTATAACAATACAAATTTTTTTTAGTTTGAAACCTTTTGGTATTAAATAAGTATATTGAATCTTGATTAAATCTAAGGTCAAAATGGATTGAACCTCTAAATGGAAGATAAATTCTCGTAATATTTTTTCATCGTCCACAAGACTCAAATCTATAACTTTACTTAAGAAATATCGATATCATAATGTAATTGTGTTAGTAGAAAAAAAAGTTTAAATTATTAAGTGATTGAAGAGTGTCAAAGCATAATGGTGAAAACACGACCTTCCCTCCTTCCTAATCAAATAAAAAATAGTATATACTTTATGTATTAATTTTGGTTTCATTAATATTTTTCCCCAAAATAAATCCGGACCATTGAGAGCTGGAAACCCAAACAGGCACAAAAGGCAGATAATAAACCATTCAGAGGTGTCCAAACCAACGGCTGATTCTTTTGCAACGTGTCTCGATACCCATCCTATCATAGGCCCACCAAGATTTGGACCTACATCAAATGACACGTGTCCGAAAGCTGTATTTCGAGTTCCTATGCAAAGCCCACCAGATTCCTCTCTCTCTACTGTTCTAAAATTTCTTAATCCCTCTTTCAAGTATTTTCATTAAACAAAACTTATTTGAAAATTTTATATTTCATTTTATTTATTTGCATGAACTCTTAATCCACTCGGTCTCAAATCCCCAAACCCCAAAAAGATATTTGAAAAAAGAAAATAGAAAACCTTTGTTTTGTCTTCAAATATTGAAACTTTCCTTCACTTTCCCACTGAAAATTTTTCATTTTTTCCCAGGAAAAATGAGGTGGGAAAAGGTTCAGTTATACCCAAAAGAAGAAGGAGGTGTGGGAGAAGCATGTGCGGGGCCAGGGAAAAGATGGGGACATACATGTAACGCCATTAAAGGAGGCAGATTTCTCTATGTTTTTGGTGGTTATGGCAAAGATAATTGCCAAACCAATCAAGTTCATGTCTTTGACACTGGTGGGTCTTCTAAAATCTGGGTTTCTTTTCTCTTTTCTCATTTTTAATTCTTTTTCTCACTTGTTTCATCTCCAAATGAACTTTTGAGGTTTTACATTTCGACTTTTATTTGGTATTTTGAGATATAATTTGGATTTTGAATGTGTTTTATGTGTTTTGCTAATTGATTCTTTTAGTGGGTATGTTATTGAAGCTTATTTCTTAGGGTTTTTATGGGTTTATTGTGTTACAATTTTTCCTTCTTTTAGGGTTGTTGGTATAAGCATTTATGCTCTGATATGTGCTTGGTTTAGCATTTATTGCCGGTATTAATGATTATAGGCATGTGCTACTCAAAAAATTGTTAGGTGGATTTTTACATAGGCACATTTGTTGGGATTTCTGGTTCAGCATAAACTTTTTCTTGCTTCCCTTTTTGTTTGGTTTAAAAAAAATTGATTAGTTGTTGTTATCGTGTTTTTGTGGAACAGTTTGCCCCCCGTAACATGTCATTTCTTGATTTTTCATAATAGTTAATTCAATTGCCTGTATCTATCATTTGGTACTTGGGTTGTTTTTCATAACATTTATGATCCTGGGAGTTTGTTTGGAGGCTCTTTAATGGCTCTTATATTTCTGATATTGCTATTTTGCAGCTAGTCAGACATGGAGCCTACTAGCAACAAAAGGCACACCGCCAATTCCAAGGGATAGTCATAGTTGTACTACTGTTGGTGACAATCTATTTGTCTTTGGTGGTACTGATGGGATGAATCCTCTCAAGGATCTGCATATATTAGACACTGGTGAGTTATTCGATTTCCTTTTGTTCACCTCTTATTACCCATTATCCGCATTTGCCTTTATTTTCCTTTCAAATTCCATGAAAGATATCATTTTGCTTAAGTGGAATGGTTGGGTGATACTACTTTAGAACCAGTGACAGAATCAACATATTTTTCCCTTTTAAGTTTGTTGTAGGAATTAATGTTCTTTGGAGATAGTCACAAAACTCGTTGAGATTGTCTCAATGTAATTTTGTTATAGGAAGTAATGTTCTTTGGAGATAATTACAAAACTTGTTGAGATGGTCTTCATGTAATTTTTTGACACTCATAACTCTGAGGGAACTGTATTCTCAGTCATGTACTCTGAAGCTCTTTATTTCTATCCTACAGGGTTAATAAAGAACCAATTTTATGAATTAATGATTATTTTATTATATATTTAAAAATGAAGCTCTATATATATTCAGAGTGTTAGAGAGAAATGGGGAGGCACTTAAGGGCAATTACTAGATGGCTATTGAAGCGATTCCAGGAAGTTAAAATTTCCCTTTCTTTTTTGTTACTTTAATTATTAAATTATCATAATCCTTTGCCTTTCAGTCATTTCATGGAAATAAAGTTAAGTGGTTTGCTGTTATTTTGCCCAAGGCGTCCTTGAAAACCATCAGAGGGCTTCTTATCAATAGTGGAAATACATTAACTCGTTACATGCTTTTCTTGCAGCAACATGTACATGGATTTGTCCAAGTGTAAGAGGTGAAGGGCCAGAGGCACGTGAGGGTCATAGCGCAGCTCTTGTTGGTAAACGACTCTTCATATTTGGTGGCTGCGGAAAGTCTTCTGATATCAATGATGAAATTTATTACAATGACCTCTATATTTTAAATACAGGTAAATATCTTGACAATGCTTTATTCTTAACTTCTTATTGCATTGGCTGATTTCAGTTTGATTAGTGTGATCTCTATTTATGTCACCATAGAGGGGTAAAATTACAAATTCATGCATTTGCCAGAACTCCTTGTTGCACTTCAAAAATTGGAATTGAGTTTTGTTTGGTATCTTTTTTGCTTTGAAAATGTCTTGAAAAGCTTAGGCTGAAGGGACAAGTTTCTTTATTATTATTATTATTATTATTTCTTTCTGGGGTTTTATATGAATTCTTATTTTTTCCCCTCATCTTTTTGCTTGTAGAGACCTTTGTCTGGAAACGTGCTGCAACATTGGGGAACCCACCATCTGCTCGTGATAGCCATACTTGCTCATCTTGGAAGAATAAAATTATTGTAATCGGTGGTGAAGATGGGCATGATTACTATTTGTCTGATGTCCATATCCTGGATGCAGGTTTGATTTTTCTTCTTTCCCATGAGTCCATGCATTTACCTGTTCTTCTATGCTTTCATACACGTCTTTGGTTGTTAACTTGTTATATTCAACTTACTGTACATTTTACATGTTTTCATTGCTTGAAAATACATGAATCTTGGATTTTTATGTCTGCTTAATTTTTTTCTTGGAATTTTTCTTATTTTTGCTAGATACTCTTGCATGGAAAGAGTTGAATACCTCAGGCCAGATGTTGACACCTCGTGCTGGCCACTCTACTGTTGCTTTTGGCAAGAACTTGTTTGTTTTTGGGGGATTTACAGACGCTCAGAATCTTTATGACGATCTCTACATGCTTGATGTTGGTACGTCTTATTTAATTGTTGATTGTGTTATCTTCAATCAAATTTTCTATTTCTTGAAATCATCTAGTGAGTCTGTTTTAGAAATCTGAGGTTGAAGGTTGTGGGAAATTGCAATATTTTAGTTATTTATTTGTTTATATTTCTTTCCTTTGTGGTCCAAAAGGGTTGCTTTCTGATGAAATAATGTGCAAGTGTGGTTAGTTGTTCATATTTTATGTTTCTAATGGTGCAGATACTGGCATTTGGACCAAGGTGATAACTATGGGTGATGGCCCTTCTGCTCGATTTTCTGTTGATGGGGATTGTTTGGATCCCCTGAAGAGTGGTGTTCTTGTGTTTATTGGTGGCTGCAATAAGACCCTTGAGGCATTGGATGACATGTACTACTTGCACACAGGTTTAATCTAAATATACCATTTACCTTGATTTAAAAACGTTTCATGCTAAGCTGCTTTTTATATTTGATTTGGTTCGGGGAACTCCGTAAATCTTTTGCCAGCCTTCAGCTGAATATCAGTTCTGATTAATGTGACTCCCAGGACTTATTGTACGAGATGAAAGGAAGCTAGAGAAGTTATCGTTGAGAAAGCAGCTAAAGCTTAAGTGTCAAGAACAAAATCTTAGCAATCTTGCACAAGATAAAGCTCTTGTTAGAATTGAAGTCAGCAATGACGTGAAGCAACCCATTCCTTTATCTAGTTATGGCCAACCAAGTAAGAACTCTTTCTCACTTTCTGACCGATTTGTATATTTTATAACCACTATGTTGCTCTTCTCAGAGTTATATTAATACAATCTTTAAGTTTTTTTTCCCTCGAGTTCTTAGTCTTATCCATATATCACTAAGCCCTCACCTCACCCCCTGTTCCTCCAAACACCCAGGCACACACAAAGAAATTAGTCTTTGAACTACGTTGCTCTTCTCAGAGTTATATTAATACATTCTTTAAGTTTTTTTTTTCCCTCGAGTTCTTAGTCTTATCCATATATCACCAAGCCCTCACCTCACCCCCTGTTCCTCCAAACACCCAGGCACACTCAAAGAAATTAGTCTTTGAACTATGGACGTGCCTTTGTGTGGTTGGCTATTGTATCTTGCTTGTCTTTTCATCTGTAATAATAGAAAATAAAGACGGACTTTGTGTTACTTGTTACTTAGGTTTTTGCTGTACTTTGCACAAAAAATAAAGTTTAGAAGATAAAAACAGACTTTTGGGTTACTTGTTACTTATGTTTTATTTTGTACTTAGCACCAAACATAAGCTTTAGAAAATAAAAGTAGACCTTCTGACTTTTGGATTACTTGTTACTTATAAAAACAGATTTCCAGACTTTTGGGTTAGTTATTACTTATTACTTATGTTTTGTGTTATACTCTGCAGTTTGCATGGTGGTGAGATGTTCTTGTAAACCTAACCTAAACTTTGGTTTCAATGAACAATTTATTAGTTTCTATTTAGTTGGTAAACAGCCAATAGAACATTGCCTCATTAGTATGAAAAGTGTTATCTTCTGTGCACTTATGGTACTATCCAATTCTGCAGGAAGAGAAAATTTTCCATTAAACCAAGTCCTGCATCAAGGAAAGAAGACATTTCGAGCTAAGGTTACTGAGAGCTTCCCACATGGATATACTATTGAGACTATTATAGATGGGAAGCCGCTTCGAGGAATACTTTTTGCAAACACACCTAGCTCTGTACATGTACACAATCATAATCCCAGCAGGTAGAAATTTCTTGTTGAATCCTTTCTCCTTTAACCAGCATTGGTCATCGATGCAACATTATTTTAGGATAATTCTGGTTTAACCAGCATCAGGTGCCGTATAAATTCTATGGTCCTCTGGGCTTGTCTTAATATTACGTACTCATTTCAGAAAAAGGACTTCTGTGGAAGTTGGGGGTACTGTACTAAACAGTGATTGCGACAGTAAATCAAGAAGTGTGAGGCAGGATTCTGGAGATCATAAACAAGCTGATGTTCATGAGAAGGATTATTTATTGCATGATACCGAAGTTCCTGCTCCAAGTTCGAGGGATCCAGCACAGTCTGATCTATCGACCCACAAGGTTAATACTTGCTTTCCTTTATGTTCGGCACCCTAAAACTTGCACAAGAAATGGAATTTGGTTTTCCTTTAACCAGCCAACAACTTGTAGCAAAATCCTAGTATTTCTTTGTCAAAATTTGGACTATTTTGCTATTTACAGCCATCATATTGGTACTTGTCAATCCAGTTTGGCTACTGGAAATCTGGAACTTGAATCTGTGGTACATGCTTGTGCTTATTATTCTTTGTCCACTTTCCATTGTCGCTTTCTTTAAACATCTGCTTGACTGGCATTGTTACGATCGCGGGTCTGAGATCAAGTTACTGAGCAATTAATGAGAAAAAACAAATTCAACGGAAGGGTCTCTGCCCTTGTTTCAATTCCGAGTTTTGCCTATGGTGATGGAACTCTTAAGAGAGTAGCCTACCGTAATTTACTGGAAATTCAACTTGTTTTATCCCTTAGTAAATTTTCCTCTTAAATAAAGGTTTACAGTGAGAGCAACCTTAATTTCCTAGCATACTAGGAAAGTTTTATTTAAGTTAATAGAGAACTTTAGGAAATAAAATAAAAATCATAATCCAAATCAATCTCATCCTTGATTGCATGCTTGATTCTAATGATTCTCTCCATCCGTAACATTACTACCCTCCTCAAGCCCGAGTTTGTCATCAAGCTCAAATTGCATGTAGAGAAACTTAAAGCTCCGATGCAGTGACAACATTATTCACATCCTCATTTTGCCCCATATCTACCATTTCCATCCAAAAGAGGCGTTTACATTTGTGACCACTTGTCTATGTCTCATTGCAATTATAGCACAGTCCCAGAGTCCTTCCATTTCAGCTCGGTTCAAGCGTTTGATGGAGAATGGTGGTTGAGCTTGTTCTCCTTCCTCTGTATTGCTATTTTTTTTGTATTCTTTTTTAATTCCCACAATATTCTGAGTTCATCTTGATGTTGCCTCATTGTAAATTTGGGGTGCCCCTTCAGTAGATTGGAGCTTTCTTTCGTATGCTCTAGCAAGGCTCATGGCTAACACCAAATTTGTAGGGTGATGAATTTCCGCATTGAGGCGAATGGAGTTGGACAACACTGCTGTGAAAATATCCATGTGTTGGTCAGCACCAATGTTATTTGAACTGGATCGGCCTGGCCGGTTGGACCGATTGGACCAAGAAATTAGCCGGAGTACTGATTCGGAGAGTGGCTCTGAACCGGTTAGATCGGGAACCAATTCGGACCGATTGAACTGGCAAAAAACCAGTTGAACCAGGTTTTTTAATTTTTTTAATTGGACTGGTCAGGCCGGTGAACCGGTGGCTTGATGAGTTCAACCACCGGTCCAGTTTAAAAAACATTGGTTAGCATGCATAGTGGTGGCCCCACGCAAGCAAACTCTGAAAGCTGCTCATATATTCTTCTACCATCCCAGTTTGTCAAAGTGTGATGAGTTCTCCAAGAGGATTGCTTCTTGTTGGTGGTCCAAAATGAAGATAGCATAACACTTTGAAACGTTCCCAAGAGAAATCTTGGTTTTCTTTGAATAAATTAAAAAACCAAAGTTGGGCATCTTTGGTAATGTGGAATGAAGCGGGTCCAACCTTATCCTCTGCAGTTGTTTGTTGGTTGCAAAAAAACTCTGTTTAGCCATCCTAGTGGATCTTCCTTTCCATCATATGATAGGAAAATCAAGCTGTGCATATCGAGGAACAAAGTTGTTGTCCAGTTGTCCCCCTAATACAGATTCTGGTCGTGCAAGCATTGGCGCGTTACTATTGCTGTTTTCTTGTTCATGCCTTTGGCTTGACAATGCTTCCCAACTTTGGGATAGACTATCAATTCGAGTGGTCAAGGCAGCAAGTGCAGCCTGTTGTTGGGCTTTATGTTCCTCCAACATGAGCTTCATCATCTCCATATTTTGATTCATCCAGATGCTTGAATCTCCCATAGAAGTTGGCTCTGAGGCCAAATTGTTATGATCAGAGGTTTGAGATCAAGTTACTGGGCTGCCCTTGTTTCGATTCCGAGTTTTGCCTATGGTGATGGAACTCCAAGGGAGTTGCCTACGTTGGAACTCTAAGAGAGAAGCCTACCTTAATTTACTAGAAATTCAACTTGTTTTAGCCCTTAGTAAATTTTCTTATTAATTATAGGTTTACAATAAGAGCAACCCTAATTTTCTAGCACGCTAGGAAAGTTTTATTTATGCTGATAGAAAAACTTTAGGAAATAAAATAAAAATCGTGATCACAATTACAATCCAAATCAATCTCCTTCTTGATTGCATCCTTGATTCTAATGATTCTTTCCATCCATAACAGACATTGCTTAAGCAGCTAGGCCTTTCAATAGTCTCTGCATTTCTATGTTCATTTTGTCATAGAACCATTGATGAATGTTTTAAGTTCTCCATCTTTAGTTTCTGTAGGGCTCTTCATCGTTGTTCCAATTATAGCCTATGTTACTTCAGCTATTCATTTTTCTTGAACTACCCATGTCCAATACTCTTGTCCAACTCATATCGGGTATTGGTAAAAATTTTGAACATATCCATCTGTATCCAACACATCTGTGTCCAAGTATAGCTATTCATGTGGTTTGGTTTGTCAGTAGATTGCTCTCCCACCAAATATTTAAGTATGATATGGCAAGTTTGTGTTTTTGGAGTTTTAGCAGGAATCCGTGAAACAAGATTTTTCTCAATCGGCAGCTCTTCTAAACTTAAACGATGATAAGGCAAGCAATACACTGAACTCTGGCACTGAAGTTCTGAAAGGAATTGGAGCTGTGAGTGCTGGTTTCTCTGTAAACTTATCTCCAAAGCAAGGTATGAATGAATTGAAGACTCATTTGATTTACAACTAATTATAATGGCACCTTTTTTTTCTCTTTTCCTTTTTGTTATTCCAACTCTTCATTTGACGTAAAGATATGATCCTTCGAAACTAACTTTGAAATTTTTGAAAATGCCTGTATTGAACACATACCTGTATCCGGGTAACATAGCTTTTAACTTAATACTTTTAGTTCATAGCTTTTACGTTTGGATCATCTAAAACTACCTGTTTTTGCGAATTCTCTATTCAAGTAAGAGGGAAAAACAAAGTTTCCCTCTTAAGAGTGATTTAAAGTTTATTGTGAATTCTCTATGTAATAATATTTTTCTTGCAACTCATTTAAATTTGTTATTACATATTTTTAGGTAGTTCATCTTCTGCTGATCACTAATTCATATAATATTTTTCTGGCAGATGAGAGGAGACCAAACACCTTGGAGCCCAACAATCCCGAGAAACCGATATGACC